>OW240912.1:199579480-199700673 GCA_933207985.1 Pelobates cultripes | reverse complement strand
CTGTCACCCATCACTAAGTCCCCTGTCACCCCCTACCTAAGCCCCCTGTCACCCCTCACCAAGCCCCCTGTCACCCCTCACTAAGTCCCCTGTCACCCCCTACCTAAGCCCCCTGTCACCCCTCACTAAGCCCCCTGTCACCATCACTAACTTCCCTGTCACCCCCCACCAAGCCCCTGTCGCCCCCTCACCAAGTCCCCTGTCGCCCCCTCACCAAGCCCACTGTCACCTCTCACTAAGCCCGCTGTCATCCTCTCACTAAGCCCGCTGTCACCCCCTCCCTCCCTGACTCTGCCCTCTGTCACCCCCTCACTCTGCCCCCTGTGAGCCCCTCCCTCACTGACAACTGTCACCCCCTCACTGTGGCCCTCACTCTGCCACCTGTCACCCCCTTTACCCTAATTCTAACACCTGTCACCACCTCCTTCCCTCACTCTGTCCCCTGTCACCCCCACCTTCCCTCACTCTGTCCCCTGTCACCCTTCCCTCACTCTGTCACCCCATCGCAAAGCCCCCTGTCACCCCCTCCTACCCTCACTCTGACCCCTGTCACCCTCTCCCTCTCTGACACTGCCACCTGTCAACCCCTCCCTCAGCCACCTGCCCACCCTTCACTCTGCCACCCCCTAACTCTGTCACCCCATCCCTCCCTCAGCGACCTGTCACCCCCTTTCACACTCTGTTAATCCCTTCCACAATCTGTCACCCCTTCCACACTCTGTCACACCTCTCCACACTCTGTCAGCCCCCTCCACTCTCTTTCACGTCATTTCACACTCTGTCATCCCCTCCACTCACACACACAGTCTCCCCTTTCAACACCCTGTCACCTCCCTCCACACACCCTGTCACCATTCTCCACAGACAAAATGCACAAAGGCCACAGTCCATATACAAAAAATACCGCAAGCAGCTACCACACACAAATACGGTCCTAGACACAAACATACACATGCTCACAGAAACATACATTCACATACAAGGCTTACTTTTCTGTTGTGGCAACTGACATTTAATGTGGATAAGTGCAAGATAATGCATCTTGGACGTAAAAACCCAAGGGCAGAGTACAGAATATTTGATAGAGTTCTAACCTCAACATATGAGGAAAGGGATTTAGGGGTGATTATTTCTGATGACTTAAAGGTAGGCAGACAATGTAATAGAGCAGCAGAAATGCTAGCAGAATGCTTGGTTGTATAGGGAGAGGTATTAGCAGTAGAAAGAGGGAAGTGCTCATGCCATTGTACAGAACACTGGTGAGACCTCACTTGGAGTATTGTACACAGTACTGGAGACCGTATCTTCAGAAGGATATTGATACCTTAGAGAGGGTTCAGAGAAGGGCTACTAAACTGGTTCATGGATTGCGGGATAAAACTTACCAGGAAAGGTTAAAGGATCTTAACATGTATAGCTTGGAGGAAAGACGAGACAGGGGGGATATGATAGAAACATTTAAATACATAAAGGGAATCAACACAGTAAAGGAGGAGACTATATTTAAAAGAAGAAAAACTACCACAACAAGAGGACAGTCTTAAATTAGAGGGACAAAGGTTTAAAAATAATATCAGGAAGTATTACTTTACTGAGAGGGTAGTGGATGCATGGAATAGCCTTCCAGCTGAAGTGGTAGAGGTTAACACAGTAAAGGAGTTTAAGCATGCGTGGGATAGGCATAAGGCTATCCTAACTATAAAATAAGACTAGGGACTAATGAAAGTATTTAGAAAATTGGGCAGACTAGATGGGCCGAATGGTTCTTATCTGCCGTCACATTCTATGTTTCTATGTTTCTACTCACTGTCAGACGCACTCTCAGGCACATACACAGATAGACAATGACAGACACATTTAGAAATACACACAGCCAGATAAACACATTGTGACTGTATGTCTGTATTAGTCAATATGTGTGCATCAGTGTGTTTATGTGTGTGTGTGTGTGTGTGTGTGTGTGTGTGTAAATGCATGTGCATGTATCAGTGTGTATATGTATTTGTGTATTAGTGCTTAAATGTGTGCGTGTGTCTGCAGTGTGGTTGTGATGATATGGGCAATGCAAAGATAAAGTTGCAAGCAACATATATATATATATATATATATACATACATACATACATACATACATACATAATACATAGGGAAACACATATATGATAATATACATGTTAAGGAATTTAGAATATGTGGGGAAATGTCAGGCTATACAACCATACCCAGCAATCGTATACAAATGATTAGCAATTTATGTCATATCTACAGTAAGTGCTCACAATGCAGCGGCATAGGGAGTTGCGGCAATTTTTTTCACTAATGGTGTAAATGGGGGGCCTCGTGTTTGACTTTCGCCTAAGGCCTTGCAAAGTCTAGAGCCGCCTCTGTCACTGATGCCAAACGAGAGGCCCCCATTCATGCTCCGCTTCTGATACAAACAACTGAAGGAGTTCATGCTCTGTCACTCAGGGCACGGCAGCATCGAGGCCACTAACGGAATTCAAAGCACATTGCATGGACCCGGACCCAATGGAGAGGGCGCTGTCTACTTTATACAGAATGCTCCTGCTATCAAGGAGACTACCACCACCAAGCTTCATGAGCAGGTGGGAGGTGTCCCTGGGAATTGAATGCACGCAGGACCAATGGGAAAAAATCTGGACCCTCTCGCTGTACTGTGCACCAGCGAGCGGGGTGCAGGAAACAGTCTACAAAGTCCTGGCCCTCTGGTACCGCACCCCACGATTCACCCATATCGTAGGCCCCCCAAGCGAACGACTGATGCTGGAGATGTGAGAGAGACACGGGCACGTTCATACACCTGTGGTGGGACTGCCCGTGGATCAAACTATATTGTGCAGCGATCCATAAAATCCTTGCAAGATTCTAAGACACCCTGCCACCACTAAACCCTGCCGCATTTCTCCTACACCACACCATAGTACCAAACTCTGCGTATAAAAAATCCTTGACAATCAGGATCCTTAATGTGGCCAAAAGCCTAATCCCACTATTCTGGAAAAAAGTCGGAGCCACCCCTGAGCCTATGGTACCAGTGCATGGAGGACCTCAGAGCGCTGGAGGAGCTCTCCCTGATGACAGAGGGGAGAACAGACATACATGACGACATGGACACACTGGATCCTATCAAATGAACGCCCGGACTTCCAAATCTTTCTACACTAACAGACCGACCACCACAGAAACAGCTGGGAAGGACTGACAGCACCTGACACTCCAGAGCCCGACCCAAACCCAACGGACTGAACTAAACCACACATGAGGAAAAAGGCGGACGATGCCCGACTGGGAGATATGCAGATAGGGGAAGGCACAGGGGGTACTATGACACACACACACAATGGAAAGACTGAGAGACAACCCAGAAGGGGGCCCGATACAACCCGGAACAGAGACTACCTACCCAACCCACACTAACTCTAACGCTGCCGGAGGGATCTCGCCAAGTCCCTAATACCCCAAACCCAATGGGACCACAACAAATGGCACACGATCCCAGCAACACAGCTGCAGGGGGGGGGAGCGTGTAGCTCATCTGGGAACACCCCATAACTGGGCACACCGTAGCGATGACAGGTGCAAGGCAGGGGGGGAGGGGGATGATGGGGAGAGGCTCACAGGGTAATGGATAACAGAGGTAAAAACAGGCTTGGAAGACAGTAGACAGGGCACACAGCTACAGCAATGCACATTATTACACACCACAATGGGTTGACGCATGAGGGATGAAAAGTATAGGGAAAGTGTTGGACCTTGCAAAGAGATCTGTGCATCTCAAAACACGAGATAAATTGCCCTAAACCAGAAACCTGCATGTTTCACCGTACCTACTAGATACATCTGTCATACTGCAATACACTAAATGGCTTGACTAAAGCGGAAATTTACCTAAAATTGCAAAAAAACAATATTAGGGAGCCATAACAGAAGACTTCACTTAACACCGGAGAACACTATATGTTCCCTTCTAAAGAGATATGGGACCTACGAGTCCAACATGCCAAAGCTAACCATACCATGCGATGACCTGCGAGTCACCATATTCAAAGTATGCGATCAGCATTGATACCTGAGAGAAATCGGACCTTCGTGTCAACACTGTTTCGTTTGATATTCATGACATGTTGAAAAATTCAAATAAACAAATATTTACAGAAAATATATTTGAGGCCAATACAAACCATTGTCTGGAAATCTATTCATAAACGGGACATACATAAACAGGACAAGTATTTAGACTGGAAGAAAGGAGATTTAGTTGAAGGCAAAGGAAGGCACTTTTTTATAGTAAGAACAAAAAGGATGTGAAATTATCTACCTGAAGAGGTGGTTTTATCAGTTTATGTCCAGATGTTTACAATATTTAATTGGCAGGGTAACAGTTTCTCGATACATGGAGAGATCTGATTGCCATTCTTAGGTCTAGAAGTAGTTTGTTGCTAGTTTGTTGTAGAACTGGAAACTTTAAACTGGGAGTTTTGCCTTCTTTTGGATCAACACAAAGAACAGATGTGAGGCTGAATTTGATAGTTGGATGTCTCTTTTCAGCTATGTAACTATGTAATAACAATGTTGATCATTACAGTCAGCAACTACTAATGCAAAGTAGGATTTATGGTGCAGGTTTAGATCTCACGGTAATTTTCTTTGCACAGTTTTCATGTAGGTAGTGGATGCAATGATCCAAAGGCATTTGCTCAGTCCATCGCAGATGCCCGTTCGGTCTTTGAAATGGCATCAGAGTTTGGGCACAATATGAGACTGCTGGATATTGGAGGAGGCTTTCCTGGTACAGACAACTCTGAAATCAAATTTGAGGAGGTGAATATAGTTTGAAAATAATTATTGGAGGTTTGGGCCAGCTAGGTTATGAGAATCTAAGCCTAAAATTGTTCTCTATATAAGTTTGCAGCTGTAGTAAATCCTGCACTGGACATGCATTTCACACAAGACTCTTCTGTGGATATAATTGCTGAACCAGGACGGTATTATGTGGAGTCTGCATTCTCTCTGGCTGTTAACATCATTGCCAAGAAGGAAGTGCAGTTGGTCCATTCTGGATCTGATGGTATGTGTTCTATGTTTCTCCTGTGGCTGAGAAGATATAAATGCATTCACTATACTGATTATTTTTTATAATTAGTTTGTTTATTTTTTAAAAAACAAAGAGGGTGGTACCATGGAGTCAGTGGTGCTGGTATCCAGGAGTAATCCCTAAGCTCAAAAAATGAAAGAACAAAAATAAAATAAATTGGCTATGCAAACATAAAGTTTACAAAATAACGATCTATATTTAAGTGCTTTGTTCAAAGACCACTCTGGTAATGTATGAAATACCAGAATACAAAATCTTTACTAGAAAGCAAAACAATGGGGAAATATATATATATGCCATTAAACCAACTTGACAGCAGGTCACATACAAAAAGTACAGGATATTCATAGTAAATGTGTTTTTGGCACTGAGGGAACAGGGTATTTATAGTGAGCACCGTAGTATTGAGTTCAGTGTGGTCTGTATTTACTGATATGTGTGAACACCATTGATAAAGGCAGCCAGGAGGTGCCGAAACGTTGGGGGTTTTTTCATTGGATCCATGTTTCTGCCCTACTAGGTTTGTGAATTCGATAAATAATTATTGTTGGTTGTTGTGACGAAGTGCCCTTCGCCACTTGGTACTGGAGAGGCCTGCTTGCCAGCCTCCTCCCCTGTGACTATGACTCTTTGATGTATTTGCCTTTAAAGCCCCTATTCTACCTTCAGACAGACTATTTATATAGGCTGCTTTATTTATCTTATGTTTTAGTCACCCTGTACCCATTATAGGTGCAGGGTGTGTGTAATGTAATTGTTTATAGTGTGTGTGTGTACTGTGTAATGTATTGCCTGCTCTCTTGTATTGCTGAGGTTTGCTACCAACTAGGTGGGTTTGGCTATGGAGCTGGTCTAGTGCCCTCTGTTGGTAGCAACAGCAATATGCACTACCTGAATTGCAAGACTGGTTCATTTGCATATTCGGGTAGATTTGCATATTGCTAATTCTGCAGGCAGGTGAGATATTTAATGTTAAATATTGTCTCCCCCCACCCCTTTAAAAATGTACCATTGTGTTGTGAAAAGTCACTGTGTGTTGCTTGATGTGTTTTGACTGTTTGTGATTTTATTGAGGTTTCACAACAATGTTATTGTGGTGACTGTATTGGCT
The DNA here is from genome assembly GCA_933207985.1 of Pelobates cultripes. Lineage (NCBI taxonomy): Eukaryota > Metazoa > Chordata > Amphibia > Anura > Pelobatidae > Pelobates > Pelobates cultripes. The sequence continues at coordinate 199,694,447 of OW240912.1, read as the reverse complement.
GGTCCCAAGGGAATAAAGGTTTTGACAGTTCTTCTTGATCCCTCTAAATGTAGCCTTGTCTCGTTATTGGAGGGAGCTGTTATAATCACACTGGGGATTGCTATGCTTTGCATGCTCCCCTGAGCTTGAATCACTTAGCTCTTTTAAGAGCTTGTTCCTGACACGCTCTCCTTGGAGGAGGGGTCTTCACCACACAGTCCTGGATGCTGGAGGTTCATACAGGGTGGAAGGAAGAGTTCTTTAACACACAGTCCTGGAGAACAGAAGCTGATCCAGGGTGGAAGGAAGACGGCGAGACACCAGTCAAGATACGGCGGTTGCGGAGTCTGCAGTGGTTGTGGTGTCTGCTGCAGTGCTTGGAGTCCTCAGGAAGCGCTAGGAGCATCCGTCAACGGAGGGTACTCAGTCGGAGTACAAGGAGCTCCGTTACAGTTGTGTTTAGCCTATTTGCTATCACTTATTGTTGTATTACAATTGTAATCTAATCTAAACCAAGATAGAGATTTTGTATGGTTTCTGGTGTGCATTCTCTTTTTTAGTTAATTAATGCTTGTTTCGGTATTTGAGGGAATACCGGTGATGAATAGCACCCAAGTGTGTATTGTTTATTGTATACACTATTGAGTAGTCTCTCCATACTTTATATATTATCTGATATGTGTGCCCTCCATCTTTAGTAATTGTTGACATACAAAAAGTACTCATTAGTGCAATTGTAAACAGGAATTTTATGTCAAGACACAGAGGCTCATATTGTTTAACCCTTTCTTTACTGTCCACCAATAGCCACAAAGAACACAAATAAAGAAATAGAACAGTGAGACACCAGCCAATCCCCATCCAAGTTTAAGTATAATATTAAGCACAACCTCTAAACCTTCCTCTTTCTTTGCTGCTCCACAGTCAGTTATATTTAATTTAATTGGTGGCCATTTTCTGTTACTACCCGTCCTTCCTGGCTGTCTTTGCCTCGTGTCTCCTTGTCTGCTGGTCTGGGCCCTGGTGAGCTCCCCTCTCTCTCCTTCTCTGGTGTAGCTAGTTTGGGTGATTACCCCTTTCTAGCCTGTATTATTTTTTGTCTGCAGCTATAGCTTTTCCCTGGGTCTAGAATTGTGCTGCTTTTTGTGCGTCTCACATTTTATCATGCCTATGGTGTCTGCCTGCCCTCCTTCCCCTGGTGAGATGGATAGGCCTCAATGCCTGGGCCTCAATGCCCTCTTTAGCTTCCCCACCATAAGTAGTTGGCCCTATGGCCCACCAGATGAGACTCAGTCCCTGGCGCTGCAGTGCTCAGCCACTGAGGCCATTATGGCAGCTATGGGTTCTATGTCCTCTGCCCTCTCTCAGACCATCTCCCAGGTCTTACTCTCAGGATTGTTGGGTTGGGACTGGATGGCAAAAGTTTGGGTTTAACTACGAGCCAGCCGCATTCTGGTTTGGGGGGGCGCTATTGCCAAATCCAGCAATTTAACTCCCTTTGCATCCAGAACCCCTATGACTGGTGAACCTGAGGTTACCCAAGACAGCGTGTTTCAATCAAGCAAAAGGAGGAATGGGCGCGGTGATGGAAATGTGCTAGAGCACAATTTGAGAGCGACTCTGACTCCAAAATCGGGTCTAGTGAGGAGGCTGGTACGGACTCCTTGAGTGATTCTGATCATGATTCCTTTGAGCAGGGCCTTGATCTTTTGACCTCCGCTCAGTCTGGGGCGACTGTGAATGGATCTCTGAGTGATTCCCCTGCTACAGCAGGCTCCACTCTCCTGGATCTGTCGGGAGAATCTATGTTCGACCAGTATGATCTTGATTATCCGAGGATGGCTGAATGGCTCCCGGCAGACCATGTGGCTTGTTACCTGGAGACCTTGGTATGGCACCCCCTCAGCAAGGTGGACTGAAGTAAACTCAGGGCTGCATGGTGCCCAATTTCTTTGGTGCCCAATAAAGTCTTGCCAAGATAAACATTTTGACATATTTGGTCGATTGGCTAAGCTCAAGAAACTCCAGAGCTGAGAACAGACAGGTTGACCCGGAAGAACTCCATGGTTGGGTGCAAAGGGCTATCTGCATTGCGTTCAGTGTCAATACTTCACTGTCTGTAGAATGGTGCAAGGCCATTCTTTATAAAATTGAGCCCAAATTGGCCAATCGTACCCTCACAGAGGCAGGCAAGGATGCCCAGGGACATTTGTTTGGGGACTCCTTTATAAAAGACCTGGGTCTTTTTGTAGGCACTGTTACTGCCCTTGATAAGGCCCAATCCTCCACGAAGAGGGTATTTCTGGGGCAGATCTCTACTAGGGCCGGCAGATTCAGGGATTGTCTGCCCGACCATAACTACTACAGTTCCTGTGGCTTGTGATGAGGCTTCTATAACCAGCGACCTGCAATGGACGATAGACCTCCTCCCTTGCCTTGATTTCCTTGTCAACTGGGAGAAGTCCTGTCTGACTCCTTCGAGATGCATGGAGTTCCTCGGTTTCACTGTGGACTCCAGAGCAGAATCGCTGAGCCTTCCGACGTCCAAGATTCTGACCATGCGCAAAGGGTGCTGTCATGCCCTTCTTACCTTCACGTGGAAAACCATGGCGTCAAGAGGCTTCAGAGGAAACTCAAGCTCCAGACACCCTTAAGGTAAGCTTACATCTACCTCACGCTTCTTCTCAGGTTTGTGTAGGGGGCAGACTCTGTCATTTTTTCCCAGCCTGGTCAGCCATCACCTCTGATGCTTGGGTCCTAGGCACCATTTGGGGTTTCCACATGATCGGTTGGTTGGTCAGTGCTCCTTACAACATTCCTCCACCTCGCCTCATTTTCCCTACGAGATCGTGAGTTGATAGACATAGAATTGTCGGCCCTTCATGGAAAAAAGGGGCAATAGAACTGGCACCTGCATCCCCTGCTGGGGTCCTCCGCAACATTGTCTTGGTGGAAAAGAATGGTGGTCGGATGCGCCCTGTTATCAACCTGCTTCCCTTCAACACCTTGGTGCGCTGCCTCCACTTCTAGATGGAAGGCATCCACTTTCTGCTGGACCTGCTCCTACATGACGACTGGATGGCAAAACTGGATCTAAAGGACGTGTACTTGACTCCTGCGTGTTATCTTTCTTCAGCTTCTGGCCTCCTAACACAGACCTATTCTTGCTGCAATTGTTGACCAAGTTGGTCTCCCTCTTCTGCCTCATTTCTTGTAAAAGCGTTTTTGGATGTACGTGTAATGGATCATCTGGCACCTCGACTAGATACCTCCATTGACGGATGCTCCTAGTGCTTCCCAAGGGCTCCAAGCTCTCCACTTGACACCATAAGCACTGCAGACCCCACGAACCGCCGCAGCTTAGTCAGAGTCTCGCCGTCTCCTACCCACCCTGGACCTAGTAAAGGCTCAAGGTTCCAGTGGGTGAACCTCGCTTTCCCCAGAGAGTAAAGCAGGAACAGGAACAAGCTCTTACAAGAGCTTAGTGAGTATTCAAGGGAGTATGAAGAGCATAGTCCCCTGACAGGACTCTAGATTGAGGATGAAGTAGAACTGAAGGTTTAATGGTACAGCTGCTCTTTTATACAGTTTTTCCCCACAAGGTTACCGCCCAGGTGGACCTTGTGGGGCACAGGACATGAAATTCACAATCAAGTTTTACACTTGAACACTCCCAGTTACTGTACACAAACCCTCCCCTCTGCCTGTGATACAATTAACAAAGACAATGGACTAACTCAATTAACTCTAAATAGAAAAAACATACTCAAAAAGTACCCAAAATAAAACACATCCCCTGATGGCTCCGATCTGGGTGAACAACATATCCAAAAATCACCCAGATCGGTTCAGGGGTTCAGGAATTTCCTGGAAGTATTAATTTTGCCCCCCTCGTGCACATAGTCCCATGCCCAAAACCGTTCCATACACTCGACAACAAAACACTGCTGGACAATTGGCCACCACCACATGTTTGAATCTGTTCCAGTTAAAAGTCCAAGGGGCAGAAACAGTACTTTTTGAACATGGGTTATCACAGGGCCCATAGTCCCAGGGTAGGAGGCTGGCAAGCAGGCCCCTCCAGAAGCTCATGGCAAACTCCCTTTAAAAGAGGAGTTTGTCACAGTACGTACTCTGGACTACAATGCACAGTCTTTAACATCTCCAGATGCACTAAGACGACTATATGGTCCGTATCGTATCCGGCTTTTCCGTCTTCTCCTGCGTTGTGTCCTGTTGCTTGTTTGCGAGAGTATGAACTTTGGGATAGTGCACTGCAGCTTTTTCTCTCACTTCTACATCTGTTTTCTCTAGTTTCCAGTAGTAGCTTGGGGTCACAGGTGGCGGTCCGGAGACCAGGACCCCTGTATGCCTGATGATGAAGAAAGGAGTCAGTGTGGAAATGGACTATCAGGGCCTGGTGCAGAGTAACCACATGCTCCCTGGTGTTGAGCACCAGCATTTGTGCGGCCACATACCATGGCCCTGATGCAGCTACTACGGATCCCAGGAGCTAGATGATAATATGCAGACCTCTGGATAGGGAGGCTCTGCAGCAGAAATGTATCCAGCACTAGAAACAAGGCAAGACTAGAACAGGCACCAAACAAGACTAGAACCCAGAACCGGAGCAGGACAGACAGCAGAACCCAGAACATGTACACAATACATGAGGGAAACCTTAACAGGACATGGGCAGGACAGGACTGTACATGAACTGGGAATACAAGACAAAATAAAACAAGACAAGAGATACAAGTCAAAACAAGAGGAGACATAACTAAGTACTATATATGTAATAAACATTGGAGATTTAGACATGCGTCAAAATACTCCAATTACGGTGGGTCCTAACTGCCTAGATATGCATGACTGAATAAATAACAATAAAACACACACACAGTACTTACCTGCAAAGAAAGGAGCAGAGGACATAAGACCACCGATTGCAGGAACAGACTGAAACTAAAATAATTCATGGCAAAGGAATGGGGTTGGCAACACAAAAACAAACATTTAAAGGAATCCAGGAGACTGGGAATTCCAGGAACGGAATAAAGGAATGAACCCAGAAAACCCAGCATAAAGAAAACCAGAAAAATCAAGAAAATCAAAACAAGAATTGTAAAAAGAGTATTGGATATCAGAAACCAAGACAGAAATGAACCGCAACAGGAGCAGGATGTGACACTTGGCTAACTGGGTGAAGTAGGTGATGTTGCAGGTCGATGTGGATATGTCAGTTTTTGGCACCCATTCTTCCCAGGGGGCATCACGTGCTTCAGATGCGCGTCTGGAGGACTTGATGAGAATGGCGGACTGGTCGCGGGAATCCACGTTTCGCCAATTTTATTTTCGGCCAGTCCTTCACGTTTTGTCTGTGGTTGTTGTTCAGCTTTAAACTTGCAATATGAGCCTCTGCGTCTTGACATAAAATTACATGATTTTGCGATTTCATAATGAAAAGTCATGATTTTATGAAAGACACAGAGGCGAGTATTGTCCCACCCTTCTGAGTTTGTTTAACTTGTTTTATCCCTCACTACTGTTTTTTTTTTTTTTTCTATCATGTAAGGATTCCATGGTATGGTAGGTTTTATGTTGATTGCACTGTATTTAGTGTTTTTCTGTTCAAGTGTGCTCTGTTTTGATGATTTAATTTTTTTTTTATTTTCATGATTATGCACTATTGGTTTCGCACTGTTTTGTAATATGACCTGATGCATGTGGGCATTTGCGGTTTGGTTTTAGTACCAATTTAACCGTTGTGCTCTTGTTTGTGTTTTTACAGCTTGATTCGGTGTTGCTCGATGGTCCTCATTTTTTCCGAGTGTTTTCGCTTGAGATGGCTGGATTCCGTTGCCATCTTTAAGTTTGTTTTCGCTTGAGAAGTTCCATGGACTGGCATTCACTTGACTTAGTTACCGTGTCTTCTGAATGTTGGGACTTAATGTTTGTTCCTGTTTTCTGTCTCTCCTCATGATGTGTCGCACCTCCAAAGAAAAAGGAAGGTTTACAGGCGGTGCTTACTATTATACTGAGACTTACATGGGGATTGGCTGGTGTCCCACTGTATATGTTCTATTTTTTTTATTTGTTGTATACTCACCTCCGTGTCTTTAATAAAATCATGACTTTTCATTATGAAATAGCAAAATCATGTAATTGTATGTAATCTGTACCAGACCAAAAGGTGTTTGTGAAAAATGTCATAAGGAAATTCTGGTATTTTTTTTTTTTGTAGAGATTGTGTCGCCTGGTATTTCTTACACCAGCAGAGTGGTCTCTGGACTAAGCATTCATATCTACATCATTATTTTGTAGACCTTATTGATACTAATTAACTATATTTGCAAATCACATTTCAGTGCTTTTCTTTCTTTTGTGTGTGTGGTATCTTTTGTTTTTTTGTTGTATAAAATGTATTAATATCTATAGAACATCTTTGACATCTACTTATTTCTTTTTAAGGTGAGGAAAATGGCACTAGCAAAAATGTATTGTATTACGTTAACGATGGAATCTATGGATCATTCAGCTGCATACTCTATAAACATGCTCATCCAAAGCTTGTCCTGCACAAGGTATAAATGTCCCTGTATTAAGTTGATTTTGCGTTCAAAAGATAGACTGAACCCCAACTGCTGCTGATTGTGACTCTTATCCTACTCATCCACTTATTTACATAGCATTATGGTTCTAATGAAAAAAGAAATAGGTGGTTAAGGTTGGCCTATCCATTTTCTACTAAATTCCCATCAGTAAATATAATTTAATTGTAATGAAGTTTCCTGGAGAACTAGTTCAATAGTAGTTTCTAATAGTAAGGTTCTGCCATGTGGCAATAAAAAAATACTCACAATACAAAATCAGACAAACAGATGTAGTACAATGTCATCAAAACAGATGTCTGTTCAACAATAATAGCTGTTCTCTTATTCTGAATTGTGTTTTGTGATGTTACACAGTGCATACTGTTGTTGATCATACTTTGTGTGTTTGTTTCACAGAAGCCTTCCCCAACTCAGCCCATCTATAGCAGTAGCCTGTGGGGACCAACCTGTGATAGTTCGGATCAGATTGCTGAACATCTCCGCCTGCCTGAACTTTATATTGGGGACTGGCTTTTATTTGACAATATCGGCGCCTATACAGTGGCAACTTCTTGTTCTTTCAATGGCTTTCTTCCACCCCCGATCCACTTTGCTATGTCACACCAACGCTGGTAAGACTACCTTGTATTTTTATATTTAAGTTTTTATTGCTTTAATATTGTGTTCTTTCTATAAGGAAATAAACCTTGAATACAATACTTCCTTTAGTCCTTAATAACAGTGATATATACTGTTGGTATTTTATTTTATTCCTATCACAGGGAAGATGTACAGCTGTTGCGAACAGGAATAGCGAAAGCTGGAAAGTGGATGGCACCTAGCAAACCTCACGTGCTTGACTGAATTTACACATACTGGCATTATCTAAATAATGTTCCCAAAAATTTTGACTTTATAAGAATTTTCTGTAACGGATATGTGTGTATTCCCAACACTATAGTATTCTTATAAGGAAAATATTTTGTTTTTTTTTTCCTAATATACAGATTAGATTTGGATATACCTGTAAATGCTATATTTAATATGGATAGTCCAGGCTTCACATGAAAACACTGCTTTACAATGCCTAGCATGTGTGGTCTGCCTCTGCCTATTAACTGTGGATGTTTTACTGCATTCACAGGTTGTATAAAGTATAACATGTTGAATCACATGTATAATTTTAAACAAAGTATTGAATGTTTAGTTTTATTTTTAACTTCATGTGCACAGCTGAACGCCAGGGGGAGCTCCACTTAGCCTAATCGTCAGACCGATATGCATGTGGTTTACTGATATTGTGACACACGGAGGGGCAGAGCTTTGAAGCATCAATGGGACGCGCACGCACGGCAGTTAACGTGCATGTGTGATAGTAGCGCATCCTGCTCTCTCAGGCTGTGGCGTCCTCCTGGTGTTCTGAATGGTTATGGGGTAAGTTGTATGTAATTTTGTTTGAGATATATATATATATATATATATATATATATATATATATATATATATGTGTGTAATTATTGGCTATGGCTTTTTTGCACCCGGCATTTTTTTGATACTTAAAAGTGTGTGTGCAGGGTACCATTGGATGATATATATATATATATATATATATATATATATATATATATATATATATATATATTCTATCCTGACAAGTATGTGATGCTTATCCTGATGAAAGTTTGGGGGACCAACTGAAACGTTGATCTTTTTAAAGTAAGCAATAAATGCTAAGTTTTATTGGATTAAGAAGACCTTGGAGTGCTGTTTTATTGACTTTTTTATTTTTTCTGACAAGCACCAGGCTTGGATAATATGTACGTGTGTGTATATGTGTATATATATATATATATAATACATTGCTAAACACAAATACACACACCAGTCAAGCCACAAGACTTGCTTTTCCCACAGAAATCTTACTTTAACAGTGCTCTCACTACTGCAAGGGATTCTGGGTAGGCGTATGCAAATGAGCTCAACAAAGAACCACATTTTTGCCTCATAATTCCACTTTATACATGGATTCATGGAGTATGCGTCTGCTGTATACAACACCTTTGAAACAGCAGACACATACTCCCAGTGCCCGGACTGCAACCATAACCACTTACACGTCTATAGGGCTCCCAGTGCCAGGACTGCCACCACATCTGTAGGGCTCCCAGTGCCAGAATTGCCACCACAACCACTTACACATCTGTAGGGCTCCCAGTGCCAGAATAGCCACCACAACCACTTACACATCTATAGGGCTCATAGTGCCAGGACAGCCACCACACCACTTACACATCTATAGGGCTCCTAGTGCCCAGACTGCCACCACAACTATTTACACATCTATAGGGCTCCCAATGCCAGGAAATAGCTTATTGGTCAAGATTCCTTTCATCATTCATGTAATTTTCCCTCCATCTCTCTTGTTTTGCCACTTCTCAGAAATACAAAGCACTTAAGAACTTCGGCAATTCAGACCAATGTAATTCAGTACGGTTCGCCACTTCCGAACTACGGAACTAAGGCACTTCGGACATTCGTAAGCATCTGAATGTCCGAATTGCACAAAATTCGTCCGGATGTGCTTTCGGAACGAAACAAATTGCACATGTCTATTGGAAGGCCAATCAAATGGTCTTTGTGAGACCATCTGATGGAAAAGCAGAGTTTAAGTCGACTACAGAGGTGTAAACATTGCTGCTTCTCATTGCATGGCTAAAGGAGCACTATAGGGTCAGGAACACACACACATGTATTCTTGACCCGATAGGGTTAAAACCACCATCTAGCCATCCTGGTCCCCTCATGCTAAATCAAATCTTACTTGTATTCAGGTCTGGAGCTGCTGGCTTTGTCCCTGTTTCCTTTAGACCTGCCCACTGCCTGCTGACATCAGCAAAAGTGGTAGCAATGCTGACAAGGAGGCAGATCAGGGGCAGAGCCAGCACAATTCAAACACAGCCCTGGCCAGTCAGCATCACCTCACAGAGATGAATTGAATCAGTGAGGAAGGTTCAGTGTCTGCATGCAGAGGGAGAAGACACTGAATGTTTGAATGCATTTTAGGCAGGATCTCTAGCAGCTATCTGAGGAGTGGACAGTAAAGTTATCACTAGGCTGTAATGTAAACACTGCATTTTCTCTGAAAAGACAGTGTTTACAGCAAAAAGCCTGAAGGTAATGATTCTACTCACCAGAACAAAATCAACAAGCTGTAGTTGTTCTGGTGACTATAGTGTCCCTTTAAAATGACAGAACCAGTGAACCCAGACCACTTTGTTGAGATGGAGTGGTCTGGATCACTTTTAGTAGTCCTTTAAATAAAAAACAAAATAAAACAAATTACAAATATTTTCATATTGTCTGTTCTAATCACTGTATCTAATGTAAATTAATTGTAATTTGTCTTCTAAATAAATGCTCACAGGAAAACTTTTAATAATGTGTTTGTATGCTATTAGAGTAATAAGGTGACTTTATATAGTTGCCTATCAGTATATTGCAAAGATTTACTTTCCATAAAAGAAAATGCAATAAAATTAAAAAGATCTGTGAAATCAAAATTTATATTGACTTTATAGGCACACAGACCACTTAATCTCAATGACCTGGCCTGGGTGCCACATCCTGTAGTTTTAACCTTGCAGTTGACAACATTGCCGTTTTGCAGCAGCAACAATGTTTACATTTCAGGGTTACCATGCCTCTTTTGGCTATTAGCCACTCAAGGTACTACTTTAACAATAGACAAGTTAAACTCAGATATTCAATCAGATGGTCTCATAGAGACCATTTGATTGGCACAGTACGGTATTTTGCACCACATGTGCACTAGGCTCCAATTGTCTGAGATCATCTACACTGTTGATCTTTGCGAAAGAGGTGGTGTAGCAAGAGACTGGCATAGCGAGGGTTGAAAGGTTAGTAAAACTCAGCTTTCAAACACTCACACAGAAGGGCAGTGGTGTATTTTGGATTTGTGCTGCCCTAGGCATGACTAAATTCGGGCACCCCCAATATCTAAATTTGCCCCCTCAATTGTCAGGCCACCTTTTTGACTGACAGACACATACCGTCATTGATACATGCACTGATATACACTCACTGACAGACACACAGGCATTGGCATACACATACAGTCATTGGCTCACACTGTTTAACCAACACACACTTTCACTGACAGACACACCCACTCACGGACAGGCACACACTCTTAGATACACATAAAATGACATACACATATTGACACACCTATTCTCACTGAATGACACACACACACACACACACTTTCACTTACTCACATACACACACTGACAGCTACACTCACTCACAGTAAGGTGGACAGCCACAGAACATGAGGCAAACAAGGCATTTGTCTGGGAGCTTGGGGTGGCATTTTTTGGTTGCCAGGTGCTAGATACCCAGGGCTTTAGTAGTGATCTGTCCAAAAGAGGTAGCAGAACTCACAGGGTTAAAAAGTCTTATCTTTATTTCAAAACTTTAAAAACACGATAAACGTTTCAGTCCTGTATATAGTTTTGAAATAAAGATTGGACTTTTTAACCCCATGAGTGCTACTACCTCTTTGGACAGATATATATATATTCTACATGTATATTTATGTATTTTTAATATTATGTGATATGATTAATTACAATTTTATGGACCTACCTGACAACACAGGCAGAAAGATCAAAAATGTAATTTGCAAGCCCTATATTTAACCTTCTAACTTTCCAAAACACTAACAAACCTGTACATATGGGGTACTGTTGTACTCATAAGGCTATGCTGAACACTATTATGACTGGTTACTGGTTTTAAACTGTAAAATGTTTAATGATGAATAGATCATCAGTAAAAATGCAGTTTTTACATGAAAAATGCAAGTACAAAAAAAAAAAACAGAAACATTAACTTTGGCCAGGGTTTGTGACTAAGTGGCTACTAAAAAAACTAGACATTAACCCATTTTGAATACCCTGGGTTGTCTACTTTTGTATATGGTTTGCCATGATGGGATAATTTTCATTCCTAGGCTGCCATATGGTCTCAAAGGCAACATAGGCCCAGCAAACCAATCTGGCAAATTTCAATGTGCAAAAACTGAAAAGGGGAAAGTCCTGTATTTGACCTTGTAACTTTCTAAAACACCATGGAATCTGTACATGGGGGGCTATTGTTGTAGTTGAGACATTACTGAACACAAATATGAATATTTTATAGTAGTAAAAGTTATCAGTATTATTCCATTCACAGTTAAAATGCCACTCAGAACTTGGAAAATAACATTTCTTAATTTCTCACACGTTTTTAGATTTTATTCGTATTAAATTGTTTCATATTCAAATATTTTATATGAAATGAAACACTCATTTCTCCTGAACTAAATTTTATGTAATTATTGTGGGTGCACTGTCAGGGTATTTATATCGGCAGACATCTTGTGCTATGATAGAAATTAAAAGTGTATATTCTGAGTCACTCTGAACAGAGCAGACTCCATTTTGTTATTTCCAAATTAACAAAGAGACACAAGATTTCTATCTGTAAAACTAACCACTTTTCCAGAGCTTAAGGAATGCATAGTATATACAAACCAAGTGATAAGGAGAACGGGGGTTGGATAGACTGTCTAAAATGCTAATGGAATAGATCAAATCTAAACCCAGACATTTGTGACAGAGAAGATTAAATAATAAAATTTTACTGTCTATATATGTAAGGTACCATTGTATGGAAAAGGTTAAACTTAGTTCATGATCTGCCATATCAGAAATTATAGCAGGAATTGCGGACACTAAGTCTGGCACAAATGTTTGATCTGAAAGGAAAGTAAGTTATGGCAGACTATAAAGATAACGCAAAATGACGTCAAAATAGCCACCAGGAAAGTTAACTCTTTCCTGGATAGGTATGTTTAGTGGGACAAGACTGCCCTCTATAGACCAAATACCTAAATTGCGATCTGGAAGATAACCACACCTCTAGTGCTTCTATTGGGTTATCAACTGATGACGTACAGAGAGTCTGGCCCTTTAAAAGTTAGGACAAAGGGAAGACAGGAGGTATGCGAAGGGTATGCAAAGAAAGCAAAGAAGTGAGCAGTGGGGAGCAATGACACTCTAGGACACACAAATTCCTACACACCTCCATGCAGAGAGACATCCAAATAAGTTCCTGAGACTATCTACCAATCGGATGAAATATCTACTCAACTGGTAATTATACTGGTTTCATTTAATTAATTAAATTAATTAAAATTTACTAATATCATTAGATATGATTGGATAAAGCACGGTCAGATTTCCATATTAAGAAATCTTAGTTAACTAAAGAATATATAGTTATAAACATTCCATTCTGCAGGTGGAATTAAGAATAATTATATATTGATGTGATATTATTGTTCTAGATAATTTACTGCAAACCAATTAGTTTGAATGACTATCTGTTCCTGTCCAAATTAAAGATAATAAAGTTGCGTGCACGCAGAAGTAAATTCACACTGAGACACAAGGTTCAGGGTAATGAAAGAACTTCAGAGAAGTTTAATGGCTTCTGACAGAAAATGGGTGCGCAGACCCTTTTAAAGGCATTATTACATCATTGAAGAAAATCAAGATAACAGCAAATAGACACTATTGATTGGTCCAGGTGTTAAGTGGTTAGTTAGGTACCCTCCTATCAAGAGGTGATGTCATCCTTGACACGGGAGTGGACACAAGATGTAGGCGCCATCTTGTTAGCACGAGGTGTTCACTCGATGGGAGGGGTGCTTTGGCAGCCATCCATTTAGAGTGTAGCTGGCACGGTTAGTTTCTCAAGGTTAGGTTTCAAGGCTTTTAGTAAATACACATTTTATCAAAGCTATTTCTTGCTGGCATGCAAATTCTATGTTCTATAGACAAAGCTTTCTTGTAAAACTATAGGGGGCCTCTTAGAGGTATAGCAAGAGGATTTAAAGGGGCCTTACAGATTTATAGAGGCCTAATAATTCTACAACAGTCCCCCCTAAAATGTTATTTGCTAAAAGACAAAACTTTATTTGTTAGTATCAGAAGAAGTATTAGCCCAAAGACACAGAAACCCCATGACCGCTGACTTAGTGTTAATGCAAAGTGCAAGTCTATCCCTCTCTTGACCCTAACAGGCTGCAGCACATCCGTCAGTACGGTTCAGGAACACTCTTCACTCCGCTGGTAACCCATAGTGGCTTATCCACTACTTCTCCGTACGGCAGTCTACCCATAAAGACGGACGCTGTCCCTGTACTGTCCCTTCCTAGACTTTCTGCACTTCATCAGTATAAGGGAGAGTTTGTAGCGGAATACAGGGTGAGATGAGGTCTTGATCATCGATTGTCAGATGAGTGAAGGTTGGTGTTGCTTGGTCTACAGTTTTCTGCAGGAATTTCCTTAGGCATGGGAGGACACAACAAATGAGAAGAGCGAGAATAAAAAGAAAAATTAGTAAGGCAATACCAATCTGGACTAAAGCTCTCTGCCAACCAGTCATCCAACCAAACCATTTTTCCCAGGGATCAGTAACTCCAGAGTTTCTCTTTAACTCTTCTGAGAGTCTATTTAATTTAGCTATGGCCAGAGTGACTTTACCATTAGGACCTGTGTTTTCTGGAATGTAAGTGCAACAAGTCATAGTGTCGGGAAGTATTTTACAGACTCCCCTTTTTCGGCTAAGATCATGTCTAAGGCCAGTCTGTTCTGGAAGGTCATTTGGGATGTGGCCTGTAATTGCTCGGCCAAGCCCTGGAGGGCATCCCTGGTGTAGTTCACGAAGCGCTGTTGGTTGTAATAGATATAATTAATCCAATTAAGGTTTTTGTTGGCAGTGACTATGGTAAAAAGTGATTCAAAACCTGCAGCTACTTCATCTCTAGCTTTAAATTCATTAGGTACCCCCCTAGGCACCCCAATGGCATCTATGTAAATGTGGGGGTCAAAACTGCCTGTTACTGGGGTTTCGCGCCTTACTCTGGCTGATGTATGTGGAGGGTCGTATGTGTCATGATGATTATCAGAAATAATATGAATGGGCATGATAACTTTGGCCAGGGTACACTCACCCCACCACTCAGTTTCCAGCCTAGATCTTAACTGTAGATCCCCACATAACCAGTAAATATCCCCCAATGACCTGGTATGGTGTTGCAACAGGCGTATAGGAACAGTTCTGTAAGTGGCGCAATAACCTTTAGAAAAGTTACCCATGAATTTACCAATCCCGTCATACATGGCATAACAAGTGTAATTACCTCTATAGACTGTGATTCCATCTGGTGGCTTAACATTTTCAACTAAGAGAGGGTATTCTGCCGTCCATGCCATGCAGAGGGACCTATTAAAGTCATATTGGTAGGCAAAAAGGCTTAAGAAGCAATCTTCTATCTCTAAAGGGAGAGTTAGGGGGACGGTGCCAAGGTGGGGTCGGGCACCGCCACATACATAACATGCTGTTTTATTATGTTTGTTAGCATTATACCTCATCCATTCTAACCACAAATTAATGTCATTGAATCCAGTTTCAGCGGCCATGGTATCTTCAAAAGTGGGGTTAGCGATGGCCATCATATCTTTAAAGGACTGGATATGTGGTTTTAGCGGATTTGGGACCATATGATCAGCCCCTTGCCACTCTGGAGAGTGGTACATATCTCTGAGGTAGAAATGACCTAATTTGTTGTAGGAACCTTTCTTCCAATACATTCCCATTACATATCGGTCTGCATCCTCGGGGCCAGGATGTTCAATATTTAACATTAATTTCATAGGGGTACTTCCTCCAGGCTTTCTTAAAGTCATTCTTTGAAGGAGGGATCTACCCTGATTGTCTATCTTAGATAAAGCACTTTTGGGTTTATAACCCCAGGCAGGCCCAGTATTCCATCCCGCAGCCCCCCAGTAGTTACAGTCATAACCCCATTGTTCATCTACTACACAAACGTAAGGGTCTTTTGCTTGTGGTATATCTTTATAAATGGCTTGAATCTGTGACTTAGGGAATGGGCATTCTACAATATCACAGTAATCAAAAGTGAATGTAGCCACATGGGTACATGATGAATTATACCAGAAAGTGTACCCACTAGCATCTTTGGTGATGGCCACCTGCTGGGCTTTAAGGAGGCCAACTAAGGAGATAATGTACCAGAGGCACATGGTTGCATAGAGTTAGCTTCCTCTGGGGCAGGTGTCTTCTTGCAATGGGAAGCGTGGATCCAGTTAGGCCTTCCGGCCAATTTGACAGAGGTAGGGGAGATCAGGAGAACTTGGAACGGTCCGTCAAATCTTGGTTCCAGGGTGTGTTTTCGCACAAATTTCTTGACCAGAACCCAGTCACCGGGGAGCAGACTGTGGTTGCCTGTGTCAGAATCAGGATCTGGAATTGAAGAGAAATCTTGGGCATGGATTTTGTTCAAAGCATTTGCGAGTTCAGTTACATAATCTACTAAAACATCAGTTTGAAGTTGTAGTTGTTGGGGAAAATAGCAACCTAGCCTAGGTGCAGTCCCAAATAGAATCTCATATGGGGACAATGAGGTAGTATTTTTGTACAAGAGCATTCATTAGATCTTTTGATAAATGTGCAGGTCTGTGTGCCCATTGTACGACTGCTGGGTACAAATTCTTAGGGAGGCAGAAATTGAGGTTGTTGGAGTACACTCCATCCTTCAGAACTGCCCCTTTCTGTTTCCACTTCTGTATTTCTTCAGGGGCAACTGTAGCCTGTTGTTCCAGCAGGATTTTCAGGTCAGTTGGAAGAGTCTGCAGAGTAAATATGGGAGTTTCTTCATTTCCGGACACTCTTCTTTCCACTTCCTGTGGTTCTTTTGCAGCTTGTTTTGCAGCCTGATCAGCTAGATGGTTGCCCTTTGCTTCATCTGAGTCCAACTTCCCATGTGCTTTTATCTTCAAAATAGCCACTTCTTCTGGGAGTAGGAGGGCGTCCATCAGCTCCTTGATTGCGGAACCGTGCTTGATTGGTGTACCGGCGGTGGTAAGAAATCCTCTTGTTTTCCAAATTAATCCGAAGTCGTGAGCCACGCCCAGTGCATATCTTGAATCCGTGTAGATATTGGCGCGCTTTCCTTCAGAGATCTTGCATGCTGAAGTCAGGGCTTGCAATTCAGCTTCTTGTGCAGACATAGTTGATGGTAAAGATGATGATTTGACAATTTCATCTGTTGTGGTTACGGCATATCCTGTATGGTATCTTCCTTCTTCATCAGCATATCTTGAGCCGTCCACAAACAGGGTGAGATCGGGATCTACCAATGGGTCTTCATGCACAGTTGGTAGATGTGTTGTTTCCATTTTCATCTGTTCAAAACAGTCATGAGGTGTATCTGGGTCGTATTCATTCACTATGGTTAAATCTTGGAACTCATTCTCCAGGAAATGACGCGGCCATGCTTTTAGGTGGTCAGTTGTTGGATATTTGACAACACCATTTTCCTGTAGCTGTGATTCGTCCATAGTGGCCCATGCTTTTGCCTTAGGCCCAAGATCATTCCATGATATTGTTTTCAACTTGGTCACAGGGACATGTGGAATGGCAGTGTCCCAATGACGGTACAAATGCTTGAGTTCCGGAGGTAGATGAATCAAGACCATACTGTTGCCTTCAGAATCACAGTAGAAGTCTTGTGCAGTGAGTTTTACTTCGACCAGATTATAGAGTTCATCTTCATAGCAGGGTTCAGGAGTGATGTTTGATTTGTACCACATGGTACAGAAGGCATATCCTGCTCCGTCATGAAGGAGTGCTTGTCCATCATGAAAGGATAGGTTGGGATGCATTTCCTTCTTGATGGTGCCAGTGAGAAGAAAAACATAAGTTTCGTCCATGATGAATCCGTAGTATACACCCCCCTCAGGGAGTGGCAGAAGAGTGGACGGATTGAGAACTTGACATCTTTGAAGGGTAATGTTGTCAGGCAACAAAAGGTGACATTGAAGGCGAAGATGCCTAGCAGGAGTAACATGCTTAAGTTGGACCTGGTTGACTATGGCAGAAATGTCATGAGGGGCCAAGACAACCAGGGGGTGGCCAAGGACAAGATCTCCAGTTCTTTCAATGAGCTCTCTGGCAGCAAAGACGGCCCGAAGGCAAGAGGGACGTCCTCTGGCCACAATATCCAGTTGGCAGGAGAAAAATCCAATAGGCCTTTGGCGGCCTCCAGGACCATGGGCCTGAGTGAGTACTCCTGTTGCATGGCCTTGTCTTTCAGAAACAAACAATTTGAAGGGTTTGGTATAGTCTGGTAGGCCAAGAGCAGGAGCAGAAGCAATAGCACGTTTGAGAGAACAGAAGTTGTCAAGGGCTTCTGTGGACAAGCAAAATGGGTCTGACTTGAGAGCATCATAAAGAGGTTGCATAAGGAGCGAGGCTTCTGGGATCCATGCTCGGCAATAGGAAATGAGGCCTAGGAAGGCGTGTAGTGACTTCGAGGTCCTTGGAGGTGGAATGTCCAGTACCGCTCTAACTCGGTCACGGGTAAGATGTCTGGTTCCCTGAGACAGACAATGGCCAAGGAAGATAACAGTAGGTTGGCAGAATTGCAGCTTGAGACGTGAAGCTTTACATCCTTGTTCTGCTAGGTAGCAAAGAATATTAAGTGAGCATTGTTCTGTTGTGGGTATATCATCTCCACAAAGCAGCAAATCATCCACATATTGAAGCAGGGTGGTCAGATTGCCATGGATCAAGGATAGAGCACATGGCCTTCGCAAATTGACTTGGTGAATTTTGTGCCCCTTGGGGCATGACAGTCCATGTGTACTGTTGTTTTTCATGTGTGAAAGCAAACAGATATTGGCAAGTTGGATCCAGGGGAACACTGAAGAAGGCATTGGCCAGATCAATGACAGTGAAGTACTTGGCAGAGGGTGGAACGCCGGAAAGGAGAGTGTGTGGGTTGGGCACTATTGGAGTGTCCAAAACTGTGGCTTCATTTACCGCTCTGAGGTCTTGGACCAATCTGTACTTTTCTGGTTCGCCTTTTGGAGTCTTTTTCTTTACTGGAAATAATGGAGTATTGCATGGTGATTCACATTTGACAAGAGCACCCTTCTCCAGGAGTGCTTGAATTTGAATTGTAATGGCTGCAGCTTGAGCTGGTTTCAAAGGATACTGTGATTTTCGTGGCAATTTTACGCCTGGGATGAGCTTTACCACCACAGGCGGGACCTTTAGATGGCCTATGTCCTCTGGGCCTGTGGACCACAGCTTCTTGGGAACATCAGTCTTTAGTGAATCAGGGAAATTAGTCCTTAGGTCTTTTGCATCCCCATGAGGCTCTTCTAGATGTAGCATCAGGGGTAAGGAGCACAAAGCTGAGGTGTCTGAGACAGATAGAGGGGTGGATAGTTCCACTTGTCCATCTGGAGTAAAGGTGATGGATGCCTGCAGGCGTGAAAGAACATCAGCTCCTAACAGGTTAATGGGGCATGTGGAAGATACCACAAAGCGAGCAAGCAAGTTGTGGCAGTTACCAACCCGCAGTGGGGTGGACAGGGGACTTTGCCTTGGAAGGCCGTCCACCCCAACACAGGAGACATCAATATTGGAAAGAAATGAGGTATCGGGCAGGTCTTGTTCTCTCAGAACACTTCGGGCTGCACCTGTGTCAACTAGGAAAGTGGTGGGCTGGCCCTCAATGGGTAAAATTACAGTAGCTAGAGGCCCCCCTTGTTCCCCTGAAGACACTGCCATGGCAGGGGCATTAAGCATCAGCGGGTTTGCTCTCCTCAGTATGGGCTGTGTTACTGACTCAAACCCCTTTCTATGTCATTAGCCATAGCTTTTTGCAGTCTGAACATGTCTATCATTATAAATAATGGTTAATAGTAAGTTAAGTAAAGTTCCTAAATGTCTTTGGATAAAACATTAACTATTGCGGTACTATCATTTATATTAATTAGACTATAACAATTATACCACCCTGTAACTAAAATGAATAACCAGTAGTGGCTGGGTTAATAAAACATGTCACTAATCCTTCTAATGCTAAACCATCATTTAAAGTAAAGGATGTTACTGTAAACATACGATCTGTAACTAGCAAGATTCGATTAAGTAAAGATACAATGTTTAAAATAACTTGCATTATTTAGCTATTTCCCTTGTTGCAAGATTAATCTGGATAATCAGCTGTTATGCTCTTATATTCGTGTCCAACAGATCTCATTTGTAGGTCACACCACATTTGCAAATTACATTTTAGCAACCTTCTTCTGTACTAGGCACCATCTTTAGGGTGGTGACTGACGCACTTTCAACAATAC
Source organism: Pelobates cultripes (assembly GCA_933207985.1). NCBI lineage: Eukaryota > Metazoa > Chordata > Amphibia > Anura > Pelobatidae > Pelobates > Pelobates cultripes. The sequence goes on along the minus strand of OW240912.1, from coordinate 199,674,571 downwards.
ACTATATTATAACTATTAAAATAAGTCAGAGAAGCAACATTCCGTTCTGCAAAATGAAATACTAAACTATGAACAGACCTGGCAGGTTAAATAAGACAGTTGAGAACATTATGCATTTAACAGCCCATACAGCTGTCTTCTAGAAACATGTTCTTTAAAATAACTTTAAAATAATAAAATGATGCAAAATAAACTCGCGGAATTCAACCAAATTCCCTTATCTTCCTCAAACCATTAATCACTTTCCTCTTCACATACTAGCTTAACTCCGCATATTCCCTCTATCCACATTGCATAGTTCTGCAACAAATCACGCTTGCCTATACACTTAACACGTCCAAATATTCCACTATTCTTGTATCAGATGCACTTACCTCCGTAAATCAACACTGAGCTACATTCTTGTGTCTCCCCCACAATCCTCACTACTTTATCACAAAACTCAATCTATACATACACACATATATATATATATATATATATATATATATATATATATATACATATACAAACGGCAACAATAATAATATTATTACACAACTATAACACCATAACCTCTGAATTAGAATATTTTCCAGCAAAAATCCCATTCCTAACTCTTATCAGTAGCTCCGAAATGCAGAAGGCATGTACCTCCCCCATTCGGAGGCAAGTGGGGAGGAAAGGGGGGGGGATGTGAGACAGTGCAAAAAAGGGAGAGAAGCTGCAGGCATGAAGATTAACCATGTGAGTGCTGGAAAGTAACAAGACAGAAGGACAGAGACTTATACGTTTGGAAACCAGAAATCTTTGACGGGAGAAACGGACTGGAGGTGCAGGGAGCTGCAGAGAGAGGATGAGGGTGACGAGATCTGTAGGACTGATGGGGGGGGGAAGAATAGGGATCCATCAGCATCCAGTAACACAATTATTATAATACACAAACAATCTTAAACCTTTGTGATCAATTTCTTCCTCAACCTATCCCTTTTGCTGAATAGCTCTTGCTACTCGGTACCAGGCTTCTGCTGTACAAACCAAATCTTGGTCCGACAGCTTCCCTTTCTTCTGTCAGTAACTTACGCCAGCTCTCTGGCTACAATCTGCCGCACAGAGGTACGGTAATTCCACATACTTTAGCAATCTTACTCACTTTCTTAACCATCTCTTCTCCTTCTCTGTCTTCCACTAGATCACATGCTAACCAACCCTTACTGGGTTTATCTAACTTCTGTCCCATCCTCCCTATACAAGGCGTCCCAGATATAGAGAGAGAAAGGAACAGAACGTCTACCGTGCTCGACTGCTACTTTAAGAGCAAGCTCTTTAAGTACGTCTTCCCAAAACGTAGACTAGTCACTGATTCCGCCTACCCGTGGTAGCCGCGGATTGGAGCGTGGCGAGAAGTGTGTGACCAATCACTTCTCTCAACAAAGAGAAAGAGAAATAGGAGGGGAAAGTGTAAATAGTACAGTGAGTAAGATAGAAGTAAACACAGGAATCTGTGTGACAGACAATTAAGACAATAACATTTCAGTGTAAATACAGTGCATGCATCACAGTTCAAATAAGTTCAACAGTTTTATCCCTTGCCTTTACTCGTGTGGCCAAAAGCCACCTCCCTCAACCTCGTAGTGTCCCTGTTGCGGACCCACCCGCAAGTCTCACTACCAGCAGCCACAGGAAACAGCAACAGCTTCCAACCCGAATCCTGTATAGCCTAAAGAATTGGAATCTTACCTGCCTCAGCGCTCGAGACTGGAATTTTACCAAGAAGAAGTGTCCGATGAGGCTAGCTAAGCGGTCAAAATGACACTCTGGGGAACCCCCAGGAAGCAATGAGTCTACATCATCCTCCACAGATTCCCCCTACTCTTTTTCCTTACAGCCACAGCCACGTGGCTCCTAAAAGAGTTAAACAGGCAATAGAGGACCCCCAGGAAAACTTCCACAGGTCCACCCCCCTTTTTCCTTACTACCACAGGCATGTGGTACCTAAAAGGAGTTAAACAGGCACTTACACTCCCCGGGTACTAAGTTAAACACATACCAATACAAACACACCCAGGCAACAGATAGTCAACATGCAGGTAAACCAGGTATCATTAACAATACAAAGACTCTGGGCAAGTTATTACCTGACTTTGATGTCCTCTCGGCAGCAGTCACAGACACTGGGACAGGTCAATCACAGGGGTAGGAACATACCGGCTAGGTGCTGCAGCAATCTCTACCGTGTATTCAGAGGTGATCAGGCTCTTTTCCTTCCCCCAGGATTCAGCCCCCCCAGCGTCTTCTTGGACAGCTGCCCAGACAGGACATAGCCCAGAGCCCCACGTTGAGAGCGCCAATTGTTCTAGATAATTTACTGCAAACCAATTAGTTTGAATGACTATCTGTTCCTGTCCAAATTAAAGATAATAAAGTTGCGTGCACGCAGAAGTAAATTCACACTGAGACACAAGGTTCAGGGTAATGAAAGAACTTCAGAGAAGTTTAATGGCTTCTGACAGAAAATGGGTGCGCAGACCCTTTTAAAGGCATTATTACATCATTGAAGAAAATCAAGATAACAGCAAATAGACACTATTGATTGGTCCAGGTGTTAAGTGGTTAGTTAGGTACCCTCCTATCAAGAGGTGATGTCATCCTTGACACGGGAGTGGACACAAGATGTAGGCGCCATCTTGTTAGCACGAGGTGTTCACTCGATGGGAGGGGTGCTTTGGCAGCCATCCATTTAGAGTGTAGCTGGCACGGTTAGTTTCTCAAGGTTAGGTTTCAAGGCTTTTAGTAAATACACATTTTATCAAAGCTATTTCTTGCTGGCATGCAAATTCTATGTTCTATAGACAAAGCTTTCTTGTAAAACTATAGGGGGCCTCTTAGAGGTTTAGCAAGAGGATTTAAAGGGGCCTTACAGATTTATAGAGGCCTAATAATTCTACAACATTATCACGTGTTAGCATACCGCTGTTTTTATCCAGGTGTATTGATTTGCTCTAATATAAGATAGATATCTTTTAGACAAATTAAATTCTGCTTTTGTAAAAATCATGGTAGATTCTCTTATTGGATGGTTCCAGGAAATGACTAATGAACTGGTTTAAATGTTATTTTATTTAAAATTACATAAGAATAGATCTTAATTACCTAGGAGGTCTAGCCAGCATTGAAAGGGTTATCCTAACTGTTAGCCAGGGTTTTATGGCCCTTCGCTGTGAAAAGCTTCGCTTTCTCTCTGTGAAAGATAGTCATAAATCGTCAAAAGTCTTGACAGAAAATGCTGTTTAGCCATTGAAACGTGTATAGCCATTCCTTTGTATTGCATACCATTTTATACTGGATATTCATTGATTATTGTCACGCATGTTACATATTATTATCCTTAATTAATTTGTTATTATAAAATAAAATCTATTTTTATAACATTGTGATATTATTTATATGAAATACATTCCACTTAACATGATAACGATATTTGGGATCTGAGAATTGAATTAGTGGGCGATTCTCACTGTTACTATTATTATCCCATAAATATCCCCACAGCACTTAATATGTAAGAAGTGAATTATGGTAGAACAGTTCAAATTCCAGGTTTTGTTTACATTTTGTTTTGATCAGAAAGTGTACAGTTGACTCCATCCTTAAGAGGTAATGTAGTTGTTCTGATGAGTATACTTATTCCCTGCAGACATTTTCATGTAAACACTACCTTTTCAGAGAAAAGGCAGTGTTTACATTGCAGCCAAGGAACAGTTCTAGTGGCAGTCACACAAACAGCCAAAAGGGGTGGTTTCCTGGGTCAGTGCTGCACAATCTGCAGCACTAATGTTCAGCGTCTCCACGCACTGCATGGAGATGCTGCACATTTCTAATAGAGATGCATTGATTTAATGATAAGATGCTGATTGGCCAGTGTGGCATTTTGCAGCACATCCGCATTAGCCTCCCAATGCTTTTTCATAAGAAAGCATTGGATTGGCTGAGATCATCAATTCTTACCCAAGGAGGTGGGAACCACACGGCACTGAAAGGTAAGATTTAACTTTATTTAAGGGGGTCAAGCAGGGGCTGGTCACCTAAATAGTGTTTTTAACACAGGTTTGTATTTATGACCCTATAGTTCCTTTAACTCAGACCCTAAGAATCATATGCATCATAATATAACCAGTGGCGGACCTATCACGGTCGCAGGGGTCACGGCTGCAACCAGGCCCGTCCCTCCAGGGGACTCTGCTACAACCGGGGCTGCTCTTTTAGGGTCCCATCAGGTGTCCCATGCGGTTAGGACCACTGGATGGCAAATTATTTCCAAGGGCTCGGTCAGCGTTGCGGTCCCCAGAGGAGAAGATGAACTGCGGGGAAGGAGAAAGAGAGGAGGGAGTCAGTGGGAACACCCACCTGCATCACCTGAATTCACCCTCCTGCATCTAAAAGGTAGGAAACATGAGGGGGACTAAAACATTTTGCATATGTGTGTATCTGTGTGTGTGTGTGTGTTTGTATGTGTGTTTGTCTGCATGTGTGTCTGTGTATCTGTATGTCAGTGTGTGCCCTATGTATCTATATGTATGTCACTGTTTGAATGAGTGTCATTCTGTATATTTGAATGTTTGTTATTAAGTGTCTGTGTATATGTGTCTGTGTATCTGCATGTGTGTCTGTGTATCTGTACAGGGAGTGCAGAATTATTAGGCAAATGAGTATTTTGACCACATCATCCTCTTTATGCATGTTGTCTTACTCCAAGCTGTATAGGCTCGAAAGCCTACTACCAATTAAGCATATTAGGTGATGTGCATCTCTGTAATGAGAAGGGGTGTGGTCTAATGACATCAACACCCTATATCAGGTGTGCATAATTATTAGGCAACTTCCTTTCCTTTGGCAAAATGGGTCAAAAGAAGGACTTGACAGGCTCAGAAAAGTCAAAAATAGTGAGATATCTTGCAGAGGGATGCAGCACTCTTAAAATTGCAAAGCTTCTGAAGCGTGATCATCGAACAATCAAGCGTTTCATTCAAAATAGTCAACAGGGTCGCAAGAAGCGTGTGGAAAAACCAAGGCGCAAAATAACTGCCCATGAACTGAGAAAAGTCAAGCGTGCAGCTGCCACGATGCCACTTGCCACCAGTTTGGCCATATTTCAGAGCTGCAACATCACTGGAGTGCCCAAAAGCACAAGGTGTGCAATACTCAGAGACATGGCCAAGGTAAGAAAGGCTGAAAGACGACCACCACTGAACAAGACACACAAGCTGAAACGTCAAGACTGGGCCAAGAAATATCTCAAGACTGATTTTTCTAAGGTTTTATGGACTGATGAAATGAGAGTGAGTCTTGATGGGCCAGATGGATGGGCCCGTGGCTGGATTGGTAAAGGGCAGAGAGCTCCAGTCCGACTCAGACGCCAGCAAGGTGGAGGTGGAGTACTGGTTTGGGCTGGTATCATCAAAGATGAGCTTGTGGGGCCTTTTCGGGTTGAGGATGGAGTCAAGCTCAACTCCCAGTCCTACTGCCAGTTCCTGGAAGACACCTTCTTCAAGCAGTGGTACAGGAAGAAGTCTGCATCCTTCAAGAAAAACATGATTTTCATGCAGGACAATGCTCCATCACACGCGTCCAAGTACTCCACAGCGTGGCTGGCAAGAAAGGGTATAAAAGAAGAAAATCTAATGACATGGCCTCCTTGTTCACCTGATCTGAACCCCATTGAGAACCTGTGGTCCATCATCAAATGTGAGATTTACAAGGAGGGAAAACAGTACACCTCTCTGAACAGTGTCTGGGAGGCTGTGGTTGCTGCTGCACGCAATGTTGATGGTGAACAGATCAAAACACTGACAGAATCCATGGATGGCAGGCTTTTGAGTGTCCTTGCAAAGAAAGGTGGCTATATTGGTCACTGATTTGTTTTTGTTTTGTTTTTGAATGTCAGAAATGTATATTTGTGAATGTTGAGATGTTATATTGGTTTCACTGGTAATAATAAATAATTGAAATGGGTATATATTTGTTTTTTGTTAAGTTGCCTAATAATTATGCACAGTAATAGTCACCTGCACACACAGATATCCCCCTAACATAGCTATAACTAAAAACAAACTAAAAACTACTTCCAAAAATATTCAGCTTTGATATTAATGAGTTTTTTGGGTTCATTGAGAACATGGTTGTTGTTCAATAATAAAATTAATCCTCAAAAATACAACTTGCCTAATAATTCTGCACTCCCTGTATGTCAGTGTGTGCCCTATGTATCTATATGTATGTCACTGTTTGAATGAGTGTCATTCTGTATATTTGAATGTTTGTCATTAAGTGTCTGTGCATATGTGTCTGTGTTTGTATCTTTAGGAGTGGCATTCCGTGTGTCTGTGTATCTGTGTGTTAGTTTGTGTGTCTTTAATGTGTATCTGTGAGTCTGTATCTGTGTGTGTGTATCAGCATGTGTTTTTGTGTATGTATCTGTATGTTGTTTGGTGTGTATCTACATGTATGTCAGTATGTTTGTCTGTTTATCTGCATGTGTGTCAGTGTATGCACCTCTGTGTCTGTCACCCCACCACACACACTGTCACTCCACTTCACCCTGCCACACTCACAATAACTCCCCCAATCCAGTCACTCACCCATGCCACTCGCCTCCTATCGCTTTGCCATATTCACCCTATCACACTCATCCTGTCACATTCATTCTCCATCACTCTGTCACACTTGCCCCCTTTCACCCTGCCACACTCAACCTTATCATATTAACTCTGTTTCTAGTTATGCCTCTGAATATAACCTTATATGTGCTCACCACTCATAATTGCCCATCTATATAACATTTCAAGACACTGGAAAACCAGGACATTAGAGAAAGAAAATGTAATTCAATGGATCCCAAATCAGGATTGATCCACACAAAAATGACAATTGTATGTTCAGCTGGGAGTCCGGTCAGGGTAAAACATTTTATATAACTTTTAAGTATATACAGGCACGTGAAGACAACAAAACGTCAAGAAGTAATATTCGAAGAATTGCAGAGAATAAACCAGGAAGTTATTATAATAATCACACATCTTATGCACAATCATTATCTTATGACTGAATACCTGGGTCAAGTGTTCTATTCAATCATTAAATTGTTGTGAATACCGGCATTCAGTATTTACAATCCTTGGCATCGGAGTTGCATGAAGATCTCTCTTTCTGTGGAGAAACTATCAATAACTACTTGTATGTATTGTACTTTGTTTTTGCTACTTCTGAGAACAACATTGTAACAAAGCAGAGAATTTGTATCAGGGATGATTTAAATCATATATTGGCAATTTCAGTATAAATTTTCCTTTATATAAAATCCGTTCAAACAAAGTAATGTTAAGGGTTTTATATTGTAACTTTACATATTGTTATTATTATTATTATTATTATTATTGGCATTTAGATAGTGACCCTTCTCAATCGAGCTTATAGCTCCCTATTTAGTAAATGCAAACATATAGACACTATTGAAAATATGATTAGTACATATGTATTTTATGTATTGTATACTTGAGAAATAACCCAATGGAGGTTGGGGAGAGGGTGGGGGGGCAGGAGGGGGTTTATGTGTATATATAGATATAGAAAATATTTAGGTATGTTGTATTTAAAATTCCACCAGTGCAAAGATTAAAGTCTAATCCAATGCATCAGAAATAGCAATCTGTGCATTTGTGAATGGTTGTTGAATTTAATACAATCCAACATCAGAAATAATAAGAAGCAAAAAGGATTTTTAACCCTTTCAGCGCTGGGATGGGGGTGGCAGAGGGTACTACAGTGCTAGGAATACAACTTTGTATTCCTAGCACTATAGTTTCCCTTTAACATGGCAATAAACATGTTGAAAAAAGGAGGAAAGAAAAACCAATAAGGTCTCCCCAAAAGATGGAGTAGATAGCATTGTAAATGAAGTAAATAAGGAAATACCTTCCCATCCACACCCCTGCTCACAAAGGTCTTCAAATAATGTAGTCTCCTAAGCTGTCTGTTTCACTCTCTCATTACAGTAAAAATCCTATATTTAAAAAACTTTGTGACTACTTTACATACTTACTACTATTACTCCAACTCACTATCCCATTTTTACTTTTGTTTTAAGTCCTAACAATTCAGTTTTTCTCATTGCAAATCGTGTTACTCTTTCTTCTTTCAACTATTCAGTCTTTTTCTTTTTACCATTTCTTTTATCATTTAGCTTTTATTGTAAAAGAATTTTACACATAAATACAAGCGCAAGTACCAAACCATGATAACTTAAGTGTTCAATAAGGAACAGATCAATGTACGATAAGTGTAGAAGAATGCCATGCATTAAAGGGAAACTATGGTGCTAGGAATACAAAGTTGTAACCTGCAGTGCATCTTAAACCGGTTGCTATCATATTTTAGTAAGAAGATCCCTGACAGATTACATTAATACCTAGAGCAGTTCACTGCCCATTGAAGGCCAGGACTGGCCTTTGGGCAAACCAGGCAAATGCATAGTGGGCCACAATGTTCTTGGGCCGAGGCCATTTATCTTCAATCACAACCCGGTATAGTGTATATATCTTCCTGGCTGTCCTTGCGTCCTTGCCCTGCCATGGTTCTTGTTATCTGAGAGTGTGTTTATACTGTTTATTGGATCTACTGTGTTTTTACCTCCGCTTGTTTGTGTTCTTGCTCTCTGTTATCCTGACCTTGGCCTGACTATAGATACTGCTTACAGACACTTCATTTATCTCAGGCACTAAACCAGCCACACTAAGTTACTGTATCCTGTAGGTTTGCGTAATGGGGTATCTGACACCTCCCCACAAGCCCTATTCACCTGAAACAAACACTATAGCCTCAATCCCCCCCCCCCCCAAAAAAGAGCCCCTATAATCCCTCCTATATTCAGGGCTGGCCTTTGACCTTTAATTGCCCTGTGTGAAAAATGTTCACATCCCTCTCTGGCCACCCCCTGTTCCCTACTAGTGTCTAGTGCAAGAGTGTGTAGGTGAATACTTGTGTGGAATGTCAGTTTCTATATGTGTAAATATATGAATGAAATTGTGTAAGTTTGTAACTAATGTTTGGGTGTCCTGTGTGTGGAAATACAGAGACTGGAAATGTGTATTCATTTTTTATCTAGTTTGCCCTTTTCTCAGTGTTGTCTCCTGATATTCACTTATCTTTCTCCCTTATCTCTACCCATTTGTCTCGCCTCCATTATTCCCCAATGTGTCTCTTCCCATCTTTTTCCAATGTTTATCATTCTACTCATGTTCCCACTTGTCTATTTTCATCCATCTCTCCTTCCCTCACTGGTGTCTCTCACCTATCCTTTATAACTGTCTTTCCTCCCTTTTCCCCCACCCCCACCAAGTCTAACTTATCCTGTATCCCATTTGTCTCTCCTTATGTCAAAACTTTCCGAACTGTGTCTCCCCTACTTTTAACTCCGCTGTTTCTTTTATATCCACCCATCCCTCACTTTAAAACCCACTCTTTCTCTCACCTATCCCATCTGTCTCTCCCCAATTTCTAACCTCTGTTGTCTCCCAATTTCCCCTTGTTACTTTCTCAAGTTTTACCTCTATTGTATCTCCATTATTCCCATTGTTCTTCCCTCAGTTCTAATTTATGTTTGTGACGAGACCAATCTCGCCACATTGCATTGCAGAAGCCTGGTTGCTCGCCTGTTGCCTTTGGATTATGGCCCCATGTTAAAAGGCTTGATTTTCTCCTGCAAAGACATGAAAGCCGGGTCATTTGGTGCTTGCCCTGTTTGAGCGGTGATACCCCAGATAGCTATGCCATGGAGCCCATTCGTATAATGAAAGACTATGGGAAAGACTTTGGCTCCATGGCAATTGAACTGTATGTGTGTGCTCTGAGTGCCATTCAGTAATAATGTGCACTCAGATCTGAGCTATCTGGGGATATGTTGAATGTACCTGTTTTGTGCAATGGCTGCACAGTTATGTTTTTATGTGTTTTATTGTCTTTTGCTGCCATGTGTTCAATGGAGTTTTGCCTCTGTCCTTGGAGATAATTGGATTACTTCCCAATTATCTCCAGGACAGAAGACTCTGTGGAACTGGTTTTGGGCAGAAAAACCATGCTTCCTTTGGTCACAAAAGGACTACGATCTATCTTTTGAACCATTGGACCAATTTGTATGAATTTGACATATGTTTGTATTTGGAGTATGCTGATTCTGAAAATGTGAATGTGATGCATACTTTTCAAGTTATGAATAATGTGGAAAAATTGTATTTCTCTGCTTGTTATAATTACATTACCTATTGTGTAAGGTAATTGAATCACAGGCAGAGGGGAGGATTTTGTGTGGGAGTGTCTGAGTGTATTGTATGTGTTTATTGGTTGTGTTCCAAAACCCTGTGGGTGGTACTAATGTGTAAGAATGTGTACATAAGCACAATAAACCCAGAGCTCTGACTGTTCACTGCTTGACCCTCAACACGGAGCTTTGTCTCGTTCTTGGGGGAATTTATTGTATGCTGTTCCAGTTTGACTGCTAGGAGTGTAAACCTATTCGTATGTTTTTTTTCTATTCGGCTGTTTACAGCATTCGTATGGTTTCCTGTTCGGCGGATTGGTGTTCTGCAGTAGCTGTGCCTGTGTCTCTGGAAGGGAAGATCTACTAAACGGCGATTTAACCCTTTTATGCCTGGGGGTGCCATTACAATGTTGTCTTTCTATCTGCCCCTGTCTCTTTTTCAGGTTTTGCCTCTGTTGTATCACTATTATCCCCCTGTCCCTCCTCCATTTCTAACTCCCTTTGCGTCCCCATTAGCCACCTGACACTTTCCCGTTTCATCAAGTTCCGTTTTCACACTCTCTCCCAAACACTCTTTCCCTCATAGTGTGCTTTTCTCCCACCTAGAGTGTGCCCATTATTATATAATTACTATTTTGTGCTGGACAGGACTGATAGGGTTTGATCTTCCTATGCACAACCTCGCAGAACTCTTCAGTGGCAGGCAGCCATTCTCTGTGTGTGAGTAGAGAGACAAAGCATACCTTCACCTCCCATGACACACTCTGCTCCTGCAAGGCAGAGAGCCCAAATCGCACAGCCTCCTTAGCCGCCCCAATTCTAAACGAGTGGTCGCAAACTCCTGACTCCGAATGCCCAGAGCCTTCTTGAAAACTTTAAGAAACTGAAACTGTGACAACATACCAGTGTCTTGGTGAACTAACAATGGTCACGACACGGATGGTCAGATATCGCAAAAACCGCTAAAACAAGAGGCCGGGCAGAGTACAGAACCTGGGATCTCCCGCAGTGAGACTCATATGCCTTTCCCACAAGGATCCGTTTTTGAGCGTCGTAACAACAAACAAACCGACCCCTCGGGACAGTATACGTCACCCCATAGCACGCGCCAAGCAACTTTCTTACTAGGACGAATGAGCTCCTCCACCCTCAGCACCCTGAAATACACCACGTCAAATTCCGAGGTGCATACCTAAGGCAGAACCTGCAAAATGCCCAATAGCAGAGCCCCCGAGACTGGAGTGTCCGGGATTCTCGGTCCCCGACACCAACCCCTCATTGCCATGGAAACCATGAAGCCCTTGGTAATGTCCAAGACTCTAGACAATTTAAACCAGAAGCTGAGCCCTGCCACCTTACCTGTCAGGGCCCCGGGATATTAGCCTGATGCCTCCCAGAACCAGAGCAGATGCAGCAGCCCTTGAAGCCACTCCTCATCCGACCTGAAGCCCCAATGGGCCTGCTTAAAGGAAAGCCATTCCCCCCATGTCTTACCATACCTGCACCCACCACCGACCCTCAGATCCAAGGTCATCACTCTATCAAGAGAAAACAAAGAAGAAAGACCCTCTGGGTCAAAGTGGGAAAGCCCCTAAATAGAGTTACATGTATATAAAACGTAGCTTTTAATAGTAATTATAAAAACATACACATTAAAAGAAAAGAAAGGTCTGAAAAAATTATTAGGGAGACCAGAGAGATAGATGCAATGCAGGTAGTGGAATAAAGGCAAAATCTCTAATTCTGAGGCCATATACGTGGATCTAAAAAGTGGACAAGAGAGCCCTTCCTGGCTAAGCTCTCCCTTAGTGTTGCTGACTGTAATATAGACAACTGGTTCAATGGTTGCTTGAAGAGCACTGACTAAATATAGTACTGGGGTATGGCAACAAAATGATACCTATAAACATTGTATCAATGCAAAGAGGATGTCAGTATATCCAGATGACAGAGTATACAAAATATCCCTTGATGCAAAATCACAGTGTGGAGGGCATGAGGCACCCCCTTCCCATGTGGGGAGTCTGTAAATATAGATGCCAACCCACCCACTTAAGTAACCCAGATCGTGAACTCAAATAAAAAAGAGAAAAAAAGAAAAAACCACAGAGTGAGCCAGAGAGAGAAAATAAACCCTAGCCAAATATCCTCGAGGTATTCTCTGATTCTATCGATAGTGAGAGATATAAATTGAGGAAGAGATCGCTAATCCTCGGAAGAAGGCGCGTTTTATAGCGCCGAAACATATGTTAGGCAGTAGGCAGGGAGACCAGCGATTTAGATTGTAGGCAGCAAGATTAGCGATCTCTTCCTCAATTTATATCTCTCACTATCGATAGAATCAGAGAATACCTCGAGGATATTTGGCTAGGGTTTATTTTCTCTCTCTGGCTCACTCTGTGGTTTTTTCTTTTTTTCTCTTTTTTATTTGAGTTCACGATCTGGGTTACTTAAGTGGGTGGGTTGGCATCTATATTTACAGACTCCCCACATGGGAAGGGGGTGCCTCATGCCCTCCACACTGTGATTTTGCATCAAGGGATATTTTGTATACTCTGTCATCTGGATATACTGACATCCTCTTTGTATTAATACAATGTTTATAGGTATCATTTTGTTGCCATACCCCAGTACTATATTTAGTCAGTGCTCTTCAAGCAACCATTGAACCAGTTGTCTATATTACAGTCAGCAACACTAAGGGAGAGCTTAGCCAGGAAGGGCTCTCTTGTCCACTTTTTAGATCCACGTATGTGGCCTCAGAATTAGAGATTTTGCCTTTATTCCACTACCTGCATTGCATCTATCTCTCTGGTCTCCCTAATAATTTTTTCAGACCTTTCTTTTCTTTTAATGTGTATGTTTTTATAATTACTATTAAAAGCTACGTTTTATATACATGTAACTCTATTTAGGGGCTTTCCCACTTTGACCCAGAGGGTCTTTCTTCTTTGTTTTCTCTACACAAGTATATGTGAGGGTTATCCCCTTATTCGGGTTAGCCCCAGACACACACCTCTGCAAGGCAACCCCTCTCAGGGGCTCCTTGCTTCTTTGTTTTTCATCACTCTATCAACCCAAAGTACCACAAGCCCACAGGGCACAGGAACTCCACTGCATCTGCCCCCGGTGCCGCCCTGATCTTCCGCCACTGAAAACGAGAGAGGGCATCAGCCATTACATTAGACACCCCAGGGAGATAAATCGCCCTACACGAAATGTTAAACTGTAAACACCTCAACACAAGCTGCCTAAGTAGCCTAACCACAGGAGGGGAAGAGGCTGTCAAGTTATTGACAACCGACACCACTCCCATGTTATCGCAGTGAAACTCGACCCGACGGTCCCTCACAAGGTTCCCCCAAAGCTCCACTGCTACCACAATAGGGAACAGCTCCAGCTCCGGGCTGCGCACCAATGAGGGCCCAACACTGCCCCGAAACCAACAGACCCTGCTGTGTCTGTGAACAGGCCCTCCCGTTAAATTCTTTCAAGAATACTCCCATACCGCAAGATTGTCCCGCAATGGGCAAGTGAGCCGTTCGAAATGGTGTGGCTGTGACGCCCCTGACATGCAGCCAACCGTCTGTTAAGCACCCACCCCATGGGCATTATCCGGCAGGCAAAGTGCAATTTCCCGGATAGCAACTGCCGTTGCCGCAAAGGAATTTTACAGAGACCCCTAGCGGTCGCCACCAGCACCCACAATTCCACCACTTTCACCGTTGAGTCGATTTCTATCCCCAGGAAACTCAAACACAAAGTTGGGCAGACCATTTTATCGGGCGCCAACGGAACCCCAAATGACCGCGAGACTGATTCCAACTCCTCCCTCACTACCCATTCTAGGAACATACTAAAATATTCAAAGTAAAAACAGGAGATCGAGCACCCCATGGGCAAGCAAAAGTCCTCGTAATAATTACCCTCGAAGTAGCAGCCCAAAAAGTGGTGACACCCTAGGTGAACCAGGAGTAAATGAAAGGCTGACTCTGTCAGCCCTGGCCATGTGGTTGCCCAGATCCGCCGCCTTAACCATGCGCACCGCCACGTCGAATGAGGCATATGAAACCCGGCATAGCTCCTCATCAATGTCACCATTCACTGAAGGGGGGTAGAACAGATGGTGGATAAGCCTAAACTTCCCCGTCCCCTTCTTAGTCACAACTCCTAGAGATGAAACATGTAAGTGCGAGAACAGCAGAGCCCGGAATGGCCCCGCAATGCGCCCCAAGGCCACTTCCTTTTCCAGTTTTGTCCTCTCCATGCCCAGGAGATCCCCCACCGACTGCAGATTGCGACAGGGCCCCGAGGCCGCCCACTCCAGGTGAGGAATCCAAAAACCAGCCCTGAATCCCTCAAGCAGGAGCACCGCCACCTCCCTGTTCTTATAGCAGCTTAGCCATGGGCGCATCACGATGGCGTCTATCCACTGGCCTACCCCGCTTGATGCATTTCGTTGCCGAGTGACTCCCCCCACACAACCAGCACGCGTGTTTGAATTTGCAGCTGGCTGTCGTTAAACTGCCAACAACCCCCAAGGTGTCGCGGAGTGGCTGACATGGGTGAGGATCCCCCCGCACCGCCCCCCCCTCAAAAAAAGGACAAGCCTCCTTAATGGGAGGCTGGGCACATCATGATTGACCACCACAGCCCGCTGTCCTTTTGGTCCCACCCCATGGATGGGCGAACTGCCCGTCCCTGCTGCAAAATTGCTCGTCGTAGCGCCACCAACTTAAACCGCCATACACCCAACATGCGTTCCATACTAAAGCCTGGTAACAGAATAGGGCGGAGCAGTGCTCTGGGGCCTTCTCAAGCAGGACAAAATAGAGAAAGCCCTTACCCAATTGTCAAACGTCTTCGGAATTTTCTGGTACTGGAACTTCTCCCAGTCCTTTTTGACATCCTTAGCATCTTTATTGGAGGGAGGAAAATCCTCCAGAAGGAGAAGGGAGAATATCTCCACAAACTCCCCCTTCCATATCCTCTCCTTCACCTCCGCTTTTAAATGAAGCCCCAACGGCCCGACCAGCACATGTATGCTGCACCATGAGCCGCCGAAGCCACCTCTGATACCACAGCGGGGACCGTCCCAAGAACCGCGCGCACCCTGGGTTCCATAGGCACCGCCAGGCCCCACTACAACAGAGGTCCCACCTGGCCCGCATTTGCGCATCTAAAGACTTAGTTTACATTGCGGCAGCCTCCCAGAAACCCCCTCATACTATCCACTAGACCACCCTGCAAATAAAGTAGAACCTGCGCTCACCCGCCATACCCAGTAGTCGAGAGGTACTCTCCATGCGTGGCCTGGAGCAGCAGACCCGAGCTAGGCAGAACCCGCTAGGCCGAAGAATCCAGTGTAGACGTCCCAGGTGCAGGGGGGCGCGGAGGCCTGTGAGAAAGCCCGGTCCGGAGCCGCCTGCAATGGTAAAACGCCCCCAGCAACCACAGGCCCACTCCAGGGGGGCAAACCAGAAGGGGAACGCCAAGTAGGCTCAGGGGAGACAGAAGGGGAAGCATATGGGGGCTACCCGACACATTAAAAACCGGTGAGGAACCCCGCGGCTTACTTACCCGCCCCGAGGCCAGACCGATACACCGCCTGACCAATGAGCGGGACACGAGCTGGGAGGTCTGGAGCATTGTGCGGGCCGCCGCAGACCCCCATGGTGGCCCACAGTGGAGAAACCAGAATCATAGAGGCTGCCCCCGACCTCGCGCCACCGGCCCAGCAGCCCCATGATGTGGGACTGCGGCTCCTATCTGGCTCTTCCTGTCTTCTGGGGGAATCCAAGCCTGCTGCAGCTCACCCCCAGTCCTGGAGGGAGTGGGCACCCCCACCGCCTCAGCCCGAAGAGCAGCCAGGACCTTATAAATATCCATGGAGGCTCTGGTCGAAAAACAAGCTCTGGCAGCAGCACAGGGAGACTGTGCCAAGCTGGTATTATTAGGATGGCTGAGCCCTTTACAGAAAATAGCCACCTATATATAGTGATACCACCCATTCCCAGGGGTCCACCCCTTAGCTCACTCAAGATCTCCCCTGCCCTGATTTTCCTCCCCCTCACATATGTCCCTTTTCCCGGACAGCTTTCTGCCTGCCTCCTCAGGGTCTCAACACCTTCTTCCAACCCTGTCCCGCTTTTGTTCTCTGGTATTGCACTTATGAAGACACTAGAGATAAGTTACCAGCAAATATAGAACAAGTGTGACATTGCACTAAACATAGGGTATTTTCCTAGTTGAGAGCTTCAGTAGGGCTCTGCATGTGGGATGCCCTGAACTGACATGCCCAGTTTGGGTGGAAGCTTGTGTGTCATTGATGATGACACAACCCACCCCCTCTCTGCCCCCCTTGCTATTGGGCTGCTCTACCTTTAAATGCCTCGGCCAAATATTTGTCCAGTCCACTCCCTGCTTGCAGTACAAATTAGAAGTTTAAACAACTGTAGTATGTATGTATGATTTATATGATACTATGTATTCTAACAATTCCACTAACATATTTTTTGTTCTGCTTGAAAAATACCTGCAGTGGCACCTGCAAAAGGTGACATCAAAATGGCACTGAATACCTCTGTGTTATTTTTACTTTTTAACTTACTACTTTATATGATAGTCGTATTCCATGTAAATTGACAATGCTTTATAAAGTTCAGGATGTGTTGCCTCTAATAATTGGTCTGTTGATTTACCATTTAGATATTAACAGTAGTGTGTAACCGGATATCAAAATGCTGCCTAGTAATGGGATTGGTAACATCAAGATGGCTATACTTGAGGATGGAACATCATCTCATGACTTCCTGAAAGAGAAGTTAAGAAATTGCATCTCTTCTGTAAGTGCTACTCATCACTTCAGTGCAGGCCAATTCTACTTTGCAGGGTATTCACTAAAATGAGAATTGTTAGGCATTCTCCTTGTTTTCCACACACTGCAGAAGGGCCATATCATGGCTCCTAAAGAGTTGGGGCAAGTCATATTTATACCCTTACTACTTGGTAGAGCTCTCCCGGCCCTGACTGAACAGATCCAACTGGTAGCTCAGAAGGGCACTTGCCAGTGACACACACAAAATGTAGTTTAGACACACATTCACCTGCCATGCAGCTCCCAGACATTTTCCATGCAGTTCACAAACACACCCTACTTTATGCATTTAAGAAGTTCAGACACATTCTATTCAGCACAGAGCAAATGTTTTAAACTTGGCAGATAAATCAAAATAATTTGAGAAACTAAGTTACCAAGGTAGCAAACCATCCTTACCACCCAAGCCAGCCAGACATTAAGCCCTGGTCCTCTTCCTTTCTTCTAAAAGATAGGTTGACTCACTCAGCCTCCACAAGGCTATACCCAAAGCAGGCTTGCTTCACCCGTTACTTACAAGGCAGCATGTATTCTGTAGTAAGAAGGGGTGGGGCTAGATGGAAGTAGTAAGTTACTCAACATCGCTTGCTTTCTACTGCTCATGGAACCTTGCTTGATAAGAAACCTGGATGTTCTCTGTATTATCTGTTCTTCTGGGGCCCTCACTACTTTCCCACTACTTTTTGGGTCAAACTTAAGGACAAAAAAGTCAAGCTGAAAACATAGCTAATTTTTTTCCCCTCTATAATTGGCTCGAATTTTTCCAATTTGGCTATTTAGACCTTAAATTTAAAATTCACTGAAGTAAGTTAATCTCATATTGGAGAACATGCACTAAATGGTAGTGAATTAGGGTTAACCACACAAAGTGGCGTCTCTAGGATTAATTTTTTGGGGGGTACATGGTGGGCCAGGGACAAAAGTAGGGGGGGCACATTTAACCCCGCCCTCGCTGCAATTTGACCCCGCCCCTGCCGCATGTTAAGCCCCGCCCCCAACACAATGTGTGCTTTGTTTTTTTTTAATAATCCCTGGTGGAGGATTCATTATTAAAAAACAAACACATTTCCCTTGATACAGTGCCATAGTTGCCAACATTTAAAAAAACAAATTCCAAAGACATTTTGCAGCACAGCTATACAATTACTACCTTGAAAGTTTACCACACCCACTGCTGCAAAACCTGTCCAACCCACATAATTAATCTCTGCCTACTTATCAGAGATGGCAGTCTACTCAATAAAGAGAGATTTACAGTGACTTGAGATGGTAATTTTAAACTTAAGGCCAACGTAGCAGAGTTAGAAACATTCTCCAATTCAGCTGCACTATTTCAACCTAACGTTAGAAATTCCCATCACAATTCCCTGCAATTCTCTCTTTATTAAGTAGACCTTTATAACACCAAGTTCCCACCAACAGTACCATGTATCCATGGTATGCGATAGACACATTCGCAGCACAGCATCTATATCAGGCAGGTACATGTTATCACTTTTAGGTGAGTTGGGTATCGGTGGTGACACTGTCTGTACAAATATAAAAAAAAAAAACACCTTGTGTAGATGTACTTCAGTCAGAGTTGTGTCTATACCATATAACATACATCAGTTCACTAAAAAAATTATATTGGGGAGTGAATATAGTTTTAAAAAATACTTAGAATAGGAAATGAAAGATATTAAAGGATAATTTACACAATGGAATTAAAGAGAGAAATGGGAGCAAAAGGAAAACATATGTACATATTCTATTAGCCCCTTTTCATGCCACTAATTCAATATGTTAAATGTCTCTGAGACTTCAGTCACCATTCCACTGCCTCTGATTCCTCTAGTTCTTGGAATCTGTGGGTATTATACATGTTTGTGTGTGTGGACTCAGCAGTCCATACACACACACAGACTGCTGAGTCCTTACACACACCCAGACTGCTGAGTCCACACACACACACACACAGAGACAGACTGCTGAGTCCTTACACACACAAACACACACACAGACTGCTGAGTTTATACACAGACTGCTGAGTCCCCAGAAAAATGGGGGAGGGGGGGGACCTATTGTCCTCCCCCCCCCCACCATATCAAGCCTACCTGTCACTGGAGGCTGTTGCTGGGCCCTTGCAACATTAGCAAGGTCGGCTGCTTAACG
This sequence comes from Pelobates cultripes, assembly GCA_933207985.1. NCBI lineage: Eukaryota > Metazoa > Chordata > Amphibia > Anura > Pelobatidae > Pelobates > Pelobates cultripes. The sequence continues at coordinate 199,655,249 of OW240912.1, read as the reverse complement.
GTGGGGCTGGGCTTGGTTTGGGGGCATGGCCTGTGCCGGGAGCCTGTCAGTGCTCCCTCCAGCCCCAGCATCTCTCCAACTCCTCTGTCCTGCATTCCCTCGGGCTGTAACTGTAGCGGAGCGGCAATATTAAATCCCACGATCTCCGCTGGTTAAGAAGGTAATCCACAGTCAAGCGCTGAAAAACAATGCAATATCCCAAATCCCCCAGTAACCAGACGAAACACAGTTCTGGGAGTCAACTGAGGTTTTTATTTGCAGCTCCAGTATTTATACAAGTCCCCATGCAAGGGGTTTCCATACTGCCTTAGCAGGGGTAACACAGTAGGGGACTACATGGGGGACTTCACATTTTGGGCATTTCTCCCATTAGGCACTGCTGCACGAGAGGGATCCTCCCACTGGAATGTACTGTTAAGTGGATTATCCCTCTGTGCAGCAGAACCGGCAATTTATATTAAAATACATAACTTTTCGAATATTGGGTTGATTTGCACGAATGGACGTTCGGTAGATGGCTGGGGTCTGAGCACATAATTCGTGAGATTACCGCTCAGATCCCAGCTAAAACAACCGAACGCCGCACGAAAAACATATTCATCCAAACATACATTCAAAAGACCGATTGGCATACGGGGAATAAAATACCAAACGGCCCGGAACTCCCGAACGGCCTGGAACGACGGCCACCTAGAAGAGCCTCTAATTACCGATTGCAACATTGTTGCAATCGGTTAACAAGGGTCATACGTCTCTTAATGTGTGGGCTATTACAGGTTAGTTTATTCGGTTCACGAACAGCCCGCAAAGGCGCTGTTCATGAAACGAAATGAAATACAGCTATCTGCTTTCGGCAGATAGCCAATACAGGCAATGCAAGCATACGGTCACAGTACATTACACCCAGGAACATATAACATTACACGAACTACCCAGGCAACCCTTAAAGCCATAGTCTCTCTGTATTGTCCAAGTGGCTAGTTTTGCCACAGTAACAGACTGTTACAGTCCAAAGGAATAGAATCTAAACACATGGCCAGCACGTTGCTGGCATTTGGAGGGTACAAGGGGGGGACAGCATGATGTAGGGGGGACCATGGCCCCCCTAGCGACGCCACTGACCACACACGAGAAGGATTTGGGAATTGTTATAGACAACAAATTAGACCACAATAAGCAATGTCAGTCTGCAGTTGCTAAGGCCAGTAAGGTTTTGTAATGTATAAATAGGGGCATAAATTCTCAGGCTGAAAATATAATTTTGCCTCTTTATAAATCGCTGGTAAGACCACACCTTGAACATGCTGTGCAATTTTGGGCACCTCTTCTAAAGAAGGATATCATGTCACTAGAAAAAGTGCACAGACGAGCTACAAAATTGATAAAAGGAATAGAGCATTTTAGTTATGAAGAAAGGTTGAAAAAAATGTAATCTCTTTAGTTTGGAAAAACAGCGCCTCAGAGGGCATATGATAACATTATACAAATTTATTCAGGGCCAGTACAAACCATTATCTGGAAATCTATTCATAAACAGACATAGAAACTGCTATGTTTACATTGCAGGGTTAAGCCAGCCTCTAGTGGCTGTCTTCCGGATTCGGCTCCGCTGACGTCAGCAGAGGGAGCTGACGGCGGGGGAGGAGAGGTATTGTAACGGACCGTTTCAGCACACAAGGGGTTAAAACCGTTTAGGCGATTGTCCCCTCTCAGAGATGCAGGCACAGCTACTGTAGAACACCAAACTCCCGAACCGCATGTAAGGGAATGCTCCAAACTCCCAAACGGCATACAATATAGCACTCCAAACTCACGAACTGGAACCATACGAATAGCTGCTAGCAGACGAATAGGAAAAGCATCCAAGCGGCTTTCACTCCTAGCAATCGGTCTCTATCAGCATTCAGTAAATCCCCCCAAAGACGAGACAAGGCTCCGTGTTGTGGGTCAAGCAGTGGTCTGTTTAATGAGGGCTACCTGCCCAGTATTTATGCAGGTCTCCCACCTGGTGGACACTCCCCTAGGGGACCAAATGGGAGACTGTGACAAGGGACAGACAAGTAGACAAATAGGACACACAGTCCCATTGTATTCCCACAATGCATCCTGGCTTCCTCCCCTCTGCCCTAGAGATAATTGAGAAGTAATTCAACTATCTCCCAGGACAAAGGCAAATCGCCATTATGCATGTGGGGATACTAAAACAAGAATTACTATTAAGACACTATGTGAGACACATTACAATAAAACTATACATTTAACATATCCCCAGATAGCTCAGGTCTGAGCGCACATTATTAAGCGAATGGCGCTCAGACCACACGAATACAGTTCAATCACCATGGAGCCAAAGTCTTTACAAAGTCAGTTGTCATACGAATGAGCTCCAGGGGCTTCCTATCTGCGGTATAATACAGTCAGGTAAAACTACCGAACACCGGGCCGCGGTTAACTGCAGCTTCTGGGAGGCTAATTGCCGGCACACTCCAGCTCACAGGTGGTCTAATCATTTGTGCGGTTATTTGGTAGATTGAATCTTTTCTGCAGGGGAAGTCTTTTAACATGGGGCCATAATCCAAAGGCAGCAGGCAAGGCTTCTCCAATGCAATGTGGCGAGGTTGGTCTCGTCACAGGTATGCTGCTGAGCTCTTCCCCAGCTATAGAGTATTGACTGGCTGAGCTTTGGGTAGTCCGTAAGCGTGCCAGCTTTGGCATTATAGACTCTGATGGGGTTTCCTTCAATGTGAGCTTTACCTCTGTGTGTTTTTGTCTGTTTGTTGCAGTACATATAGAAGTTCTTGTACAGTACCTCAGCAGTGTGGCACCTTGCGGGTTATTAAGAGCCAGATGGGGAACCCCCACCTGTAGGGGATTTGATGCTTCTGCAGCATTGTTGTCACAGTGAAAGACTGTCAGTGTGGCCGGAGAGAGATCTGCAAAAATTTGTATATCTTGGTACACTGCCACTAGAGATTTTGTGCCCCTGCTTGCTCTAAGTATCGAATAGAATACTTTGTGCTTTAGTCAGTGCCCTGTCATGGTTCCTTATTGGTCCCTATAGTACATTCTGTATTCTTTTCCATTTGAGATGTTTATTAATTTTTATAAACGGTATAAGGGTACAGAAAAGTAGAAAGGAAGGTGAAAGGTGGTATTCACCAGCAAATCTCATCAATAGTGATGTCCCGAACGGTTCGCCACGGACTCATCATTGAGTAAACTTTGACCCTGTACCTCACAGTCAGCAGACACATTCCAGCCAATCAGCAGCAGACCCTCCCTCCAAGACCCTCCCACCTCCTGGACAGCTCACTAAGAATGCAGCTTCACAGTGAATGTAAAATGGATGCTGTCCAGGAGGTGGGAGGGTCTGGGAGGGAGCGTCTGCTGCTGATTGGCTGGAATGTGTCTGCTGACTGTGAGGTACAGGGTCAAAGTTTACTCAATGATGAGTCTGTGGCAAACCGTTCGCGAACCGTTCGGGACATCACTAATCATCAATCAATATCACTAATCATCAATCAATAAGTGTCAACTTTTTTTTTTTTTTTTCATTTGAGATGTTTATTAATTTTTATAAACGTTATAAGAGTACAGATGTGTTTTCAGTGTTTATTCTGTTTTTTTACTCATCTTGTTTTCTGACTATTTTGACTATTTGGACTTTTTTTCCCTTTTTGCTTTTTCCCTCCCTTTTCTGGGATTCACTGTTTAGGTGATAACTCCTAGTGTGGCACTAAGATGATTTTATAACCCCCTTTTTTTCAACTATTGGTGGAGGGTGGTATCTATTAGCAGAGTTTCTGCCCAAATATGTAGCTTAGCCAATGTGTATGACATACTTGAAACGATTCCTCCTTAGATTAGAGAAGTAGCACAGAACATCTCCATTGTCTATTTGCTGATTAATTTGAAATCCTAGATTCCACTCCAACATGCATGCTTATGGCTACATTGAGAAACAAATTATTAATCTAAGTAATTGTTTCCGGACAATGATTTAAGATTTAAGATCTCTAAGTGCCACAATGTCTGATACTGTATTCCAACATTTCTTATTACAGGGGAAACAAGATCCATTCTTAGTGGCTGATCTGGGACAGGTGGTTTACAGGCACAGACTTTTAATGCAGGAGTTACCCCGTGTTAAGCCTTTCTATGCGGTAAAATGTAACAATAGCAAAGAAGTGCTTTGGACACTGGCGGCTCTGGGTACTAGATTTGATTGTGCCAGCAAGGTAATGAAGGATGGTGAATATGCCATATCCCGAACATTATGCTATTCTATGGCCAATAAGCTCATTCTTTGTTTTTGCATGTCCACAGAGTGAGATAGACCTGGTGCTAAGTATCGGAGTACAAGCTGATGATATTATCTATGCCAATCCGTGTAAACAGGTTTCATATATCCAACATGCTGCCAGGCACGGAGTGCGCAAAATGACGTTTGACTGTGAGTCTGAGCTGGTAAAAATCGCAGAGTATTATCCGAAGGCTGAGTAAGTGTAATAAGCTTAACGCTGATTTTGTTAATGTGTGACAATCAGATTACATTGGGTTATTCTCTAAAGCCCAAGCAGCCAGAAGAATTTGTAGGACAAAGATCTCAAACTCTGCCCTCCTGTCCCAGCTGCTGTGGGCCTACAATTACCACAAAGTTAGCAGGTAGACTTGTGCATGGCAAAGTTCTGCCCAAACTATTTTTCAGAAAATAGCTTCTTTTTTTTTCGGTAAGGTCAACTTTCACCCACATGTTGGCTCAGCTCAAGAGTATTGCAATACTGAAAAACCTATGTGGGAAACAAATCAGATGAACCAAAACAGAGCAAAAATTGGCCAATCTTTGTATTACAAAATATACACATATAGGGCAGCACAAAACCAGGATACACCACTGGTAACATGTCCGGTGAGTATGCTGGCTATGCAAGAACTGGGATGTTTTCAGCTTCCAGGAATTGTGTACAGATCCTTGCAACATGGGACTGTGCATTATCATGATGCAACATTAGGTGATGGTCGTGGATGAATGGCACAACAATGGGCCTCAGGATCTCGTCACAGTATCTCATGCAGATGAGCTTCTCTGAGACGGTTTCTGACAGTTTGGGCAGAAATTCTTTGGCTATGCAAGCCGATTGTTGCAGCAGCTGTCCGGGTGGCTGGTCTCAGACGATATTGGAGGTGAAGATGCTGGATGTGGAGGTCCTGGGCTGGTGTGGTTACACGTGGCCTGCGGTTTTGAGGCCGGTTGGATATACTGTCAAATTCTCTAAAACGCCTTTGGAGACTGCTTATAGTAGAGAAATTAGGGATGTGCATGGGGAAAATTTTCGATTCGGTTCAGCATTTAAATTCGGCACTTCGGAACGTCAGCATTTCTGGACTTCTCTTGCAGCCACTTAGTAGATAACAAAAAAAATAAATAAAATACAAAGCCCTCCTCCCAATACGCACGAGTGGGGGCTTTTAAACAGGGGGGGACCTATTGCCCCCCTTCCCGGCCCCCACCCCTGAACGGCGGGTGGGGGCCCTAAATCAGAAAAACGGGGGAGGGGGGGGACCTATTGTCCTCCACCCCCCCCCCGGCACCCACCCCTGGGAGGAGGGTGGGGGCCCTAAAGTAACTCTCGGATTGGTTACTTTCAATCCACCAAGCAGAGTGTTGTTATGAGTCAAATTATATAGCGTGGAAAAATTATGAACTTTAAGAACTTTCCCACGCTGTGTAAAATGACACAGATCACTCTGGCTGGATTTCAAGTTAATCAATCAGAGTGCTGTGACAGGTAAATGTAGAGACTTACATGTCAGTCCCTTCATTTACCTGTCAGAGCACTCTGATTGGATGACTTAAACCAACCAGAGTGCTCTGAGCCTCAATGGGTGAAGATGGATTTATTTTTTTGTGCTCTGTTTTTTTTTTTTTCAAAGTGCGTCGGTTATTATGGATTTTTATTTAGCCTTTTTTGGGGCTTTAAAAAAGATTTTAGAAGAAAGAAGACATCAAATGATAAGTTTTAGTAGTTTTTTTTTTACAAGTACCTATTTATTGGTCCCCCCTCACTATTTTTAGGGTGAGGGGGGTAGGTAGGGGTTAATTTTTTCAGGAGGGGGGTGACTAGGAGTTTGGGGACCCCTAGTCACCTGGGGGGTTACATTTTTATTTAGGGCCCCCACCCGCCTCTCAGGGGTGGGGGCCAGGGGGGAGGACAATAGGTCCCCCCGCTTATTCTAATTTAGGGGTGGGGGCCAGGGGGGAGGACAATAGGTCCCCCCTTATTGGTATTTAGGGCCCCCACCCGCCGCTCTGGGGTGGGAGCTGGGTGGGGGAGGACAATTTTATAGCTGTTGAGATTTTAAGTAACTCCCATACTCAATAAGTATTTCTGTTGTCAATGTGGGGGCTGTAATATATTAGCACATTTCACATTACTTTTTTATTGTTAATCAAATTTCTATCATACTACCATCCTACATTGTTCTTTCACCTACACAGGATGATTCTCCGCATTAATGTCGATGACTCTGGAGCTATGTGCCGCTTCAGCAGGAAATTTGGAGCCTCATTGATAAGTTGTGAGCATCTTCTGGAGACCGCAAAAAATCTTAATCTAGATATTATTGGAGTGAGGTATATAAAAAAATTCTACATTTACATTCCTTTTTAAGCAAAAGGTCAAGGAACATTCAGATTAGAACTTTGCAAACAAATGTTTCACTTTACTATGGATGAATTACATGCTGCAAAGAAGTGATCACTTGTGAAATAGTGTATTTTGGTGACTAAAGTACATGCATAGAAGTCTCACTGTCTTAAGGATATGCTACTAACAAATGCCAACAAAATGACTTTCTTTTTCAAATTTCTAATTTACAAAATTACTTAAGCAACTTATAGGTAAATTCAGCTGATAAAATAGCTTGACTGCATTGAGGTTTTGGAAAATCTCTTACCTATCTTTAGGTCTTTCCCCATGTCCTAAACACTCACTCCATTTTTCTCTCCATAACCTCATCGCTTCTGTTTCTCTCTCATTGCCCCAGCCACCCACCCACATGTCTCTTTTTTAATGAAAAGTTTATTGAATTTTATGAAAATTAAACATGAAGTGGGTACAGAAAAGAAAATAGTGATGGGGTAGAAAATATAGCATATTCGTGCATATACACCCTGTTCCAAATTATAATGCAAATTCTATTTAAGTGTCACAAAGATTAAATATTTTAATTGGGTGAGCCCAATTTAAGGAAAAACTACTAAAGGAGTGTGTTCCATATTATTAAGCAGAGCACCATTTTCATGCAATATGGGGAAAAAAAAGGATCTCTCTGCTGCCGAAAAGAGTGAAATAGTTCAATGCCTTGGACAAGGTATGAAAACATTAGATATTTCACGAAAACTTAAGCGTGATCATCGCACTATTAAGAGATTTGTGGCTGACTCAGAGCACAGACGGGTTTGTGCAGATAAAGGCACATTGAGGAAGATTTCTGCCAGATCCATTCATCGGATCAAGAGAGCAGCTGCTAAAATACCATTACATAGCAGCAAACAGATATTTGAAGCTGCTGGTGCCTCTGGAGTCCCACGGACATCAAGGTGTAGAGTCTTGCAACTGTGCATAAACCTTTTATTCGGCCACCACTAACCAATGCTCACAAGCAGAAACTGCTGCATTGGGCAGAAAAATACATGAAGACTAATTTTCAAACAGTCCTGTTCACTGATGAGTGCCGTGCAACCCTGGATGGTCCAGATGGATGGAGTTGTGGATGGTTGGTGGACAGCCACCCTGTTCCAGCAAGGCTGCGACATCAGCAAGGCGGTGGTGGAGTCATGTTTTGGGCCGGAATCATGGGAAGAGAGCTGGTTGGCCTCTTTAAGGTGTAAAGATGACTTCTGCAAAGTATGTGGAGTTTCTGACTGACCACTTTCTTCCCTAGTACAGAAGAAAGAACTATGCTTTCCGTAACAAAATCATCTTCATGCATGACAATGCACCATCTCATGCTGCAATGGCTGCTATATGGATAAAAGGAGAGAAAGTCATGGTGTGGCCTCCATCCTCCCCTGACCTCAATCCTGTTGAGAACCTTTGGAGCATCCTCAAGCAAAAGATCTATGAGGGTGGGAGGCAGATTACCCCCAAACAGCAGCTCTGGGAGGCTAATCTGACATCTTGCAAACAAATTCAAGCAGAAACTGTCCAAAAACTGCTATCAAATAAAGGGTCCTATGTTAAAATGTAACTTGACCTGTTAAAGTGTTTAAAAAGTTCAAATGTGATTGAAATAGCTTTTGATTTCAGTAAATATGCTGCAAACACAACAAATGACAATTTTCAGTTCTTTACAACCTATAAAGTGTTTTGAAACTTACTGTGCGTAATAATTTGTAACAGTGCTGTGGCGGAACCAACCTCGCCACTATCCACTGGAGAAGCCTGGTTGCTCGCCTGCTCCCTTTAGACTATGGCCGGGCAGTTCAGACCTGTTATTTTCCCTGCTGAAAGGTTTATTCGTGCCTTTCTGCCAGGGTGTTCGGTAGATTTCATCTACCGAACGATGGACCACCTGGGAACTGGAGTGTGCTGTCAATTGACTGCCCAGAAGCTGCGGTTAACCGCAGCTTAATTGATGAACGCTGGGTGGCCTTTGTTCGGCTGCCGAACACGTGGCAGCGGCCATTTTACCTCCCGAACGGCCAGCGGTGTTCAGCGCCCAAACTATGGAACTGAAAACGGACACTTATTGGCGCGAACACCGCTGAGCCGCCAGCCTCCTTACCTTCTCATTCGGTAGCGGAACCGAATGACTGTTCATTCGGTAATTTAACCGGGTGAACAGCATCACCCCAGATAGCTAAGCCATGGAGCCTGTTCATGTAATGAAAGACTATGTGAAAGACTTTTGGCTCCATGGCGATTGAAATTTATGTATGTGATCTGAGCGCCATTCGGTAGTAATGTCCGCTCAGATCTAAGCTATCTGGGTATATGTAGAATGTCTATGTTTTATGTAGTAAATGTAACTGTACGTAATTTTATGTCTTTTACTGTCTTTTTACTACCATGTGGTTAATGGAGTTTTTGGTCTCTGTCCTTGGAGATAATTGGATTACTTCCCAATTATCTCCAGGACAGAGAGGAGGGATTGTGATGCACTGTGGGATGGTTGAAATGTGTAAGTCTGTGATTGGTCCCTTTGTGTCCCAGTCTCCCATTTGGTCCCCTAGGGGAGTGTCCACCAGGTGGGAGACCTGCATAAAAGCCGGGCAGTTACCCCAGTAAACCAGATTCTGCTTGACCCTCAAAACGAAGTGTCGTCTCGTCTTTGGGGGGATTTACTGTATGCTGCTAGAGACTGATTGCCAGGAGTGTAAGCCGCTTGGGGGCCTTTCCTGTTCGTCTGCTAGCAGCTATTCGTGTGTCTCCAGTTCAGGAGTTGGGTGTGCTACTTGGTATGCAGTTCGGGAGTTTCGAGTATTCCCTTGTTTCCAGTTCGGGAGTTGGTGAATTCGTGGGTTTGCAGTTCGGGAGATTGGTTCTTGCAGTAGCTGTCTGTGCAGCTGGGAAAGGGAACCGCTCGTGGGCGAAAACGGTCCGTTACAAGTGCATTGTAAGTTTTTTATGTTTAAAAAAAATACTGTTCTCATTAGGAGGTTTGTTCAATAAAATTTAAATTGTACTCTTAATAGTTGATAACATGAGAATTATGCTGACTGTTATTTACATCAATTATTTAGGTAAATGAGAAAAATATAATTTGCATAATAATACAGTAATGCAAATACAGTAATAATATGACAGACATTGCAAGTGTCACAGGCACTGATTACAAAGAGTAGCAAGTTGTCAGTTGTCCCTAATGCCTGATTGTGCTCAAGGATACCTCTATGTTGATTAGTTCCGTATACCATGTATTACCTGGAGCTAAACATCTCCACTCACATCCCTCAATCCCTGATTTGTCAGCCATTCCTTCTCTAAATCTGGGCCATCAGTTTTTTAACTTTAAGAGAATGGGAAGGCAGCAGCTCAAATACATAATTGAGCTGTATTCTTACTTTATTTCTGCAAGGCTAGGGATAACCAAAGACTTCCAGTTACAGGTAAGAATGCTTCTAGCTGTAACATATTCATCCTCACCTTGCAGTATCTGCAGTAATTGCCTTCCTAACAAATACTAAAGTGCCGTTCAGCGGCCATGCATCAATGTATCTGACTCCTGCAGCATGTTGGTGGACGGCGGCCGCTGCGGATCCATGCCAATTTTTAGACCCACGTCCGCCCATGGTATTAACGACGTCGGTGTGTGTGATGTCACATAAAGGACACACACGTTCTGGGGTCAAAGGCCGGGTACAGCCAATCGGATCTGAAGGAGGCTTATTTAAACTCCTTTTGCCTTTTCTTCAATGCCCTGTAATGGTTTCCCTTAGTGGTTGTCCGAGAGTGTGTTCCTGAGCATTTATTTCTGGTTATTGACTTCGGCTTTGTTTTGACTTCACTGTTTTCTGGTATCCTGGACATTCTGTGTCCCCGACCTCGGCAAGTATTCTGACTATTCTCTGGTATGTTAAGTCCGGCCATTCTAAGGCCCGGTAGTACGTGCTCAAATTTGAAACCCATAAACACATAATGCAGAAAAAAACAATAATGTGTGAGCGCTATAGAATATAACACATTCGGTATGGCAGCACTCCACCCCAGTGATACAGAAGTATGCACAGAATACAGATAAATGTTTACCAAAAAGAGCGCGCTAAACTGATGAATAGGATATGTAACTTTTAAAACACATAGAATAGTGCAGACTATCTCAACCAAAATATGTAATGGGGTGGGAGGGAGGGAACTCACATTTACCAGAGCCCTATCACCCCTGGCTCTGGGTTTGAAATGCTTGACTGGAGAGGGAATACTTCCACACTGATGGGGTGATAGGGCTCTGGTAAATGTGAGTTTTTCCACCTACCCTCCCTCCCCTATTACATATTTTGGTTCAGATAGTCTGCACTATTCTATGTGTTTTTTATATTTACAGATTGTAGCAGAGAGCTGGTCTCCCACAGCCTATTTCCGCTGGTATCCTAGAATAGCTCAGGAACAAGTAATAAATACAATAGAGTAGCAGGCACCATCAGCAATATAATCCAATAATATTCCATCACTTTTCCCAATAACTGGATGACACACAGTAGCAGAACTGATCTTTAATCACACAACCCCTGCTTTTATGCATTCCTCCCATGCAAGGGAGACACCCACCATAATTATTACAATAACCAATCGGGTACAAGGTACAACCCACACATCTCCTCCCCTCAGATAAACATTTAACATAATTAAAAAGGTACACAATTTTACCCAAGTTCTAGAAGTACCCCAAATACATAAGGTACACCCCTAAATAGCCCTGATCTGGGTGAGCAACATACTCAAAAATCACCCAGATCGGACCAGGGGTTCGGGAGTTATGTAGGTGTAAAATTTTTACAGACCGCAACGGCAACAGTAGCCAAAAACAGTTCCATGAGTTTTGGCCTTGCGGTCGGTCTCTTTTTGTGTCTAAAAAGTCCTGAACTTAATGCCATCCAGAGCTGTGTTTGCATTCGGATGAATCCACTTGTTCGTGGGATTCAAACTACCGAACGGCAGGCCGTTCGGGAGTTTCTATCAGTCTCTTCCATAGCTCTGGAGGTCTCAGCGGTGTTCGCTTAGTCGAGTGTCCTATTTTAGTTCCAGACACTCGATGGCAAAACACCGCTGTTCGGGGATGTTTAAGATGGCCGTGTTCGGCTCCCGAAATGGCGGCCACCCAGGGACTTTAACAACGAGTTTGTGCTTTTCAATGGGAAATTCAATGAAGCGAACAGGGAGGTTAATTGAAGTAACACTTGTGCATCAAGGTGGTCCGGTGTTTGGTAGTTTGTGTTCGTATGGTGAATAAAGCATGTGGCGAAACCAACCTCGCCACTGTGAACTGGAGAAGCCTGGTTGCTCGCCTGCTCCCTTTGGACTATGGCCCTGCAGGTTAAACCTTTTATTTCCCCTGCAGAAAGGCTTATTTGTGTGATCTGAGTGCCATTCATCTAATAATGTGCACTCAGATCCCAGCTATCTGGGGATATGTGAAATGTCTGTGTGTTATGTGTAAATGTGACTTTATGTATTTTAAAGTGTTTTGTGTCTTTTTGCAACCATGTGCTTAATGGAGTCTTGTGTCTGTCCTGGGAGATAATTGAATTACTTATCTCCAGGATAGAAGACTCTGAAACTGGTTTGGGCCAGAAAGCCATGCTTCATTTAGTCACAAAGGACTTTCCCTTAACTTTTGAACCCCTGGTCTGATTCGTGCCATTTTTTAATATGTTGTTCCCTGAATGGATTGATTATGAAAATGTATGTTTTATGTTTGTGACATGTATATTTTAGAAGTTATAAATATTGTGTAAAAACTGTATTCCTCTGCCGGTGATAATGAGATTACCCATTGTGTTCAGTAATCATATCACCTGCAGAGGGGAGGATTTTGTGTGGGAGTGTCTGGGTGTATTGTACGGATTGATTGGTTGTTTTGTAACGCCCTGTGGGCTGTACTATGTTTGTGGATTGGGAATAAAAGAGACTGTATGTGACAGTACAGGGAGTTCCTGTTTTAACCCTCAAAGTGAAGTGTCGTCTCATTATTGGGGAAGGATTTATTGTATGCTGTTCCAGTTTGACTGCTAGGAGAGTAAACCTATTCGTATGGTTCCTATTCAACTGTCTACAGCATTCTTATGCTTGAGAGAAGGTATACGCTTCTCTGGTTCGGTGATTGTGGTGTCTGCTGCAGTGCTTGGAGTCCTCAGGAAGCGCTAGGAGCATCTTTCAATGGAGGTATCCAGTCGGGGTGCCAGGTGATCCGTTACAAAGCATTTCAGTCCAGTTTATGGGAACAATTAGACGAACGTTTTAATTCACATGAAAGTCTATGGGGAAAACAATGGAAGGGGAATATGCTGGACAGCCAGGTGGATTTTGCTACACAGATCCTATTAATCAGTTTAGTGCGCTCTTTTTGGTAAACACATAACAATGCAGGCATACTGACCTAGAGCAGGAGATAATACAACCCTAATGTTTCGGCATCTAGCCTTCCTCTGGGGGGATCTCTAACAAAATGGTCTTGAGAGATCCTCAAGAGAGTTGTGTAAACCAGACTGACTGACTCTCTCAAATCCAACTCTCTGCTTGACCCCCTTCAGTCTGGATTCCGCACTGGTCATTCTGTCGAAACGGCTGTGACCAAAGTATCCAACGATTTAATTGCTGCTAAATTTCGCGCCCATTACTCTATCCTAATTTTCCTTGATCTTTCTGCTGCCTTTGACACTGTTGATCATCAACATCTTCTCCACATTCTCCATAATCTTGGTCTATGGGAAACTGCTCTCTCCTGGTACTCCTCCTACCCAGGGCCAGCCTTAGGCTTTTGGGCGCCCTGTGCGAAAAATCTTCACAGTGCCCCCCCCTGCCCTCCTTAACCCACTTCCCACACACCCTGTCACACACACACGAAGACAGCCACACGCACACACAGACATAGAAACATAGAATGTGATGGCAGACAAGAACCATTCGGCCCATCTAGTCTGCCCAGACAGTCACACATAGGCAGTGACACACACACACACAGGCAGACAGTCACAGGCAGACAGTCTCGCAGACAGTCACAGGCAGACAGTCTCACAGACAGACAGACAGACACACAGGCAGACAATCATACACACAGGCAGACAGTCAAACACACAGACAGTCACACACCCACACAAAAAAGGGCAGACAGTCATACACACAGACACAGTCAGACACACAAACAGTCACACAATCATACACACAGGCAGACAGTCAAACAGTCACACACACAGGCAGACAGTCACACACACAAAAAAGGGCAGGCAGTCACACACACAGGCAGACAATCACACAGGCAGTCACACACACACACACACACAGACAATCACACATAGTTACCTCTGTTCCTTGTGGAGGCAGACAGATAGTACAGCTCCTGGATTCGGGTTGTTGGGGGAAGAAGGAACTCCTTCCTGCTTCCCCTGCAGCAGTTACACAGAAATTTTAGCTCCACCACACCGCAGGGTAAGCCCCACCGAATGGTAAGCTCCGCCCCAACTGGACTTTTTTTTTTTTAGCCCGGCCGGCCATGTGTGAGCTATGTCGGCCACACGGCGCCCCCTGCTTTATGGCGCCCTGTGCGGCCGCACAGCTCGCACACGCCTAAGGCCGGCCCTGCTTCCACCTCTCCCAGCGCTCTTTCAGTGTTTCTGACTCTGCCTCTTCCCCCCCCAAACCACTCTCTGTCAGCATCCCCCAAGGTTCTGTCCTTGGTCCCCTACTGTTCTCTATCTACACTGCCTCCCTCGGTAAACTCATCAGCTCCTTTGGCTTCCATTATCACTTCTATACATATGACACACAAATCTACCTGTCCACTCCTGATCTCTCTCCACCCATCTTGACTCGTGTCTCTGACTGCCTCTCTGCGATTTCCAACTGGATGGCTACTCACTTCCTTAAACTCAACCTGTCCAAAACAGAACTTCTGGTATTTTCTCCCTCAAGTGCTATCACTCCCCTGTCTGTCTCCCTCCAAGTCAACGGCACTACCATCACCTCTACCTCGCAGGCTCGCTGCCTTAGTGTTGTTTTTTTACTCCAACCTCTCCTTCACCCCTCATGTCCAATCAATTGCCAAATTCTGTCACTTCCATCTCAAAAACATAGCGACCATCCGCCTTGTTACGGCTCCCCCGGAAGGAGAGGGGTTACTGCCGTATAGGACGTTCCCTTAACGAATGCAGAGGTAGCTACTGAGCGCTCCAAACTGCCGAACAGCAATCACACTAACCCGTTGGTCTCCAAAACAGCCGAACAACAATCACACGAATCAGTCAGTCTCCCAAATAGCCGAACAAGCATAATCCATACGAATAATCCCCCCAATGACGAGACAAAGCTCCGTATTGAGGGTCAGCAGGAATCTGATTTAATGTGGACTACATGCCCGGTATTTATGCTGGTCTCCCATCTGGTGGACACTCCCCTAGGGGACCAAGTGGGAAACTGGGACAAGGACATTGTAGCCATTCACCTTTTATTACCCAGGACCCTCTGCTCTGCCCGGGAGATAATTGTGAAGTAACACAGGACAAAAGCCAAACGCCATTTTAGATGACAAGGACAAAAAGGCATTAAAATACATAACTGTTCAATATAAAAACATAACATAGGCATTCAACAGGTCCCCAGATAGCTAGGATCTGAGCGCACAAAACAGAATAATGCTAAGATCCTATGTACACAGTCCAATCGCCGTGGAACCAAAGTGTTCACAAAGTCTGTTCTCCATACGAATGGGCTCCACGGCATGGCTATTTGTGGTATGGTTTATATGTTCACAAAGTACCGAACAGAGGGACGTTCACAGATTTCTACCGAAGGAGAAGGGAGGTCGGCGGCTTCAGCGGTGTTCGTGCAAAAAGTGTCCGTTTTGAGTTCCATGAGTTGGCCGTCAAACACCACTGAGCTTTTGTGGATTTAAAATGGCTGCGTTCTCGTGTTCTGTATACGAATGGCGGCCACCCAACTACAGCATCAATTAAGAGGTGTCTGCGGTTAACCTCAACGTTCTAATGGGGCCAAGAGGTTAACTAGCAGCACACTTCTCTACTGGGTGGCCGGCCGTTCGGGAGTTTTATTCAGTAGTTTAAAAGGGAACGGTCTAGAGTCCACATGAACGGGAAAACACAAATTAAACGAACGAATGAAGAATAAGTCTCTGTAAGTTCAAGACAGAGAGATCTGTCACACGCCCCTATTTAACTCCAGCTGCAGCTAAGGTGTTGGTCCATGCTGTTGTTCTCTCTCGTCTTGACTACTGCAATCCCGTTCTCAGTGGTCTTGCGTGTTCCCAGATTGCACCACTGCAATCCATAATGAATGCGGTAGTGAGGCTCATTTTTCTGTCGGCTCGCATCTCCCACGCCTGCCCGCTTTGTCGGTCTCTGCATTGGCTTCCTGTTAGATATAAGGCTCAATTTAACATTCTGGTGCTTGCTTACAAGTCCCTACATAATGCTGCTCCAACCTACGTATCCTCCCTAATACACAAGTATGTCCCGTCGAGTCCCCTACCCTCTGCCAAAGACCTACGTATATCTTATGTCCATACTACCACCTCTAATGCTCGCCTCAAAGATTTCTCCAGGGCTGCATCTCTTCTGTGGAAAGACCTTCCCTTCCCAGTCTCCACTCATACAAAAAATAATTGAAAACTCACTTCATTGAATCATTGAAGCATTGAAAACTCACTTCATTGAATCATTGAAGCATTGAAAACTCACCCAAGAAAGCATATCATTTAAACTGTTAGCAGGTTTTTATCCCCCATCCCCCATAACTCCTCTCCTGCAACAGTCAAAAATTACCTACTAAGGGGGCGGGGCCGGACCGCCATGCTGAGAGGTCGCATACAAGACGAGCTCCTGCAGAAAAGCGACATTAATGCCGGTCAAAAGCGAATAATATACCCATCTGCAGTGTAGAAGCAGCGGTCCTGCGGGCAAAGAGGCACTGGCGCTGAAGTCACTCTGACCACAAGCGTTCTAACCCCTGAGAAGGCACATCGGCATAGCTGCATCTGAGGCCTACCCGGGCGGTGAGTAAGGTGGACGGCCGCCGCCTTGCTATCCTGCCCCGTGGTTTCCCTTTGGAACTCTGATGCCACGCAATACAGGCCTCGTTTCCCCCCCCCTTTGGACCGGTGGGGGTTATCCCGGTCCCAGGAGACTGTCCCCATGACCCGCAGCACCTAAGTCACAGAGGGCCCCCATAACCAAAATGGCGGTAGTGGCAGGCAGACCTGAAATGGCGGGACAGCCAGAGACCACCATGTCACAGCAGATCAGAAGTCTCAAGGCTATACTGATGGTTGAAAAGCAAAAGGGCTCATTAACACAGCTAAATCACCACTTACTGACCTACAAACATGTTGGATTTCAGGCTCCTGCGGCAAAGTACAGTCGAGACCTGCTACCCAGTCCCTCACCAAGCAACACTGATAACCCTACCGACCTGCATGACACTCCTGCGTTCCAGCTGCCTCCCAGGGAGGAACGGGCAGAAGCAAGACATCACACACTGGGAGTGCACTCACCTCTCTCAGCACACATCATGCTGGACTCACTCCTGACATGCCACAGGTTTTGCAGATCGGGGGTTGGATAAGCCTGCACTGTCTGGAGGACTCTCTCAAAGTCTGGGCTGCATTCAGCGGACATGGCTCCTGGCAGCCCTGCCATCTATACATCCTGATGTACTCTCTCTACACTCTAAGCAGTTAAAACTACTTGCATAGTCTAAGCTTTTTTCACCTACTCTCCTATTAATTTAGCTCAGCATTAAGTTTCTCATGTCATAAATCACTACAATTGTGCTGTTTATCATATATGCAAATCCAGCACTGCAACTGTTCTAATATATCTTGAACATTAACGTTTTACCTACTCTGTGTTTTACTACTCATTCCTGTCGTCATTATACAAAAATGTATGTCACTCCCTTATGCACAATTAGGCACAATCATATTAATGCCTAGCTATTACTGCGATGATACTCTACATAATAAGCATAACTTATATATATTCACAAAGCATGTTAAACTTAAGAGTTATAGGACTAGCCAAGTATAATGCTACTAGCTGCTGAGACATAAAGGCTTTTCTGGTAAAAAAAAAAAAAAAAAAAAATTACCTACTAAGCTCTCAGTGAATACTTTTCTAACAACCTACTTTGTACCCCTACTTTTACCCTTTGTTTCACTCTAGAATGTAAGCTCATTGAGCAGGGCCCTCTACCTCTCTGTTCCTGTACGTCCAGTTGTCTGGTTACAATTACATGTCTGTCAGTCCACCCATTGTACAGCGCTACGGAATGTGATGGAGCTATATAAATAATAAAATAATAATCTAATTATTAGAAAACTACCACTAGCTGACTGTGTGTAAAAGACATGTATATTTCATATGTTCTCACATATTACTAATTCAGACACACTTAGCTCCAAACAATAGGACAGTGTGAACTAGATACTAGAGACACATATAAGAATTTCCAAGAAGATATACTACCTACTAGTAATTCATTTTACTTCGAGCGAAATCTATATAAATGCAAGACCCTAATGTAAGACGCGAGTTGAACCAAAGGCCAGATGCATCAAATATATACTTTTTGGCACGAAAAAGCTAATAGTCTACTGTAACGGATCACCTGGCACCCCGACTGGATACCTCCGTTGAAAGATGCTCCTAGCGTTTCCTGAGGACTCCAAGCACTCTGGCAGACACCACAATCACCGAACCAGAGAAGCGTATACCTTCTCTCAAGCATATGAATGCTGTAGACAGTTGAATAGGAACCATACGAATAGGTTTACTCTCCTAGCAGTCAAACTGGAACAGCATACAATAAATCCTTCCCCAATAATGAGACGACACTTCACTTTGAGGGTTAAGCAGGAACTCCTGTGCTGGCACACCCAGCCTGGTTTTTATTACAGTCTTTCACATACAGGACCGCCCACAGGGAGGTATAAAACAACCAATCACATATCAGTTACATCCCACATATTCCCTCCCCTTATCCTGAGAGGAAACTCAATTACACATACAGTTAAAACATACTTTCTACCAACTTTCATAACTCTAAAACCATACATCACATTCACATAAAATTACATATTCACAATCAATCCATTCAGGGGAACAACATATTAAAAAATGGCACGAATCAGACCAGGGGTTCAAAAGTTAAGGGAAAGTCCTTTGTGACTAAATGAAGTATGGCTTTCTGGCCCAAACCAGTTTCAGAGTCTTCTATCCTGGAGAGTAATTCAATTATCTCCCAGGACAGACACAAGACTCCATTAAGCACATGGTTGCAAAAAGACACAAAACACTTTAAAATACATAAAGTCACTTTTTACACATAACACACAGACATTTCACATATCCCCAGATAGCTGGGATCTGAGCGCACAAAACTACCGAATAGCGCTCAGATCCTATTCACACAGTTCAATTGCCATGGAGCCGAAGTCTTTAACTACACGAATGGGCTCCATGGCATAGCTATCTGGTTAACACATTCACATAAAGTCTGGTCCATAGTCCAAAGGCAAGAGGCGGGCAAGCAGCCCCCTCCAAGGACATGTGGCGAGGCCGGTTTCGCCACATCTACTATACATTTTAAGTGTGACAGGCATCTATGATGAAGTAGCTATAATGATAGCGGATTTCTATGTAATTTCTGTCATTAATAACACCATCTACTGATTAACATCTATAAACACAATCATTAGAATAAGGTATACTCACCTAATCCCATTGGTCACTTTAAAAAGATCACATGAAAGAATTAGAGATACAAATTTTTTTTAAAGTGAGAACACGTGAGAAAAAGTGAGAAATTCAGGCTGCAGCTGAATGGGAGTTATGTATGATTTACTGGTAATTTGCCAAATTTAGCATATCAAGCTATTATCCAGAGATATTGACATAAGTTAATATTTCATCAGAAAGTTAAATATCTGCAGCAAGGCAATTTTAAGGCTTAAAAATCTTCTTTTGGTTATTGGATGGTAATGAATAGTAATGTTGACTATCTGTAAATTGAACTGTTGAATCTTCCCATGCGTGGTGTACCATTCCCCATATCTCTCTATGCTCTCAATACTGACTATTCTTTCCACATTCCTTTGTATTTGTCCCCTCTTCTACATCTCCTTAACCCCTTAAGGGACCACACTTCTGGAATAAAAGGGAATCATGACATGTCATACATGTCATGTGTCCTTAAGGGGTTAAAGTATCTGAAGAATGGCCTTATTTCATCATTAGAGAGACCTGGGTGTTTCCTCCAGCTAGGCCTCTTCATATACACAGTGTTGTATGTATGTGGTGGAGATATCTATATCCCTGCCTGCCTGTCGACCACTAGGTCGTGGATGCAAGGAACAAACAAGTCCCTCTTACAACATTGTACCAGCACAAAACAATAGAGGGCATGAGGACTGAACTGCAGCGACACTGCAACTAACCAATGTCAGCTCTGGATTTTGTGTATATAATATATTAAAAAAAAAAATCTACTGGCAAATATGGATAAATATACTTAAATCATTACGTTTTCTCACATGGCTTGGGCTTCTCAGAGAATATTCTGTGTTCCTGTATATAGAGTCAATTGCTGAAGTGTTCCCTGGTTCAGCTGTTTTTTTTGCAAACAATACAAAGTATAGGAATCTCACTGGAAACTTTGATTGCTATGACCCTGTTCCATGAAACCAAATTCTCAAACCTGTGACAGTTTTAATTTGTGGTAGTCAACAACAATCTTTCACAAATCTTCAACAGCTTTCATATAGGATCAGCAGCCAGGAACCCCCAAGCATTTGGCCAGGCCATTAAGGATGGCAGAAGTGTGTTTGATATTGGAAACAAGTTGGGTCACAAGATGAGACTCTTGGATATTGGAGGGGGGCTACCTGGAAACCCTTCTTGTCAACCCTCATTTGAAGAGGTAAGAACTCATAGTGAAGACAGAATCAGGACAATTTACTTGTCACTTATGAAGAAAGTTTGTAATTGTTTCATCTGTAATCTAATAATACTTTCTCTTATTCTCACTTTAGTTTGCAGTTGTGATAAATAAAGCTTTGGATCAGTATTTTCCAATGGAGAAAGGTCTAGAGATCATTGCAGAGCCAGGAAGATATTATGTGACCTCTGCTGGCACACTTGCCCTCAATATTGTAACTAAGAAAGTGGTGAATGAGAAAGGTGTGTGGTATGGTTGGGGGGTCAGATATGCCCCTAAAGGAAAGAAAAAATACAGATTGTTTTTAAAATAGCTATTGGTCCTAAAATTAACGGATAAACTTGTTAAAATAAAATTATTTGGAGATTATTACAATATGTTACTATGATGCTTAAAGTATCCCTTTTAGATGCCTTTTGGTTTTGGTCTTATATGCATTCTGGTAATTCGTACACATTAGAAACAAAAGCAATCCTACATTTTTAACTTCCACAAGGCACCTCTACAGAAGTTTAGTCATGCATTATCACATTATAAAACAAACTATAAATAAATAAGACTGGTCCCATGCCAGAACTCAATCTAAGGGATCTTGTTCTACTGTGGACTACTCCTAAGGATCCGGTGAGCGGTATCATATTTGGATTTGTAGGTCTATGTAGCTGGATTCCACCCCATTATGTCAGACTCAAAGACCTTTGAGTATGACATTTTGCTAAAACCACTATGGAACCCTAAGTCATACACATATCACTCATAGCCCCAGCTCAGGTGGCACATAACTTACAAGCTTGGGTAGTCCACCTAACATGCCAGGATCTCAAGTAGGGACTGCCTCAAAAGACCACAAGCATCCCTGCCAGCACTTCCTGTTGTCCTTCTGGAAAGAACAATGGTACATCTAATAAACACAAGACACTAAAAGGTATAGATTCACTCTATAGCTTGAGTGGATTTCAAATAATTCACTAAGAAATACTACTTTTATTGAGTAGATAAATACACCATCTTTACAAGACCATTACCACCAGCTGCATACACTCACTATACTTACAGTTTCAAACACAATACATTATAGGCAGAAAAATACAGTTGCATCTATACAAGATATATGCAAAATATACATATATGTAAGATATAGGGCTTAATTTAAAATTCTGGTTCTTGCTTTCAAATCTCTACATAATTCTGCTCCAAACTATCTATCCTCCCTAATACACAAGTATGTCCTGTCTAGGCCCTTACGCTCTGCTGAAAACTTACGTCTATCTTCTGTCCGTACTCCCACGTCTGATGCTCGCCTTCAAGACTTTTCGAGGGCTGCACATTTCCTGTGGAACTCACTTCCCTCCTCCGTTAGATGCTGAGCAAGTCTTTACTTTACCAAGATATGATTTTTAGAAATTTTTATGCCTACAATGTCCAGTTAATATAGTCATTAAACTAACATTATCTGCCTTTTTTTTTTCTGCGGGAGCATGGGGATGCCTTTGAATTCTGTGCCTACAGGGATCTGACATAACCGGCCCTGCATAAAATGCAATTTAAAATCAGTACTACATTTAGGAGGAGCAATTAATAACCTTAATTTGCCCAATAGCAAGATAGTGATATCAAGTCACTTCCAGGAGTTGAAATGAAAAGGAAAACAAAAAACTGCAAGTAGTAAAACCAAATTTCTCACTTTTTGTGCATTTAGCAATGATACCATTTAATTGTGGTTCAAAAGATACATAGAGGGATAGTTTTATGTGATTGTAGTATCAACTTTATTGAAAGTAGTCTCTAAGGTTACAAAGCTTTTTTTCCAAGTAAAGGTATTTTTCCAAAGGGTATGTATTCTTAAAGCAGCTCTGTCACCCCTTGAAAAAAAAAAGTGCTGCTTCAAGGCAGCCTGTCAAACTAGCTTGCCCACAGCCCCCCAATCTCCATAAGACACTCCATTTTAGTCAACTAAGTCCCCCAGTATTAAAAACAAATTTGGCACAAAGAAAAGCTCGATGCGTGTTTCGGAGTGCTTCCACGCCTTTGTCAAGAGCTGTTGACAAGCAGCAGTTGGAGATAGAGAGAACACTTTTGTGCTAATAGTTTCAGTCTATAGGAGGTTTTTTCAAGTTCAGGTGTAGTAGCACTGTTCCCAGGGCCGGACTGGGGATACGAAGCAGCCCTGGAAAAAAGCAGATGTGCGCACACACACACACAGAGGTAGACAGTCACTGACACCCAGGCAGACAGTCACTGACACCCAGGCAGACAGCCACACACACACAGGCAGACAGTCATTGACACTGAGGCAAACACCCACACATACAAAGACAGGCAGACAGCCACACACTCACACACAGGCAGACAGTCACACACACACACAGTCACACACACACACAGTCACACACTCACAGACAGTCACACACTCACAGGCAGTCACACACAGTCACACACAGACAGTCACACACTCACACAGACAGTCACACACTCACACAGACAGTCACACACTCACACAGTCACACACAGACAGTCACACACTCACACAGGCAGTCACACACTCACAGGCAGTCACACACAGACAGTCACACACACACAGAGACAGTCACACACTCACAGGCAGTCACACAGAGACAGTCACACACTCACAGGCAGACACACAGAGACAGTCACACACTCACATAGAGACAGAGACAGTCACACACAGATAGTCACACACTCACATAGAGACAGTCACACACAGACAGTCACACACTCACACTCACACACTGACCTCCTTCTTCCCTCCTGCTTGCAGCTCCTGGAGGCTGGTTGTTGGGGAAGCAGGGACTCCTACCTGCTTCCCATGCTGCAGTCAGCCAGGCCCCCGCCGCACGCTAAGCCCCGCCCCCGCCGCACGCTAAACCCAGTTAGCCCCGCCCCCGTCGCACTAAGCTCCGCCCCCGCCACAATTTTATTTTTTTTAATGATCCCGGCCGGCCGTGTGTGAGCTGTGCCGGCCGGCTCCCCCTGCTCCCATGGGGCTCTGTGCGGCCGGAGCTGTCAGCCCAATGATTAGGGCTGTCAGACCGGCCCCAGGTGCCGCGGCCCACCGGGAAATTTCCCGGTATCCCGGTGGGCCAGTCCGGCCCTGACTGTTCCTTGTGTTGGCGGTGGGCGATTTTCTACCTGTAGGTGATATATATTTGAAGATTCACCTCATTTACCTCGCTAAGCACCTGCTTATTATTTTTACTCTTTATGGCTACACAGTTTAGTGTCTTTAAACTACCCTGATAACCCTCCACTCAAATATACATGGCTCTGCCTGTTCTCTTATACCCTGCCTAATCAATGAACATTATGACTCCCACTACACTGCCCCCTCTCCGGTGCACTCTGAGATAAACAGGAGGTGTGCACATGTGGAACTTGCAACATTGCTATCTAAAGTGTAGCACAGTGGTAGTCAACCTTTTTCTACCTACCGCCCACTAATGCATCTTTTTGGTTGAAAAAATGTCCTTACCGCCCACCAGTTTTCGCGCAAGTGAGGAATTATTTTTTAGAAAGGAGGGTGTTTTAAAAAAAATAAATGTACGTACATTTATCTTTTTATTTCTACTTAATGCATGTTTATAATGTTTTTAACTTTATAAAGTTTAATGAGAAAACAATAAAGTAAATTGAAATTACCTTTACTAGTGATTAATGGGATCCTTGAGGTTGATTCTGCGAGACTAAATTTTCTGGTTTGATTTTCGTAAGGAACAAACGAAGGTCTCCTCTTTCGGTGATATTCAGACGATTTCTCTGTTTGCGCATAATATGATTTCTCATCTGTGCGTCAGCTCCACTCTTCTCCCTCCTCAATTCCTCTCCCCACCTTTTATTTCCTTTTATATTTTTTTTTACCTTCCTTATAGCAATGCCCATCAGGAAGGCTGAGCTAGGTAGCCTACTTATTATTATTATTATTATTAGCCCAGAACAATTCTCTCCTTTTCCTTTTTATATTTTTTATTTTCCTTCTTTCTCCCTTTTACAAGTACTCTGCTGCTTCTTTCTCCTATTCTACAAGTACTCTGCTCCTTCTTTCTCCTATGTTCCAAGTACTCCACTCCCTGCTATCGTGTATCCCCCAACCTACTCCAACTCCTCCCCTTCCTCTACCCGCGTGTTTACACTCGTTCACGAGCACACGCATTCGTACGTGCATACGCCCGTTATCTTGATACTTTACACAGTATCGAACACCGAAACTTGCTGTCTGAGTTTTATACAGACCCTGCTCACAGATGCTACGTCCTTGATAGGAATAGCATTATACGGTGCTGTGGGGGGTATATACTTGATACCCTAAGCCTCTTATCCTGTTAATAGAGTGATCTCCATTTATAGCCATACTAGTTAATATATATATTTTTTGCCACACAGTATTTGTTTGCCTTCTTTGAAGTATTATACATATCTAAGTCATTGGAAGCTTTGCATTCTACATAATTATACTTCGGCATTTTTGTGGCTTTTTACAACCTAGTCTACCTAGCTTTTAAATGTATATTACCACTTGGTTTTCACTACATATTTTTCTTACATTTAGGAGGTTTCACATGTAGTTAGTTTGTGTATATTTGTATTTGGCTAAATAAAGGTTGTACCATACATCCGAATGTTGTACTTTTAAGAGATATCACATGGTGGAGTGGACATCCACCCGCGTATGGCGGAGAGGGTGGCCACCCACTTTATCCTTTCTTCTTTTTTTTGTATTACGTTATTTGGGGTTCATGCCCTTGGATATCTCGGTAACTCTCTAGGGAAACCAGTGGTGTCTCCGTACAACACTGTTATCTCCTTTCTCTTGTCTTATATATACAGACTTATTTGGGAAGTCGATATTGTTTTGTTTATGACTTTTGTTTCTTTTTTTTTTAATCTGGGTGCAAGATTTTTTCATTGGAGCCACTACAGAAATGTAGTGCACACTGCACACACACACATAAGGACATAAATACACACACATACATACATAAACAGACAGACACATACATATATACGGACATACATACACACACATATAGACATACGCATACTGACACACAGACAGACACATACACACAGACATACACACACATACATAGCTAATTTCGCTTACCTTTTTTTGCAGGAGGGTGGCTGTGGCTGATGGGAGCAGGCGTGGCTCCCGTGGCCTGGCTCTCTTCCCTCCCACGAGGAGGGAGCTGGAAGGAAGTGACCAGCGGCTGTCATTTCCTCCCATCAGTACTTGCTGCTGCAATTTTTTTAAAGGGGCCCGGTCGCACTATTGCATTTCCGCAGCGCTGACCGGGCCCCTGAAGATATAGGGCCATCGGGTGGCCCTGAGTACTTGAGCCAGGTTCAGGACCCTGGCGGGCCGGATGCAGCCCATAGTTTGAGGACTCCTGTTATAGACCATCATATTACCCTGTAAAGATATGAACAAATGTGTTTGGTTTGTTCAAAACGATTAATTACTTACTGAAATTAATTGTGGGTGCCATTATTCCAAATTATACCAAATTAGGGTACTATTTAGCAGATTGCTCCCTAGTTTGGTATCCTTAAAATTGTAATCCCACATAAAGGTACCAGACCAGGGAGCAATCTATGAAACAGCTACCCGAAAGATCAAAATTAAAAAGGGGCTTTTTTCTGATTTTGATCTTTCAGCTGTTTAGTAGAGAGTTTCTTCATTTGGCCAATGAAATGGAGTAGGTTAGTCTATAATATGGCCACATCAGCCTGCTGTGAATGTGCACCAGGCAAACCAGACATTGTGCTACCCTAGAGCCGATCTTGGGCGGGTGCACAGTGCCCAGTCGCTTTGATAGAGGTGCATCGTGATGCTAGGCCACGCCACTTTGCTTTAAGACCCAATTACTTACTGAAGCATAGTGGGGGGCAAAAGAAGGACACAAGAGGGTAGGTGAGCAAAAGAATGGCACAAAAGAAGTGCACAGGAGGGTAATGAGGGCACAGGAATGGAGGGGGCAAAAGAAGGGCACATAAGGTGGGGGGGGGGAAGAGGGCACAGCAGGGGAAGGGAGCTAAAGAAGGGCATAGAAGATGAGGGGGCAAAAGAGCACAGGAGTTGAAGGCACAGAAGAAGTACACAGGAGGAAAGGGGGGCTAAAGAAGGGCATAGAAGATGAGGGGGCAAAAGAGCACAGGAGTTGAAGGCACAGAAGAAGTACACAGGAGGAAAGGGGGGCTAAAGAAGGGCACAGGAGGGAAAGAGGGACAAAAAGAGGGCACTGGAAGAAGGGGGGCTAGAGAATGGCACGAGGGGAGGGGGCAGAAGAAAAAGGCAGGAGGGGAGCAGGGCAAAAGAAGGGCACAGGAGGTGGGAGCCCTAAGAGACTCAATGGGGCTTGGTAAAAAAGACACACAAAGTTTGGGGGGCACAGAGAGACACACAGAGGGCTTGGGGGCACAGGGAGACACACAGAGGGGCTGTGGGGGGGGACAAAGATACACACTGAGGGGCTAGTTGGACAAAGCGACATACAGAGGTGCTGCGGGGCAAAAAGACACACACAACGGCTGGTGGGACAAATTAGAACACAGATGCACTAGGGGGAGCAAAGATACACACAGAGGGGCTGGGGAAGGGAAAAAAGACACACACAAAGGCGTTGAGAGAAACAGATGCACAAAGGGTCAGGAAAAAGAAAGAGAAACACAGTGGGCTGGGAGGACAAAGAGGCACACAGAAGGGCTGGAGGGGTGAACAGACACACAGAAGGGCTGGGGGGAAGAGACAGTCCAAGGGGAAAAGGAGACCCACAAATGGATTGGGGGTAGAAACAGATGCCTGCTGGAGGAAGTAGCAGCCACAGGAGCCAGCCAACCAGCCTCTGCAGCAGCCAGCCAGCAACATCAATTAAGGTGAGAAGAGACAACTTGAGCTGGGTATCAGAGAGCGATGTTATATCACTCTATTGTAATTGGGGCCAGAGTGGAAAAAGGTGAGTAAGAACACCAGACCAGCACACCCCAGACAGACACTCACACCCCCCTCCCCCCCGAGACAGAGAGACACTCACACACCCCCCCAGACTGACACACCACACCCACCCAGACAGACACTCACACCACCCCCAGGCAGACAGACAGACACTCACACCACCGCCCAGGCAGACACAGACACACTCTAACACAGTCACAGACAAATACACACTGACACACACTCTAACAGTCACAAAGTATTATTTGATACAAATGGATACACACACACACACACACACACAAAGATTCGTAGATACACACAGACAAACAGGCATAACAGATATACACACACTAATAAAAAAAAAAAAATTAGTCACCCTCCTGTTTCCTACCTTATGGGCTCAGGGGGGTGGCTTCCCTGGGGTCCAGTGGGACTGGGCAGGAGCAAATGACAATAGGTTAGTGGGGGCTGGCTGCGGCTGATGGGAGCAGCTGCCGCTGTTCCAGACTCCCCCCTCCTCCGGCCTCCTCAGCCCCGTGCAGATCTTTGTGCACCAGGAGGAAGTGAAGGGAACTGTGATAACTTCCTCCCGGCGCGCAGGGGAAAGGGCGGAGTGGCTCTGCTTAAAGGGGCGGAGTGGAGGGTCGGCTCTGAGGAGAGCGGCAGGGCTGGCTCTGTGAGATGCGGGTGACCGGACATAACGCTGGCTCTGAGGACAGTGGCCAGACCAGCTTTGCGCAATGTGGGTGGGCGGGCTCAGTTGAGCTCCGGCGGGCGGCAAGCTGGTCGTCTTTAAATGCTGTCCTTCAAGCTTAGAATTCCCATGCAGGAGGAGGGAGGAAACGGGCCGACCAATTCCAGACGCCAAGGGAAAATTCTTACTCGCCATTGCGACCTGGCGCCTGGGATTTGTCGAGCCCATATAAATATAAATATATATATATATATATATATATATATACAAAAATATAGGGTACAGGAGGCAAGCACTCACGGTCTTTTCTGGTCTCTTTAAAAGGTTGTTCTTTGTTTCATAGGTTAAAACTTGATTTGATCGACGTTTCAGCCAAACTTCATGGCTTTCATCAGGATCTGAGCTGTTAAGATCCTGATGAAAGCCATGAAGTTTGGCTGAAACGTCGATCAAATCAAGTTTTAACCTATGAAACAAAGAACAACCTTTTAAAGAGACCAGAAAAGACCGTGAGTGCTTGCCTCCTGTACCCTATATTTTTGTATATTTTTGGCATTTGGCTTGACAGCACCAGGCATAATATCATTGGAGTGTGTGTGCAAGGATACAATAGTATTTTGGATTTTATATATATATACATATAACATAGCAACACCCCGAGGGTAGAATAAAGCCAAAAGTGGAAGAAAATTGTGAAATAAGTCACACAGTGACATTTAGAAAAATAAACATACTGCTCAAATACACCAATGCAATAACACACAGTAATGTCAAGTGAAGTACACTTTTACATACATACAATACATCCCTGCAATACAAATACATTGACTCTCTGCAAAATACACCAGCTTATACACAGTTCATACAAAAACATTACTAGCTGACAAGCTACACGAGGACAAGATGGCACTGGTAATTTGTTTGGAAAAAGAAAATGGCACTCATGAGCAATTTTGGGATAATGATGGCACTGATAAGCTATTTGGACACAAAAATGTCATTAATAAGATGGGGTCAAAGATATTTTGAGACAAAGATGGCACTGATTAGCTATACTGGGACAGAGATGACACTTGAAGTGGAAATCAATTCAATTAATTGATTAGTCTCTGTGTATCTGCCCCTGGCCAAATTAAGAAGTAATGTGTGCACGCTCCCTGAAGTAATTCACACCAGACACAGGTTCCAGGTTGTTGAATAACTTGAGGAAAGTTTATTCAGAGGGGACGGCAGGTCCCTTTTAAAGCAAGATTTACATCATAAGCATTGTCAGAGATAACATGAAATACTTTATTAATTGGTTAGGTGTTAAGTGGTTTCCTTAACCCTCTGCCTACTAAGGGTGATGTCACTGAGACCATGAGGGTCTCCCCCAGATTCCAGCGCCATCTTGATGCACGAGGTAGTTAGTCTGTGTTATAGGGAGGGAGGGGTTAGAAGCTTCTAGTGGCCATTTTGTCTAAATATGTGTTAATAGCTTATGCACTGATTTCAGTTAAACGAGTAAATAGGCATTTTACTAACTAAAGAATATGTAAATATCTCATTTCCACAACAGCACTGTTTAGTTATATTGGGACAGAGAGATGGCACTTAGCTATTCTGAGACAAATGTCACTGGGAAGCTGTATAGGGACAGAGACAGCACTGAGAAGATGGGCACAAATATATTTTTGGAGGCAAAGCTGGTACTATAGAAAGTGGGTGACATGTGACATGGTGAAGTTGGGGGCCCAAAGAGGTGGAGTGGTTTCTAAAGAAAATGGCTGTGGTTAAAAGTGTTATGTTTGTGTAGGGGAGAAGCTAACAAAATAGCCACAAAAATATTCTTGCACCCAGGCGTCAGTGACCCCAGGATCGGCCCTGTGCTAGCCAGCCCCACTGAGGATGACATATGTAGTAAAGCACTGTTCATGCGCTAATTGCCCACAGTGGAGTTTGCACAGTGTAAGCTTGTCTAATGACATGCTATACTTGGTATATTTGTTCCCCAGATAAGGAATGGTGGGACAGGACCACAATTTTGGTTGTGTACTGTTGTACTCTTGAATGTACTGTTAAATAAGGGACTGATGGGAGACTTGGGTTACCTTTTTTTAATTATATTTCTTTCAGGGGAAGATGGAAAAATAAAAAAGAATATCTCCTACTACATGAATGATGGAATATTTGTATCCTTCTTGGAAAGCATTTTGCATAAAATTCCAATTGATCCTACTTCATTTCTGCACCTGGAAGAGAAACTATATGGAGTATGAATGAATATAAAGATTACACATTGCATGATTTTTTTAAATTGTTTTTGGGAAGTTTAACAAAATATATATGATGGTGGTGAGCACTAGTGTAAAATATACAGTAGAATACACATGGACCAAAATCTGTATAGCATGTCAAATAGAATATACATAGCTTAAAGGGACACTAGCCATCAAAACAACTTTAGCTTAATGAAGCAGTTTTTGTGTATAGAAAATGCCCCTGCAGTCTCACTGCTCCATTATTTGCCATTTAGGAGTTAAATCACTTTTGTTTCTAATTATGCAGCCCTAGTCACACCTCCCCTGGCTGTGACTGACATAGACTGCATGAAAAAAATGGTTTCATTTTCAATCAGATGTAACTTTAAACGTTTTTATCTCCTGCTTTGTAAATGTAACTTTAATCGCATACAGAAGGTTCCTGTAGGGTCTAGCAAGCTACTAACAGAGCAGGAGATAAGAAATTCTAACTTAAACAGAATTTGCAATAAGGGAAGTATAAACATTAAATGACCCCTTACAGAAAGTGTTTAGGTAGGCTGTGTAAGTCACATGCAGAGCGGTGTGACTAGGGTTGCATAAACAGAGTGATTTAACAAGTAAGATTGCAGGGGCATAATCTGTACATCTAAACTGCTTCATTAAGCTAAAGTTGTTTTGATGGCTATAGTGTAAGGAACAGCAGGAAGAGCAAGAATACACTTACTTTCTTGACCTGGTTTCCATTGACTCCTGATTTCTTCAGCCTTTTCATTTATCTGATCTGTAGTTTCCCTTGACTTTGGCTTGTTTATGGTTGATCTGTTACTCTGTTATACATGAAGCCTGGCCTCCTCTAAGGACCAGTAACATGTTCTTATTCCCTTGACTATCTATACCCTGCGTGTTGGATTTTATACAGTGACAGTCTCTTTATGTAAATTTGGCAGAAGGAAGGGAAAAACTATTATGGAAATATAAACAGGGTAATTGGTGGGAGTACATTTTCAGAGAAATGTGGGATTTTAATTGGGGAAGAGGGGTAATTTGCAGGGAATTGCTAGGTTCTAGTTTGGTAGCGGATTAATTGCAGGGCAATGTAAGGATGTAGTTTGGGGAAGGCAGTGGTAAACTGGCAGGGAAAATTAGAAGCTATATTGGATAGGCTAATTTGTAGTTTAAGGAATACTCTAGTTTGCAGTCTCAGCAATGTAAACACAGCCTTTACTGAGAAAATTTAATGTTTACCTTGCTGCCTAAGACCACCTCGAATGGCAGTCTTAGTTGTAGTTCTGGTCCCAATTTAGGTGCATTGAGGCAATACATCTCTATGAGGAGATGCTGGTTGGTGCAGCACAGCAAATACTGCGCATGTACACTAGCCCCCAAAGCTTCCCTATGTGATCTTACCTGGAGAAAGAGCAGCAGCAGCATGTAACTGGCGTGCTATGGAAATAAATGTAAGTTAAAGGCTTTATTTTATTCCTAATGTTAGAGTATTTCTTTGATGTTTAAATTCAAATTTTGGGCAGTAGAAAATAGTTCTGGTGTGCTGTTGTAAATAAGAGGAAGAGCAGTACATCTAAGTGTATTAAAGCACTACAGAATTGGTTAGCATAGAAATACGCCGGTTTAATGTAGGCGTATGCAGAGCATATGAGTGTACTAAGAGCTTTGCAGTAGTATGCAGTGCGGTGAATGGGGAAAAAAGTACACAGGAAAATAAGTTACTACTGTGACGATAAAAACAGTTACTGAAAAGGTCATGTATTGATACCGGAGAAACTGACGGAAGCAAAGCACAGAGGGATGGACACAGGTTTCTTCAGGAAGGAAGAGATTCTTTATTGGATCACCGATCGGGACTCAGAGGGACTAATGTCACCAAAAATACAGCAAGTTCTGAGCCCTGAACAATAGTGCAGGCTCCCTATATAGGCACATAACTCCT
Source organism: Pelobates cultripes (assembly GCA_933207985.1). Lineage (NCBI taxonomy): Eukaryota > Metazoa > Chordata > Amphibia > Anura > Pelobatidae > Pelobates > Pelobates cultripes. The sequence goes on along the minus strand of OW240912.1, from coordinate 199,622,743 downwards.
CCCATATTAAGCTCCACCCGCACATTCTCTTGACCAATCATTACAAATAAGAATTAACTTCCTGCTTGACCGCATGGCTTGTCCAGCACAATGGAGGAGGGGAATACTACATCCTGTATTCTTGCACATGCTCCGTACACTACTGATCGTATCTTGCCTCGTGCAACCAACTGATCGATACGTCAGCATATGCACGTACACATGCCACGTGGTAATCTCGGCCTACTAAATTTATTTTTACCGAGATTCCACCACATTCCCCCCTTTGATGCCTCTTGATATTTTACAATTACTTGAGGCATCACTTAACCTTGGTTTGCATACACCACAAGTTACCTTTGAACCAGACCAGACTTATCCTACGATGTGAATCTTCAACACTCGTCTTCCTGCATTGGTTCTCCCTGATCTAGAGCCTTATATTTATAAATTGCCATTATCTGTGCAGCAGCCTTCCTCTCTGCTATATTTTCTATCAGGCTTTGCACAGACCTAACTACTAAGGGTATAAGACACGGCAGGAGTAGACACAACATTAAAATCAGTAGGACTCCACCTACCACTGCCTTAAGCCCTCCAAACCACTCATACCAGCTACCAAACCAACTACTTGGATTGTACCCTTTCCATACCTGAGTAGGCACATGCGCTAGTTTAACCATATGGCTAGTAAGCTCAGCTATTGCTTGCCCTTCGTCATCTATTTGAAGACAGCAATTGCTCAGGTTAAACTTCCCACATACACCTCCCTCTACTGCCAAAAGATAATCCAAGGCTAATCTATTTTGGTAAACTGCTGTCCTCATCCTGGTATTATGCTTCGCTAGAAGATTGAGCGCTTGTGATGTCTCGTTAGTAATGATCTCAACCACCGCCTGTAACCTTATAATGCGGTTGAGCATATAAATAGGGGTTCTATAACCAAAGGTACCATCCTCTGCCCACGTGGCTGGCCCATAATAATCTATAATACGCTGGGGAGGCCATTCATTATCTTCCCAGGCACCTATCTCTATGGGTCCCCTTTTCTTCCTATGATTCACATCATACACTTTAACACCTAAAGTCTCACCTGTTTCAATAGGCAACAAGAAGAAGGATGGTTTTAACATACCCAACACACATGCCCCTTCCCAGTCCTGTGGTAACTCCGAATAGGCCTTCTTACCACAGATCCAGTACAAATTCGCTGGGGCTCTCCAGTTAGATGTGATGGATAGATCAAACCATACGTCCTTTAAATTGGCATATCTTGCAAACGGGTTAGATGGTTCTGAGACATTTGAAGCCGACCACCAAGTTGTATTCTTTGTATCATCATCATAAGCTTTTTGCCCTAGACAAGTTAATTCTCCTACAGAAGTATTATACATCATTCCTTTCCTCGCTATGCAAACATAACCTATGATGGAGGTCTTCAATCTCCACTCAGATTTACCTCTAACACTCATATGATAGTCGGCTTGTGTAGATATTAATTGGTCAACTGCCTCAGAACCGGACATTACCTCCTTTGCTTCCCAAGGCCATTGGTCTCCCATGTTAGTACCTCCACACACATAGCAGTTGGTAACATTAAGACTACCGGCAATACTCTCGGCTAAATCAATGAACAAGTTTTTAGCATTATGGGGGATCTTATTATCTATGCTCATCTCTTCATAAAAGGAATGGTATACTTGATGAGTTTGGGAGGTTACCGTATCAGACTCTATCCCTATAAACAATATTGTCCCAGGGTCTAAACCCGTCCCATATATTTGAAACCCAAATAAATTACCATATTTATCTAAGAACTTGTCAGGGTTATTTATAAGTATATGGATTGGATTGCATTCCATAGACTTACAATATGGATTAGTAGGCAACTTAGTCACAATCATGTCCTTGTCTGCTGTCTGTCCCCAAGTCGCCCACCCCACACAAGACCAATATGGGCAGAAGTTATAATCTCTATTTGGGCATCTTGGACTTACATATTTATTTTTACTACTGGGACAAATATATTTATCGTTAGACCCATACGTCCTCTCCCATCTAAGATCCCCACATACATTCCACGGCTTTCTACCACTTGATATTGCTTTACACGCATCAAATAGCAGAGCACCTGAAGAATATACGGATTTTAATACCGTCTTATTAATTAGGGTCCCCTGAGAATCTCCATTTCTGAGAGTCAACCAAATTGTACGGGGTTGATACTCAGGACTGAAGCACTTAGGTTCTCCTACTCCTAAATGACACACACTATATTCTATATTTAAGTATCTACATCTTGATACATCTCCTTTACACTCATATTGCGAATGCCAAATTAGGGTCTGGGATATATGGTTACCTGTTCTTGTAGTCTTAATGCATACCTCACAGCTAGGAGTGTTGGTACCTCTACCTTCCTGAATATAAAAATACACATAAATAAACATTATTAAAAATACATCTTTCGTCGTCATCCTCAGTCTTCGTCCGTGTGAAGGCACCTCAGCTTCCAGGATGTAAGGACTGCAGGGAATGGAGTTCTGCTCGTCTTCACAGGGGTCCCCTCAAGACTTTCCCTGACTTATACACTCGTTGGTGAGTGGACAGGCTTTATTATGGCCTTTTCACTCACTTACCAAGTCTCTGAAACAATAAAATTTGTAATCTACAAGGTTCCTCGTCACTCCGACTGAGTCATGCGTTTTAACCGGATCTTGCAGGGATTCTCTGGATTTGCTGTAACTTGCCAGGAATCGGCTGCTGCTGGTTTAACCCTGGAGTGATGTATCCACGGAGCCACTTCGGCTACTTTTATCGCTGTAGGGGTAGACAGAAGAACAACATAAGGACCTCTCCACTTGGGCCCTAACGGCACATTATTCCACTCTTTAATCCACACTTGGTCGCCTGGGTGGTAACTATGAATTGGGGGATAAATATTCACAGGTAATCTATCTTGTACCCATTTCTGTACCTCCTCCATAGTCTTACCCAACTCTACAACCTGCTGCCGGGTAATTCCTTCTCCCAACTGACTCAAATCCCCCCTTAAGTTACCAAGCACGGGAGGTGGTCGCCCGTACATGATTTCAAAAGGAGAGAGGCCCATCCTTCTGGTAGGTGTACTACGGATTCGCAATAGAGCTATGGGCAAGAGAACGTTCCACTTAAGTTGGGTTTCCTGACACATTTTAGCCAACTGATTCTTAATAGTTCTATTCATTCTCTCTACCTTACCAGAACTCTGGGGTCTATATGCCGTATGAAGCCTCCACTTTATACCAAGCATATGAGTCAATTGTTGTAGGCACTGATGAACAAAAGCTGGACCATTGTCCGATCCTATAGAGCAGGGTAGTCCATATCGGGGTATTATTTCTCGTAGCAGGAATCTCACGACTTCTCCTGCTTTCTCTGTACGAGTAGGACATGCTTCTACCCAGCCTGAATAGGTGCACACCACTACCAGCAGGTAGCGATGTCCACCCGATTTAGGCATCACTGTATAGTCAATTTGTAAATCGGACATGGGAAGTCCCCCCATAAACTGGACTCCTGGTGGCTTTACTGGTCCTTGTCTTGCATTATTTTTAGCACACGTTACACATCTACGTACAATGGCCTGAGTCAAGTTGGACAATCTTGGTATGTAGAAATGTTTTCTGAGAGATTCTTCTGTACTGTCTCTCCCAGAATGTGTCCCGTTATGATAGTTTTGGACAATTTCTACCGCTAGTGATGCTGGAATAACTATTCTTCCATCTTCTAACTGATACCATTTGTTCTCCAAATACTTTCCAGGTTCAGTCCTTAACCACTCCTCTTCTTGAGCTGTATAAATTGGAGTCCATTGAGACAGTGGAGTTGGTATAAGAGCAGCTATATGCCCCACATATTCCTGTCTTCCTGATTCAGCAGCACGCTTAGCTGCACTATCTGCCATCCGATTCCCTTTGGTTACATCACCATCTCCTCTCAGATGCGCCCGACAATGTATAATACCGACTTCTTTCGGCTCCCACACTGCTTCCAATAGTTGTAGGATCTCAGCTGCGTATTTGATTTCTTTGCCTTCTGAATTCAATAGTCCTCTTTCTTTATACAAAGCTCCGTGGGCATGAGTGGTTAAAAACGCATACTTGGAGTCCGTGTAGATGTTCACTCTTAAACCTTCAGCCAATTGTAACGCTCGTGTCAGTGCTATCAATTCTGCCTTTTGTGCTGATGTTCCTTTTGCCAGTGGCCGAGCTTCTATCACCTTGTCTATCGTTGTTACTGCATATCCTGCATAGCGGATCCCTTCTTTTACATAACTACTGCCGTCGGTGTAATATTGAACATCAGGGTTCTGGATGGGAAAATCACGAAGATCTGGTCTACTTGAAAATACTTCATCCATTACTTCCAAACAATCATGTTGACTTTCAGTAGGTTGTGGCAAAAGGGTAGCTGGATTTAAGGTATTTACAGTCTCTAAATGCACTCTTGGGTTTTCACACAACATTGCTTGATACTTGGTCATACGGCTGTTACTTAGACATGTCCAGTTGCTTAGACATGTAGGCAACAGGTCTTTGCCATGATCCCAAGTACTGTGTCAATACTCCCACAGCCATTCTTCTTTGCTCATGTACATACAGGTAGAATGGCCGTGTGTGGTCAGGTAGACCTAATGCTGGGGCACTCATCAAAGCCCTCTTCACATCTTCGAATGCCGTTTGCTGTTCTTGAGTCCATAAGAAGGGGTCGTGCTCTGTACCTTTGATAGCTGCATACAGAGGTTTTGCCAGTATCGCGTAGCTGGGAATCCATATCCTACAGAAGCCTGCTGCCCCCAAGAATTCTCGCACTTGTCTTCTATTCCTGGGTATCGGTATTTGGCACACAGCTTCTTTTCTCTCTGGCCCCATAATTCTTTGACCTTCAGAGATATGGAATCCCAGATATTTGACAGTTGGCAAACACAACTGAGCCTTCCTTCTTGACACCTTGTATCCTGCCTTCCAGAGAATGTGTAGTAGATCGTGCGTTGCTTGCTGACATACTTCCTTTGTAACTGCTGCTATCAACAAGTCATCTACATATTGTAATAATACACACTCTCCTGGGATAGACTCGAAATCTAGTAGATCTTGACTTAGAGCTGAACCAAATAGGGTAGGTGAATTTTTAAACCCCTGGGGCAATCTTGTCCAGGTCATTTGGCGTTTCGAGCCCGTTACAGCATTTTCCCATTGGAAAGCGAAGATACATTGGCTTTCTGCGGCAATTCGGAGGCAAAAGAAGGCATCTTTGAGATCTAAGACTGTAAAGTAAGTAGCCCCGCCCGGAATTAAAGCAAGCAGGTTATATGGATTGGGCACGACTGGATGTATACTAACAACCGCATCATTGACTGCTCTCAAGTCCTGCACAGGTCGATACTCATCTGTACCGGGCTTTTGAACAGGCAGCAATGGGGTGTTCCAGGGGGAAGTACAGAATTTTAGGATACCATACCGTATGAACTTATCCAGATAAGATTGGATGTTCTTCTTAGCCTTCTGCGGAATATGATATTGTCTCAGGCTTACTGGATAAACCCCAAGTTTTAGTTCGATTTTAATAGGTGGAATATTGCGGGCCAGTCCTGGTGGGTTGTTCTCTGCCCAAACTCCTGGTATGTTAAATAAGGATTCATCACTCCTCGGGTTTTGGCTAGTCAACACTGTATAAAGTCGCCACTCTTCTTCCTTTGGTACGGACAATGTCATAATACCTGAGGGTCCATTAAACTTTAAGGATGTTGTTCCATTTGGTAGGAACGTAATCTGCGCTTGTAATTTGGATAGCATATCACGTCCCAGCAATTGGACTGGACACTCAGGCATATAAAGGAATTGATGTTTTACTACGTGGCCTCCCAATGTACAGAGTCGACTTTTAAGAACCGGTTTTTCAGCACTTCTTCCAGTTGCTCCTATTACAGTAATAGTTCTTCCAGATGGAGGAGCAACTTGATTAGTCACCACCGAATGTTCAGCACCAGTGTCGATCATAAACGCACTCCTTTTTCCCCCTATTGATACATCGACCATAGGCTCCGCTCGACCAAGGGGGATGGAGCCCGGTCGGTATCAATAGTCCTCCATGACCGTGTCAGCCAATCCCACAAAGTCCCTACCTTCTCTATCGCGGGACCTTTGCGCTGCTGGATAGTACCTATCTTCCCTTACACTTCCTCTGTTCCCATTACTCCCTCTATTACCATTACTCCCTCCGGGGCCTCCTCTACCTCTCGCTCTGCCTCTAAAGTTTCCGTAACCTGCCCTGGGTAAGTCTCTCTCATACTGCTCTCTTTGCGGACACTCGTTCCTCCAATGCCCTTCTTCCTTACAGTACGCGCACTGATTCCTACTCAAAGGCTCCCTATTCCATCTACCATCGCCTCTATCTGGGCCCCGTCTATCTACGCCTGCGATCGCTACCGCTAGCATATCTGCCTTTCTACGCATCTTGCGCTCTTCCTCTTTCTTACTTTCTGTTTCCCTATTCATATATACTTTGTTCGCTACCTCCATTAGTTGGGTGATAGACATACCTGCAAACCCTTCTAATTTCTGTAGCTTGCGCTTAATATCTCCGTAAGCTTGGCTGACAAAGGCGGAGTTTACCATTCGGGAATTATCAGCGTCTTCCGGATTAAAGGGGGTATACAAGCGGTATGCCTCCAATAATCGGTCATAAAAGACACTGGGCGCTTCATCACTTTTCTGAATCACCTCAACTGTCTTCGACATGTTAATAGCTTTCTTCCCTCCGGCTTTCATGCCAGCAATTATAGCATCTCTATAGGCTTTAAGTTGAGCCATATCTGCGCCATTTACATTCCAGTCAGGATCGGTGTTAGGGTAATGTGTTGCGGCCCATGCTGCCGGATTGGCTTGATTTAAAGCACGGGCTCTCTCCTCTAGCGCCTTAATGGCCGCTTGGTTAATCCTTGTCCTTTCCTCATTATTGAACAATGTCATTAATAACTGCTGGCAATCAGCCCATGTCGGGTTATGTGTCTGAACTATCGAGGTGAACAGATCGGTCATAGCTTGTGGTTTCTCAGTGTACGAGGAATTGTGGGTCTTCCAATTCAAGAGATCGGTAGTCGTGAACGGGACATATACGAAGACTGGGTCAGCATGTGCCATTTGACCTGCGGCATCGATATAGGCTGACCCAGGATTCAGACGAAGAGGCATCTGATAATGTTTTAATTGTTGGGTACCGGTCAGTTGTCGGGTTAGTATGGGGCTACGTGGAGGGGCGTCAGTTAAAGGTTCCGGTCGAGAGGTAATAGGGCATGAGGATGTGGGAACTTGATTTTGGGAAAAGTTAGTGAATAGTATACTCCGAGCCGAGCTAGAAGAAGCTTGACCGGAAGTTTGAAGTGGCGCCAAATCAGGATATTCAAATCTAATGGGGGTTGGTCCTGGTTCGGGAAGGGGAGTTTTAATACGAGGGGGGGTGGATTCTGTACTGGAGGAGGAAGCGGAAGTGGATGGGGGCAATAGGGGAAGGGGTGCAGAGCTTCCTGCATTCGCGTCACTTCCTCTTAAAGGAAAGTAAGGAGGCGGCAAAGGGATCTCGGACTCAGGGGGCGTGTCCAAAATGGGCCTAACACCAGTCCTAGTGGACAAACAAGTCCTGGCCACCATGAGGCGACATTGCTCCTCGTGGCATATCCGGATCCATTTTGGCGAGTCGTTTACGGCCTGCCCCCAACAATCAATGTATGGAAACTGTCCGTAAAGTTCAGGCCTACCTGACACAGCCACGTGTACACGCTGTACCAGGGTTGGATCCAAACTGCCACGCGGCGGCCATGCCGCAACCAAAATAGGCCACTCCCTAGTGCACAAAGTGACCAAACGTACAGGAGACATTTTAACCCCAAAATCACATGTTTTGAATCCCTTTTTAAAATTCTTTACCATACAACCTAAGGGATCCGAAATCGTTGACTCTGACGCGCCCATACTTATCAATGGAGCGTCGTTGACAACGAATACTATGCACGCGTTCTTATTCAACAGTCACACCCGTTTCCTCTGGCAACAGCACCACGTGGTACAGTTACCGAGTGAAACGTACACAATAACACAATAATCACTCAGGGAATTCCCGTACACACACAGCTGTTACACCAGTCACTAAATAATCAATATTATGCCCTTTGGCGAAACTATACAGTCACCCACGCTATAATTCTCTATATATGAATTACCCGTCTATAACACACCCCAGTAACATCGTCTTTTACTAGTATCGGTTACAGTACGGTTAGCATAGGTCAAAGCACAATTTAAGGTCACAATACAATTATTAGTGGTTACGGTGTTAAACATGCAATAGACGACAATGATTAGTACTTATATACAGTGTCAGTAAATATACAGGGTTATGGTACCGTGCACTATGATACAGCAACACACTATTAACACTCTCGCTAGACGGCTGAGCTCGCGCTATCTAACAAGATATACACTTTACTAACAATCTTTAACACATTTACAATCCCAACTAAACTATTGGCCAGTACCTTGAATGGACTACCTAAAACTATATACACCCGTTTTGGTTAGCCACACTGCCCAAACACCACATATAGCGAACTAGAGGGCGAAATTTACAAAATTGCCCTTCTAGTCTATTTACTCTATCAAAAGTCTAGTGGGTTCCAAATTTACACGCCTTCCCACTTAGCCAAGATAGGTTGAGAGCTAGCGAACCGAATTTACACAGGCGCCGCTTAGTCTCCCGGTCCCTCCGACCTAGCGAACGTAATATACACCCTAGAACGCTAGTCTAGACAAGACACCGGTGTCCGGCTAGGGCTATTTACACAGGACCCCGCCTGACTAACCAGATCAAACGGTCTTACTAAAGAGCGTTCGATCGAGCGGTGCGCCTTCGCTCCTTCCCTCCGACAGAGGGGGCAGATTCCATACACAGATTTAAACCCCTTTTGGGCCTACCGCACAATCGGTATACCCCTAGTGGGTCTGCCGTCTAAAACAGCAGTTGTCTTACCTCCTCGTTCCTGAACCTGAGTTCACACTCATCGACGGGGACACCCCAGCACTTCTTACGTAGAGGCCGATGATCTCCTGGACAACAGACCAGTGGCGCCGAGACGAAGGGAGGTCCACGCAGAAGTTCAGGGGTGCAGCCGTAGAGAACGTGGGCAAAGATAGACCGTCTCACGCCTCTGCCTCTCAGCTACCGTTGAACGATGAGCTTCCCGGCCAATGCACCAAATGATACCGGAGAAACTGACGGAAGCAAAGCACAGAGGGATGGACACAGGTTTCTTCAGGAAGGAAGAGATTCTTTATTGGATCACCGATCGGGACTCAGAGGGACTAATGTCACCAAAAATACAGCAAGTTCTGAGCCCTGAACAATAGTGCAGGCTCCCTATATAGGCACATAACTCCTCCCATATTAAGCTCCACCCGCACATTCTCTTGACCAATCATTACAAATAAGAATTAACTTCCTGCTTGACCGCATGGCTTGTCCAGCACAATGGAGGAGGGGAATACTACATCCTGTATTCTTGCACATGCTCCGTACACTACTGATCGTATCTTGCCTCGTGCAACCAACTGATCGATACGTCAGCATATGCACGTACACATGCCACGTGGTAATCTCGGCCTACTAAATTTATTTTTACCGAGATTCCACCACAGTATTATTTAAATAAGCAAACCATTTTAAAAGAACTGAAAATGACTTTTACATGTTGACAACATTATATATGAGAGCATTACACAAATTTGAAAACGATTTATTCCTTTCCTTAAAGCGGCACTGTCATGCCGAACTTACCTTTCCTCAATCTCTTCCTCTTCTCCTCCTCTCTCAGGATATGTTCTTCATTTCTTCCTGTCTTCTTTAGTTTTCTTTAAAATCATAAGACAAAGTAGGGACTCTGCCTTATGGAGGTTTCCTCCGCTTGACCAGCTTTGACCAGCGGAGGAGCAAAGTGTGCTTCATTTCCGCTGGTCAGAGCAATTTTCCCATAATTCTTACCTTTCCTCTGTGATCTCGCGATGCTTCCTGTCATTTTAGACGAAACTGCCGAATTGTGCTCTAACTGAATGTGAACAGTATGTTTGTTTCTTTTAGAACTCAATTTGACACTTTGTTCATATCGGAATTTCATTCGAATGAATGAAACTCCGATTCAATTTGTGCCGCGGCTGCATCTTGCAGCCACTTAGTAGATAACTCCCTAATTCCCACGGTATCAAGGAGTTATCTACTAAAAGGCTGAAAGACCTAAATTACATTTACTAACACTAAGTAAAGATGACTTAGTATTAGTAAATTATGCCCCTACTCGCTATACCGTAGCCTGAGCGGTGGGTGGGGGCCATAATGGACAATTGGGGGGGGACCTCCGATTTCCCCCCCCCCCGACCCCACCCTTGAGCGGTGGGTGGGGGCCATAAAGATAATGAGGGGGGGACACCTACTGTCCTTAAGACAAAAATCCCCCCCAATCCCCTAGTCACCCACCCTCCACCCAAAAAAAAAAAAGTTACCCCTTACCTACCAACCTTACGCTAAAAAATAGTGAGGGGGGAATAAAATAACTAACCTGTAAAGAAAAATTTACCATTTGACGTCTTCTGTTTTCTAAAATCTTAATTTTTCAGCCCCAAAAACTGCCAAATAAAAACCCATCATACCCGTTGAACTTAAAATAAAATAGAAAACCAGAGCGCAAAAAAAAAAATCAGACGAAAAAGAAAAAACCTGAGCGCAGGGGTAGGGGCCGGGGGGAGGACAGTAGGTCCCCCCCCCCATTGTAATTCATGGCCCCCACCTACCTCGCAGGTGTGGAGGCCAGGGGGAGGACAACAGGTCCCCCCCTTATTGTCATTTATGGCCCCCACCCGCCGCTCAGGGGTGGGGGCCGGATAGTAGGGTTTTTTTACTTGCAGCCGCTTAGTAGATAACTCCCTAATTCCCACGGTATCAGGGAGTTATCTACTAATAGGCTGAAAGATCTAAATTACATTTACTAACACTAAGTAAAGATGACTTAGTATTAGTAAATTATGCCCCTACTCGCTATACCGTAGCCTGAGCGGTGGGTGGGGGCCATAATGGACAATCGGGGGGAGGGGGACCTACTGTCCTCCCTCCAGACCCCACCCCTGCGCTGTGGGTGGGGGCCATAAATTAAAATGGGGGGACCTACTGTCCTCCCCCCCGGCCCCCACCCCTGTGCGGTGGGGGCGGTAATTTACAATGAGGGTGGGACCTACTGTTCTCCCCCACCGACCCCACCCTTGAGCGGTGGGTGGGGGCCATAAAGATAATGTGGGGGGGGACCTACTGTCCTCCCCCCCCCCAGTGCCCACCCCAGGGCGGCGGGTGGGGGCCTTAAGACAAAAATCCCCCCCAATCTCCTAGTCACCCACCCTCCACCCAAAAAAAAAAGTTACCCCCTACCTACCAACCTTACGCTAAAAAATAGTGAAGGGGGAATAAAATAACCAACCTGTAAAGAAAAATGAAACTTACCATTTGACGTCTTCTGTTTTCTAAAATCTTAATTTTTCATCCCTAAAAACTGCCAAATAAAAACCCATCATACCCATTGAACTTAAAATAAAAAAAAAAAACAGAGCGCAAAAAAATCAGATGAAAAAAGAAAAAACCTGGGGTGGGGGCGGGGGAGGAGTAGGTTTCCCATTGGCCCCCACCCACAGCAGTGTGGGGGCCAGGGGGAGGACAACAGGCCCCCCCCCTTATTGTTATTTATGGCCCCCACCCGCTCAGGGGTGGGGGCCGGATAGTAGGGTTTTTTTACTTTAGGGTTTTTTTGTTTAGTGGACATGACCCTACTCGCGGTATAGCGAGTAGGGGCATTCAGGAATTTTAATTCATATTGACCCCCATAGAGTGAGGGAGGACATGGGGGCTTAGGAATTGGTGGGGAGCACTGCTCCCTGACGCTTCTATCTTTACATATTACAAGGAGGGAGCTGAACTCTGCCGTTTGCCTACTCGGGGAGTGGAGCACTGTGCTTCCTGCAGGCAGGGGCACACCAGGACATGACCTGTATCCTAGCTGCCCCCTGCCTGTGAACACCGGAACTCTGAGGAGAACAGGAACCAGCCTGTGTTCACAGTGCACAGCTCTCCTGCTCACCAAACAGCAAGAACAACTTCCTGCAGCCTGGACCTCTCTGCTCTTTACAGCACCCAGGTAGAGGCTAAGGGGGATTGTTTATTGTCTGAAGGGTTGTAAATAAGTGTGTGTGTGTGTGTGTTAAATTGCTGTATTTCTGTGTGTAAATAAAGTGTGACTTTATATAAAGCTGTGTGAGTTTGTGATTGAGTAACTGTGTGTGTTAGTGAAAGTGTGCAAGGAACACTGTGTGTGTATGTTAGTGAGAGTGTGCAAGGGACACTGTGTGTGTGTGTGTGTGTGTGTGACTGTGTAAGTGACACTGTGTGTGTTTGTGTGTTAGTGAGAGTGTGTCTTTTTTTTCTCTAAATGTGTGCTTACTATGTCTCTCTCCTTAATGTATCCCAGTCTCTGTTTCCTAAATACCTTAACAGTCTCTCTATCCTTTCCCTAAATGTCTTCCCAGGCTGTTTCCGTACTTTCTCACTGTGCGTCTGCTTTCACTTAGAGGGACATTATATGCACCCAGACCACTTCAGCTGATTGAAGTGATCGAGATGCACTGTCCTAGGGCCCTTAACCCTGCAGAAGTAATTATTGTAGTTTTTAACAAACTGCAATGATTACCGTTCAGGGTTAACTCCATCTTTGGTGGCTATTCATGGACACGTCCTGCGTCAAGCAAAACCCAATAGGAAAGCATTGTATAATACTTTCCTATGGGGAAATCCTAATGCTGCCATTGAGGAGTGAAGTTGGAACCGAGCCAGCACGAAGTTGGAACCGAGGCAGCACCGAGGGACATCAGCCTGGACCGGGGTAAGTGACCCCTTTTGCACTACGATGTAGGGGCGCTTGACAGAGGGGGAATCTATAGTGCCAGGAAAACAAGTTTGTTTTCCTGGCACTATAGTTTCCCTTTAATGTCTACTCAGTGTGTCTCTTTTCCTAAATGTCTCTTCACTGCAATTCAGAGTTTAGTTGAGAGAATGTAGTTGCACTCATGGGGGGGCGGCAAAATGGATTGTTGCCTAGGGCTGCAAGAATCCTTGCACCGGACCTGCTTAATGGTGACGTCACAGTATTCAGTATTTTTAATATAGTCATACCACACTACTGATTTTACTTGGAAATTGATCTGCTGATATTAGTCCATATTCCTTAGCGTTAGAAGGGCTAGGGTTATTTTTTTGTGTGACATATCCTCCTGCGACTATTTTCTGTGCTTTTTTTTTTCTTCTTGTGACTCCTAGATTCTGCAGTGCATATTAGTGTATGAAATGCATAGAAGTGTATTGCAGAGCTCCTCGGTAATACACTGTTCCAATTAGGTTATAACAGAGCTATGCAATAATATTTAGTACATATGAGTGCATTACAGGATTTACCACATTGTCAGCCGTACTATCATATCATATATACCCCTAGCTTACATGCAGATACAGTCAAATTTATTATACTGAACAAGCAACATTGGTACAAAGGGGACCAGTTAGGGACAGAGAAGACAAATGGGATCAACATAAATGTCAGAACAAGATCTAAAAATGCTACTGTATAATAGCATGCATTATCAAAGTATGTAAAATATACATTGAGATTCTTTGATCCCAGCCAAGTACTAGTAAGTTGCTAATAGTCATTTCTTTGTTGTTGCTCTGCATTATTCTTAGCATGCTGCCCCTATGCAGCCTTGGTATTGCAGCATACTATGGGGGGCTTCCTGTGACGAGGAAGATATCATTATGGATGAAGCATACCTACCAGAGTTGGATGTTGGTGATTGGATAATATTCCCTAACATGGGAGCTTATTCGGTGACACTCCAGAGCTCATACTGTGGCTTTCCAAAGCTTCCTGTGTATTACGTAATCTCTAAGGAACATTGGTGAGCATAATGCAATGTCTAATATAGTAAATTATATAGACTGTAATCTGCCATAATATTATTGAATATCATTAGATTTGTTTAGTTGGTGATACTATACAGATGTATAGTCATGAACTGTAAGCTCTTTTTAGAGTATTCTGTATAAAATTAATATTTTGTTTGGCATGACATTTATTGAATGAGCAATTTACAAATAATACCATTTCGTTATTCAGCAGATTAATCTTTGTGTATATAAATACACATATATAGGTATCTGCTTTATATGGTGCTTGGAGCGTTCTTTTAGCTTACATTGAAAACTTGTCCTATCTGCTCTTGATATGGTATTACTTTACAGACTCAATGTAGTCAGTTGTATAAAATTAGGGATCACAGCAAATGCAGTTTCAGGTCGGAGCCTTTATGTAAAATCTCTCAACCTTCACATTCTGTAGTGATAAATGCAGAAACCAATTGTTAATATGTAAGCTACACTATGTAGAACAGAGAAATAGACTAACCACATGTTAGATTCTGCACAGGTAAGTAAATTAAGGCATGGGTTTTAGGCAAACCTGTTGACAGCAATAAAAAAAAACCTGTGCATGAGATCTGCCAAAAGGTTACACAACAGCTTTAAAGAGATAACTGTCTTATTCAAAATCCTTAGCTTTGAATGAGACAGTTGTTTCATTATGTATGCAGTAAAAACAGGTAAATATGACTTTTATCATATTTACCTGCTTCTTCTATCTTGCATTTTCAACACCAACTCCAACCAATCCTGTCCATGTCCTATCACAGGAATTGTGAAAAGCCAAATTGAGCATGTGTCACTCGATTGCACATGCTCAATTGAAACACAGTGGAACATCATAACTTAGAAACATAGAAACATAGAATGTGACGGCAGATAAGAACTATTCGGCCCATCTAGTCTGCCCAATTTTCTAAATACTTTCATTAGTCCCTAGTCTTATCTTATAGTTAGGATAGCCTTATGCCTATCCCACGCATGCTTAAACTCCTTTACTGTGTTAACCTCTACCACTTCAGCTGGAAGGCTATTCCATGCATCCACTACCCTCTCAGTAAAGTAATACTTCCTGATATTATTTTTAAACCTTTGTCCTCTAATTTAAGACTATGTCCTCTTGTTGTGGTAGTTTTTCTTCTTTTAAATATAGTCTCCTCCTTTACTGTGTTGATTCCTTTATATATTTAAATGTTTCTATCATATCCCCCCTGTCTCGTCTTTCCTCCAAGCTATACATGTTAAGATCCTTTAACCTTTCCTGGTAAATTTTATCCCGCAATCCATGAACCAGTTTAGTAGCCCTTCTCTGAACCCTCTCTAAGGTATCAATATCTTTCTGAAGATACGGTCTCCAGTACTGTGTACAATACTCCAAGTGAGGTCTCACCAGTGTTCTGTATAATGGCATGAGCTATATACTGCTAATACCTCTCCCTATACAACCAAGCATTCTGCTAGCATTTCCTGCTGCTCTATTACATTGTCTGCCTACCTTTAAGTCATCAGAAATAATCACTCCTAAATCCCTTTCTTCAGATGTTGAGGTTAGGACTCTATCAAATATTCTGTACTCTGCCCTTGGGTTTTTACGTCCAAGATGCAATATCTTGCACTTATCCACATTAAATGTCAGTTGCTACAATTTGACCATTTTTCTAGTTTACCTAAACTATTTTGTCATTTGGCTTATCCCTCCTGAACATCAACCCTGTTACATATCTTAGTATCATCAGCAAAAAGACATACCTTACCATCAAGACCTCTTGCAATATCACTAATAAAAATATTAAAGAGAATGGGTCCAAGTACAGATCCCTGAGGTACCCCACTGGTGACAAGTCCAAGCTTCCAATATATTCCATTAACTACAACCTTCTGTTGCCTGTTACTCAGCCACTGCCTTACCCATTCAACAATATTGGAATCCAAACTTAAAGATTGCAGTTTATTGATAAGCCTTCTATGTGCAACAGTGTCAAAAGCCTTACTGAAATCTAGGTAAGCAATGTCTACTGCACCACCCTGATCTATAATTTTAGTTACCCAATCAAAAAAATCAATAAGATTAGTTTGGCATGATCTCCCTGAAGTAAACCCATGTTGTCTCTGATCTTGAAATCCATGTGTTTTTAGATGTTCATCAATCCTATTTTTAACATGGTTTCCATCACTTTCCCCACTACTGAAGTAAGGCTTACTGGCCTATAGTTGCCCGACTCCTCCCTATTACCTTTCTTGTAAATGGGCACAACATTCGCTAACTTCCAATCTTCTGGGACTACTCCTGTTAACAATGATTGGTTAAATAAATCTGTTAATGGTTTTGCTAGTACACCACTAAGCTCTTTTAATAGCTTTGGGTGTATTCCATCAGGTCCCATTGACTTATTTGTCTTTACTTTTGACAGTTGAAATAGAACCTCTTCCTCTGTAAACTCACGTGTAATAAATGACTCATTTATCCTTTTTCTCAACTGAGGTCCTTTTCCTTCATTTTCATCTGTAAATACAGAACAAAAATATTCATTGAGGCAGTCAGCTAGACCTTTATCCTCTTCTACATACCTTCCTTCTTTTGTTTTTAATCTAACTAATCCTTGTTTTACTTTTCTTTTCTCATTTATGTATCTAAAAAATGTTTTATCCCCCTTTTTTACTGACTGTGCTATTTTCTCTTCTGTGTGTGATTTGGAAGCTCTTATAACTTGCTTAGCCTCTTTCTGCCTAATCTTATAGATCATTTTGTCTTCCTCACTCTGGTTTTTTTTATAATTCCTAAATGCTAACTTTTTGTTTTTAACTATTTTGGCCACATCTGCGGAGTACCACAGTGGTTTCTTGAATTTTTTGCTTTTACTGACAAGCCTAATGCAATTTTCTGTTGCCTTCAATAGTGCAACTTTTAAATAATCCCATTTTTCTTGGACTCCATTTAAATTGCTCCAGTCTGATAATGACTCCTCTACCCATATTCTAATTTTAGAAAAGTCTGTTTTTCTAAAGTCTAAAACTTTTGTTTTTGTGTGGTGTGACTCAGTCACTGTTCTTATATTAAACCACACTGACTGATGATCACTGGATCCTAAACTTTCACCTAAGCAGATGTCACCTGCTACTGTCCTAGTGTGCTAAGGGGGCAGTACTGAACTAGCAAGAGATTACAAGTTCAGCTCCTCTTTGTTAGAGAATGCTAAAGGTACCATGTTAAAATCTATTTTAAATCTAACAATTTAATTATGTTTAGTTTGTTAAAATGGTGCCTGAGAGGGGATATGATAACATTATACAAATATATTCGGGGCCAGTACAAACCTTTATCTGGAAATCTATTCATAAACCAAGCTATACATAGGACACGAGGTCACACATTTAGGCTGGAAGAAAGGAGATTTCATCTAAGGCAAAGAAAAGTTGTTGTTTTTTACGGTAAGAGCAATAAGGATATGGAATTTTCTGCCTGAATGGGTGGTTTTGTCAGAGTCAATACAGATGTTTAGACTGCAATTGGATAAATACTTGCAAAAACATAACATACAGGGATATAATTTCTAATTAGTGGGGTAATAGCTGCTTGATCCAATGAGACATCTGACTGCTATTTTGGGGTCAAGAAGGAATTTTTTTCCTAGTTTGTTGCAAAACTAGAAGCGCTTCAGACTAGGTTTTTTGTCTTCTTTTTGATCAATAGCAAAAACATATGTGAGGAAGGCTGAACTTGATGGACGCAAGTCTCTTTTCAGCTATGTAACTATGTGTGTCTTTTTCTGAACATAGGAGCTATTTGCTCAGCTTGGTAGGAAGAATGACCCATAATTGATTATAATGCCAGGGTAGGGTTAAAGACCAATAGTAAAATTAAGGTTCTGTCAAAGATTAAACATTTCAGACACTCTAATACAACGACAAGAAGAATAAGCAGTACGTATGTGTTACACAGTATTTTTCGATGTCTGTCATACATGGATGGATATGCTCACACCATGGTTACAGTGGGACTTGGTGTGTTAATTTCCTAGATTAATTTATGGCAAAACCGCATTAATAATCTCAGTGTATTTTTTTTTAGGAGATGAATCCATGAACACAATTAAAGATGAAGTATATCACATGCCAGTAGTGAGTGAATACAGAGTTAAAAATCAACCAGTGGAAATATATCTAACTCTTAAGAAACCAAAGACAACACTGGGTTGCCCTTTAACCTGTAAGGGAGGGGAATCTGCTTGTCAAGAACAACATTTCCCAAACACCAACATTTCTAAACTCACAGATTGTGCACACATTGAATATCCATCTATTCCGATCAAGGAGGAACCAGCCTCTTGTGACGAAGGAAGTCTATCAGATCAGGCTTAAACCAACCTCGCCACTGTGAACTGGAGAAGCCTGCTGCTCGCCTGCTCCCTTTGGACTATGGCCCTGCAGGTTAAACCGTTTATTTCCCCTGCAGAAAGGCTTATTTGTGTGATCTGAGTGCCATTCATCTAATAATGTGCACTCAGATCCCAGCTATCTGGGAATATGTGAAATGTCTGTGTGTTATGTGTAAATGTGACTTTATGTATTTTAAAGTGTTTTGTGTCTTTTTGCAACCATGTGCTTAATGGAGTCTTGTGTCTGTCCTGGGAGATAATTGAATTACTCTCCAGGATAGAAGACTCTGAAACTGGTTTTGGGCCAGAAAGCCATGCTTCATTTAGTCACAAAGGACTTTCCCTTAACTTTTGAACCCCTGGTCTGATTTGCTTTTACTTTTGAATATAAGTTCCCCGAATGGATTGGATTGTGAATATGTAATTTTATGCAATGTGGATGTATGGTTTTGAGTTATGAAAGCTAAGTAGAAAGTATGTTTTAACTGTATGTATAATTGAGTTTCCTCTCAGGATAAGGGGAGGGAATATGTGGGATGTAACTGATATGTGATTGGTTGTTTTGTAAACGCCCTGTGGGCTGTACCTATGCTTCTGTGGGATTTGGGAATAAAAGAGACTGTATGTGACAGTACAGAGAGTTCCTGTTTTAACCCTCAAAGTGAAGTGTCGCCTCATTATTGGGGGAAGGATTTATTGTATGCTGTTCCAGTTTGACTGCTAGGAGAGTAAACCTATTCGTATGGTTCCTATTCAACTGTCTACAGCATTCATATGCTTGAGAGGATTCATATGCTTCTCCGTTCGGTGGTTGTGGTGTCTGCTGCAGTGCTTGGAGTCCTCAGGAAGCGCTAGGAGCATCTTTCAACGGAGGTACCCAGGCGGGGTGCCAGGCGATCCGTTACATTGGTGGCAAGCGGTGGGATGGCGTCCTAGTGCGAGGTAAAGCAGCTCGGAGACACAGTTCGTGGATTTACAAATTGAGGGCAACGCTAGTACCCGTACAGCGACCCTATCTACAAAAGAACTAACTTCAGCAGAGCAAGCATGGCGTATGACTACACTCAGGAGGAGTTTGACAGAGAGGTTAATGAGGTGCTGTCTACCTTTGGACCCAACCCCCAGAGAGAGCCGTGCAGCTCGCCAGGAAACTAGTAGGAGAATACCTGCAATCTCTAGTAGATTTGGCCAAAAAGGAGTCCCAGGGAGCTGAAGTTGTCGTCCTTCCTCCCCAGCGGCAGTGTGTGTCCCAGGGAGCTGAAGGTGCCGTCCTTCCTCCCCAGCGGCAGTGTGTGTCCCAAGGAGCTGAAGGTGCCGTCCTTCCTCCCCAGCAGCAGTGTATATCCCAGGGAGCAGAAGGTGCAGTCCTTCCTCCCCAGCGCAGTGTGTACCCCAGGGAGCTGAAGGTGTTGTCCTTCCTCCCCAGCGGCTGTGTGTACCCCAGGGAGCTGAAGGTGTTGTCCTTCCTCCCCAGCGGCTGTGTGTACCCCAGGGAGCAGAAGTGTCCTCCCCAGCCGCAGTGTGTGTGTCCCAGGGAGCTTTGAAGGTACAGTACTCCCCTCCCCAGCCGCAGTGTGTGTAACTTCAGGAGCCGAAGGTGTCCCTCCTCCCCCAGCAGAAGCAGGTACCCCAGGGAGCTGAAGGTGCCAGCCCCTTCCCTCAACAGCGCAGTGTATATCCCAGGAGCTTGAAGGCAGTCCTTCCTCCCCCAGCAGCAGTGTGTGTACCCCATGGCTCTAGCCGCCCCTCCTCCCCAGCAGTGTGTAAAAACCCAGGGAGCTGAAGCGTGCAGTCCTTCCTCCCCAGCTGCAGTGTGTACCCCAGGGAGCTGAAGGTGCAGTCCTTCCTCCCCCAGCGGCAGGCACCCTGTGAGCTGAAGTCCCTTCCTCCCCCAGCGGGCAGAGTGTCCCAGGAGCAGAGACCGCTGTCCTCGCACCCCAAATCACAGGACACAATGAAAGGGGAGACAGCTGGTCCCCCTCTCCACCAGCAGAGAGAGTGTCAGGGAGAGGAGCCTGATACCCCTTCTCCCCAGCGGCAGTTTACAGTTCAGAGAGAGGAGCTTGTTACACCCTCTCTCCAGCAGCAGCCTAACCCAGCAAGGGGAGATGTTACACCCCCCAACAGTGCAGATGGGACTGTAGTCTCTGCACTTACAGCACAAGGGATAGGGACAGTCGGTCCTGTTCCCCAGCCACAGAGCGGTGCATCCAGAGGGGAGACAGTCGGTCTCTCCCTCCCACAACCAGGCTCCCACCAGGCTACTTCCGTGGTAGCACTGGCATCAGGGCAGAGTACCGCTGGTCTCTGCTCACTCAGCAACCCACCAAGGCAGCCTAACAGTTGCCCACACAGTCGTGGTGAGGCACCTGGACATGGACAAAGTTCTCCTCTACCCAGGTGTAGTAACCAGTTATTGTGGGTGGACTGTACTGCTGTTTCTGTTTTGTGGGTGGGTTGCTGGACTAACCAGGGCACTGACCGGCAGGAGGTCAGATACCCTGTTAGTCTAGTTGGTAAAGGGGAGAAGTGTGGCGAAACCAACCTCGCCACTGTGAACTGGAGAAGCCTGGTTGCTCGCCTGCTCCCTTTGGACTATGGCCCTGCAGGTTAAACTGTTTATTTCCCCTGCAGAAAGGCTTATTTGTGTGATCTGAGTGCCATTCATCTAATAATGTGCACTCAGATCCCAGCTATCTGGGGATATGTGAAATGTCTGTGTGTTGTGTGTAAATGTGACTTTATGTATTTTAAAGTGTTTTGTGTCTTTTTGCAACCATGTGCTTAATGGAGTCTTGTGTCTGTCCTGGGAGATAATTGAATTACTTATCTCCAGGATAGAAGACTCTGAAACTGGTTTGGGCCAGAAAGCCATGCTTCATTTAGTCACAAAGGACTTTTTACTAACTTTTGAACCCCTTGTCTGATTTGTGCCATTTTTGAATATGTTGTTCCCCTGAATGGATTGATTGTGAATATGTAATTTTATGTGAATGTGATGTATGGTTTTAGAGTTATGAAAGTTGGGTAGAAAGTATGTTTTAACTGTATGTGTAATTGAGTTTCCTCTCAGGATAAGGGGAGGGAATATGTGGGATGTAACTGATATGTGATTGGTTGTTTTGTAACGCCCTGTGGGCTGTACTATGTTTGTGATTTGGGAATAAAAGAGACTGTATGTGACAGTACAGGGAGTTCCTGTTTTAACCCTCAAAGTGAAGTGTCGTCTCATTATTGGGGGAAGGATTTATGGTATGCTGTTCCAGTTTGACTGCTAGGAGAGTAAACCTATTCGTATGGTTCCTATTCAACTGTCTACAGCATTCATATGCTTGAGAGGATTCATATGCTTCTCCGGTTCGGTGGTTGTGGTGTCTGCTGCAGTGCTTGGAGTCCTCAGGAAGCGCTAGGAGCATCCGTCAACGGAGGGTACTCATCCGGAGTACAAGGAGCTCCGTTACACAGACACTGACATTTATACAGCCACAGGACGTGCACAGATAGAATATCCATCTATTCCGATCAAGGAGGAACCAGCCTCGTGTGACGAAGGAAGTCTATCAGACACTGACATTTATACAGCCACAGGATGTTCACAAATTGAATATCCATCTATTCCGATCAAGGAGGAACCAGCCTCGGGTGAAGAAGGAAGTCTATCAGACACTGATATTTATACAGCCACAGGACGTGCACAGATAGAATATCCATCTATTCAGATCAAGGAGGAACCAGCCTCGGGTGAAGAAGGAAGTCTATCAGACACTGACATTTATACAAACACAGAACGTACACAGACTCAATATCCATCTACTTATATTAAGGAGGAATCACCGGTGTGTGAAGGTGGACGTATAACAAATGTTAATACCTATACACCCGCAGAATGTAAACCTCCAATCAAGGAAGAATCTTTTTTATGTAAAAAAGATATTTGCACAGACAGTTCTGAACCCCTGGAACTCACAGACACAGGATACACACTCCTTGTTATAAAGGATGAACTAATCTCACAGGAAGAAGAAGATATTACACCCATAGCAAATAACTTGATAGATTCAGAGGCAACCTCATCTGAGAAAAGGGATTTCATAGATGGTTGTATTGCTACAGAATATGCATCAACGGGAAGTAAATCCACACATGCCAACGGATTCTATAATGAAGGTAATAACATTCAAAAAACAAATAGATTAACCCCGATGCAGAACAATGAATATAGTAACAATAATAATAACAATTTGCCTAAGCGGAAGAAACCATTTTCATGTCCAGAATGTGGAAAATGTTTCACTTGTAAATCAAATCTTGGCACACATATAAGAATTCATAAAGGTGATAAACCATTCTCCTGCTCTAAATGTGGAAAACGGTTTACTCAGAGCTCTGCACTTTTTGCGCATCAGAGAATTCATACCGGGGAGAAACCATTTTCATGCACTGAATGTGGAAAAAGATTTACGAAGAATACAAATCTTGTTACCCATCAGAGGATCCACACAGGAGAGAAGCCATTCAGATGTTCTGAATGTGGGAAATGTTTTACTCGGAAATTCTCTCTAGTTGCACACCAGAGGACTCACAATGGAGAGAAACCATTTTCTTGTTCCGAATGTGGGAAATGTTTTACAGGTCGAACAGCTCTTGTTACACATAAACGAATTCACACAGGAGAAAAACCATTCTTGTGTTCTAAATGTGGGAAGTGCTTCACGCAACGTTCTGCTCTCGCTACGCATCAAGTCTTACATGTGAGAGACGCTATTCAACTTTTATAACTGGGGCAAATGTGTAAAATAATATGTAAACAAATGTGTTAACATGCACAAAACAGAGGTCAATTTATATTCTGAGTAAGTTTACTAATTTGTTTTAATACATTATTGTTATTTATATAGCGCCATCAAATTCTGCAGCGCTTTACAATGGGTGGACGAACAGACATGTAGTTCTAACCAGAAAAGTTGGACACACAAGAACAGAGGGGTTGAGGGCCCTGCACAATGAGCTTACATGCTAGAGGGCAGTGGCGCACATACTGGGGTCGCAGGAGTCGCGGCTGCGACCGGGCCCGGCCCACCAGGGTGCCCGGCCGCCCCGCGACCCGGTATGTACCCAGTGTGGTCAGCCTCAAGGCCCCCCTCTTCCCTGAGGGCTCTCTGCCCAGTTCCCTCGCGCACTGCACTGATGCCGAAGCCAGAAGATGACGTCATATTCTGGCTCCGGCATCAGTACGCGGCGCGAGGGAGCTGGGCAGAGAGCACTCAGGGGAGAGTGCTCCCTCGCCCGCCCGCCAACCTGCCCGGTGACCGGCCGCCCAGGAGTACCACTGGACCCCAGGGAATCCCCTCAGCACTCCCAAAGGTAGGGAGGCTGGGGGATTAAATTTTTTTTAAAAAGTGTGTGTGTTAGAGTGTGTGTTTTAGAGTGTGTTAGTGTTAGAGTGTGTGTGTGTGTTAGTGTTAGAGTGTGTGTTAGTGTTAGAGTGTGTGTGTTAGTGTTAGTTTTTTGTCAGTGTGTGTGTTAGTTTGTGTGTGTCAGTGAGTGTATTACTGTGTGTGTGTGTTACTGAGTGTGTTAGTTTGTGTGCGTCTGTTAGTGAGTCTGTTTGGTGTCTGTTAGTGAGTGTGTGTTTTGTAAGTGAGTGTGTATGTGTCTGTCTGTCAGTGAGTGTGTATGTATGTCTGTCACTGAGTGTGTGTCTGTCAGTAAATGTGTGTGTCTGTTAGCTAGTGTGTATGCGTCTGTTCGTGAGAGTGCGTGTGTGTGTCTGTTATCTAGTGTGTATGCGTCTGCTCGTGAGAGTGTGTGTGTGTCTTCAGCACTTACCTTTCTCCAGCGCCGGACTCCCTTGGCGCTGGGGATCCCTCTGCCCCGATCCCCTCTCAGCTCCAAATGCGCATGCGCGGCAAGAGCCGCGCGCGCATTCAAACCGCCAATAGGAAAGCATCACTCAATGCGGAAGCTCCTCTAGCGGCTGTCAATGAGCCAGCCACTAGAGGCTGGATTAACACTCAGTGAAACATAGCAGTTTCTCTGAAACTGCTATGTTTTCAGTGTGGCGGAACCAACCTCGCCACTATGCACTGGAGAAGCCTGGTTGCCCGCCTGCTGCCTTTAGACTATGGCCCCTGGGAGACTGTGAAAACTTATGGACTTTTATTGGGTGTGTATGGCCCTTTAAGACAGTCGGTGGGCATATTGGGGCTTATGGACTTTTTATGGGACTGGTGCTGGCCCTTTAAGCACCTTTTTGGGGCATAGGGAAGATTGGGACACTGCCCCTTTAAGATGGTGTCCCCAGACTTGTTTGGGACACTGCCCCTTTAAGACAGTGTCCCCTGTGCCCCAGACCTGGTTAAAACCCTTTGTGCCTAGCTATTTCCCACTTGGTTCAGTAAATGGGGCTTACTGAACCAAGTACCACACAGGCGGACCACCTGTATTGGGAGTCTGTCGGCAATTTACCTCCCAGAAGTTGCAGTTAACCGCAGCTTAATTGACAATGCTGGGTGGCCTTTGTTTGTTTGCCGAACACGTGGCGGCGGCCATCTTTGTTCATTCGCACGAGGTCAGCGGTATGTGTAGCCAAATTCATGGAACTAAAATCGGCTACACATTTCCGCGAACACCGCTGAGCCCTACCTTCTCCCACAACGATTTTGCAGCCGCAGAGACTAAGTCCCATTCTGCGATGGGACTTAGTTGTTTTTTCAGCCTGAAATAGAGCGACCTCACAGCCCAAATCTATGGAACTGTTTTGGGCAGGAAAATGTGCTTGCGGTCGGTCATAATGGGACCTCCAGCTAACTTTTTAACCCCTGGATGGATTTGGCTGATTTTTGGTTATATATATATATTTGAAGGTTGCTGATTCTAAACGGCGGTTTAACCCTTTTATGCCTGGGGTGCCGTTACATTCAGCTACAGGGTTAAAACTAGAGGGACCTGGCACCCAGACCACTTCATTGAGTTGATGTGATCTGAGTGTCTGTAGTGGTCCTTTAAGTGTATGTGTATCTGCATGCACTGGCCTACATACCACGGTCACAGGGGTCGCAGGGCAGAGTAAGTTTTCGCACTGGGGTGCCTCATGGGTTGTGTGTACGTTACTGCAAGAGGGAGTGGGGTAAACTTACACAAAAAGGTAAGGATAGTATTAGACTAGTGACAGTTGCAGAAGAGGAATCAGTCGGGAGCTAGTAACAGTTTAATTGATACGCTTTTATGAAGAAGTGGGTTTTAACGATTTTTTGAAGGAGTGGAGACTGGGTGAGCATCTAACGGAGGAGGGAAGAGAGTTCCACAGGAACGGTGCAGCCCTCGAGAAATCTTGAAGGCGAGTATCAGAGGAAGCTCACTTAGTTGCACCTGAAACTAGTAGCTGCCTTGGATCATTATCCTTTCCAAGAATCCTGGGTTACGGTTTTGAAGGCTGTATGTACAGAGCCCCGTATCAGTTCTAAATGGCTTTCTCACTGTTAAGCAGAGATTCTCAGTCCCTTGCTTTGATCATAAAATGGTGGAGGCACGCTCTAATTCACACCATACCAAGTGGATGGGCTGAGAGCATCACCTTAACACTGAAACCTTGCTCCAACGCTGCCATATTGTAATTGGAGGCCGAGTCATTATTTAGCAATGATGGGGGACCTGGCACACATGAATGTGAGATACAATAACCACTTCAATCAGTCGAAATGGTTATGTTGCCTACAGAACTACTTTGCGTTTAGTTGCCCAGAAGAGATTAGTTGCCCACTAACCGCTGAATGGCAGTGAACTAAAATCTGAATAGGAAAACTAATTAAAATAGGCAAACTGTGCCTATAAGATAGTTGGGGAATTTCTCCTGATTAGCTGCTTTTAAATTTAGAATTTAGAGAATAAACCCACCTAAATCATCAGTGTTACTGTGCAGTGGCATATTCATTCATCATTCAAAAATTAATTTAGGAAAACACTCCAAGCACCTTAAATACTCCAGAGCACTGTAGTGGCTAGGGTGCCACGAGTTCCCTTGAGGTCCCCTTACGTAAGTTGACAAACCATTTGATGTCTGACCTAGAGTGCTGCTTCCTGCCTCTTCCTTGTGGTATTGAGAACCAGAAGCTCCTGCTTGGAGCTCCTGTACTTTGTCATAATTAACTAGCAACTTAGTCAGCTTTAAAGGCAAAATGAGGTGAACTGTATCTCGAGAATGGTGGGTTACATTTTGTTTGTGACTTTAGGAAAATCGTCTGAAATGGCCAGCAACTAAGACATGTTTTATTTTGCTGTTTGGAGAAATTTACAGCAGGTATCTGGTTGTTTGGTTAGGTGCTCTTTATTACTTATCAGATATGGCCCAAGCTGTCAGAAAGAGCTTGAGAAA
This sequence comes from Pelobates cultripes, assembly GCA_933207985.1. Lineage (NCBI taxonomy): Eukaryota > Metazoa > Chordata > Amphibia > Anura > Pelobatidae > Pelobates > Pelobates cultripes. The sequence goes on along the minus strand of OW240912.1, from coordinate 199,595,920 downwards.
CATCACTCTTGCGATATACATTACATGTTAAATGAAGAGTCATTCACGTCAAGTTCTGGAAGTGATTTTAGATGTAATTTTCTTTTGAGTACATTATATATGATATATATAGCATGTTTGTCACAAATGAATTGTCTGGATTTACTAAGATGATCTGGTATGGTTACAAAGACATTAGGAGTATCTGTACATAAATATGTAGCACTGTACATTTTCATCCAGGTTTGGAATACAATATTACCATGAAAAAAAATCCCTTAAGGGAGTAGATGGCGTACTGGAAAGATCTCTAGTGGGGATAACCCACAAACAAACTACATAGACATTGATAGTCTGATGTACCAAACGATATATAAGATATGGTCATATATATCTTTTGGTATATTAGACTATCAGTGTCTTTGGAAAACAATATTCCTGCTCCACCCACGGCCCCTCCTTAGGAGTGCCACCCAAAAACACAAGATGAGCCAAAAAGTGTATAGAATCTCAGATGAAACCAAAAAAAATTGTAATCCATTTTGAGAGCCACATTAAATTTGCAGTGGATTACCATTTTCTTACCAAAAGCTCTCTTTAAGACAGAAATACTGGTACTTTGCTAGTATGTAGGTATTAAGGTTTTCTGTTCATTTTTTCTTTTGTTTGTGTTGTGTAATTTTTTTGTAATGTTTTTATTTGTATGCACTGTAACAAATTCATAATCAATGTTCCTTTATTAAGTTCTGCCTTTGTCTGGTATAAGACTTACATTACTGAATTGACATGGATATAGTACTGTGATTTCATAGACATTTTTGGTTAAATTATGTTTGTGGCAAACCTAGCCACTTGGACAATATACAGAGACTATGGCTTTAAGGGTTGCCTGTATGGTTTTGGTGAGTAATGTAATGTGATTGTATAATATTGTATTGCCTGCATTGGCTATCTGTCGAAAGCAGATAGCTGTATTTCATTTCGTTTCACGAACAGCACCTTTGCGGGCTGTTCGTGAACCGAATAGACCAACCTGTAATATCCCACACATTAAGAGACGTGTGGCGCTTGTTAACCGATTGCAACAATGTTGCAATCGTTAATTAGAGGCTGTCCTAGGTGGCCGTCGTTCGGCTACCAACCACGCGGCGGTCGGCCATCTTGGATCCTTTGTTCATCCAGCAGTGTTCGGTCGTCGAGCGCGTGGTACTGAAAACGGCTACTCGACGGTGCGAACCCCACTGGACTTCCAGGCCGTTCGGGAGTTACGGGACTTTCGGTAATTTACTCCCTGTATGTCAATCAGTCGTTTGAACGTAAATGTTGGTGAATACGTTTTTCGTGCGGCGTTCGGTTGTTTTAGCTGGGATCTGAGCGGTAATCTCACGAATTGTGTGCGCAGACCCCAGTTATCTACCGAACGTCCATTCGTGAAAATCACCCCAATATTGGGGAAGTTATAAATTTTTATGTGAATTGTCGGTTCTGCTGCACGGAGGGATAATTCACTTAACTGTACAATCCAGTGGGAGTGTCCCTCTCGTGCAGCAGTGCCTGATGGGAGAACGGCTCTGTACATTATGTACATTCCTATTTAGTCCACTCCTGTAATACCCCTGTGATGTGACTCAGGAAACCTCTTGCATGGGGAATTGTATAAATTCTGGAGCCTGTGAATAAAGCCTCAGTTGACTCCCAGAACTGGGTTTCGACCGGTTACTGGGGGATTTGGGATATTGTCTTACTTTTCAGCGCTGACTGTGGATTACTGTATGTACCAGCGGAATTCGTGGGTTTTAATATTGCCGGTCCGCTACAGTGTTTTGTCAATTTTTCATCTAATCTGGACCAACGACTCCCCATTTTACAATTTCCCAGTGGTGGCAGGTTTTATAACCCTGCTCCCTTTTTTTCTCAAAGCATCTGGAAAGACTTGTCTTTACCCATCTGACTTGCTTCCTCAATTCCAACTCTCTCCTTGACCCTCTTCCGTCTGGATTCCGCCCCCTGATTAAAGTTAAAAATGATCTAATTGGGGGGCGTGTCTGGCACCTGGAGAACACAGCCGCTTAATCACTGAGCTCCCCGCTTGGGGAAGGGGACTAACTGCACAACGCTCCTAGTAATCAAAAGGTGGTATGCCATACAGATAGCAAGCTTGCTCTACGTACCACATGGGAGGAACCCAACCACTTTGGGGTGGGAGAATGGGATGCAGGACATGCTTTTACAGCAATGGTGGACTCGGGGACCATATGGGGATCTATATGTACCCTTACTCCCACCCACACCCTAGACGGCGAGACCACTATCCCTAACCAAAAAAACATATATACATATACCTAGCAGTTAGATAATAGGTTGGGGGATTGTACCTAGCTCCGAGAGGGGAGACACTACACATGGCCACTCGCCCCTCACCTCACCAGGTCACTATGATACCAAGGGCAGGCCAGGGGGAAACTGGCACAGAGAGGCACAAGCTGAATCATTGTCTTTAGCAATCGGCTAATACGCCGCAAAGGTTGATGTCAAATTGCCACCAACACTGTACACAATGAACCAGGACTGAATGCTTGCATGACACGCCATCACTTTGTTATGCACCTGCACAACAGACTCCCTTATTGCAAAGCAACTAGAACTGGGGGGAAAGAGGTACAACCCAACGTTACAGAGAGATAGGCTAGGATTCCCAAACCTGGAACCCCGCCCACTGCGCAGCCAGCCCGTGGACAAACGCCTATACTGAGATAAACACCCCTGGGATCCCCAGATTTAGTGGACCCCCCCGGGGCCCACTTCGGCCCTCACCACTCAACCCACCTATCCATATAACTGAGCTAGAGCTCGCTACCCAGACCAAACAAACAGACACATTTTAAAACCCCATCGTCCATCACAGGAGTACCCCGAGAGTTAGACACAGAAACCGCCGAGGCAGGCAGAACCACGTCCGAATAGACCCATCCACAGCTATAAGAATGACCACTCACAACAGACAACCCACACATGCACCGCAGCGAGAGGTGTAGCAGACACACTGGATCCCAAGGCCACATTGGAGACAGGTACTCCCATACCACACTAATATAGAGACACACTAATATAACGCACCCCTACTAAATAGTAGGTAGAGCGAGATGCTATAAGGCAGGACTCACCACCCTAGACTGGCAACCCGCTGCCCCCACAGGGACAGGACATAGCTATCCCCCACTAGGGGGGTGAGACTCCAACCCCGGAGTAGACCCAGCTGGAGCGAGGAGCCTGACTACCAGGAAACTTGTACGTTAACCTATACCCGATCCGGGTTCAGACAGAGCAGCACGAACCACTGTCGGCTTGGTTCCGCACCCAGATACAGCCACAGCAATGACACATTGCACACATATAATCACCCCATAGCCATACAACCCCCCCTCCCACCTCAGACCGCACAGCCCTCTCTGGTCGCTCCCCGGGGTAGTGCCGATTCGCCCGGGAGGATCTGTCAATCATCTCATACAACGTCAATGGCCTAAACATCCGGGAGAAGCGCTCCAGACTCCTATGGTACCTTAAACACTTCCATAGCGTTCCTCCAGGAAACACACTTCCAAGAAGGACGAGCGCCGGTCCTGAAAGATCGCAACTTTCAGACGGGATACTTTAGCAATAACTCAGACCAACGCACACTAGGGATAGGCATCCTATTCTCTACACGGATCCCATACATAGAACACACCACCATCAGCTGCAAACAAGGCAGATATGTCTTCACAAAAGGCACCATCCTGGATCAGACCTACACCTTCGCCAATCTTTATGCCGCAAACTCGGAACAACACCGCTTCCTCTGCAGCGTGCTTAATACACTGATGAAATTCACGGAAGGCACCCTGATCATCGGGGGAGACCTGAACTTGGCTCTACATCCCAAGCAAGACTCGACAGCCAGGCAAGGAAACACACCCAACAACAGAAATGCCAATACGCTCCGCCTCCTCCACCACCACCAACTCGCGGAATGTTGGCGAGCGCTACACGCATCGGCTCGCAACTACACCTTCTACTCCACGACACACTCCTCATCCACCAGACTAGACTACTTCCTCGTGCCCCACCACAACCTCATTCTACTTAAAGACTCAGAAATCCTACCCATGACATGGTCAGACCACTGCCCAATCCGCATACGAATAAAGTCACCCCTGTTCCGACCCAGATGAACCTCTTGGAGACTGAATGAGTCGATCCTCTCGGATGCACTGGAAGTGGACAAGACCAGACAGTCCATTCAAGAATATTGCACAGACAACGAATTAGGAGATATTTCGCCCTTGATGTGCTGGGAGGCACACAAGGAGGTGATCCGGGGACAACTTATCACAATATGCTCCACCCGTAAGCGGGAAGCAATACAGGCAACAACGGACCTCAGCAGGGAGATTGCAACCCTGTAAACCAGACAGAAACGCACCTTGGACGCGATGATTTACAGAGACCTGGTCATCAAACGGAATCAACTCACCACACTCCTGAACTGCTCGATACAAAGCTCATACCAACACTTCAAGCACATAATACACGAGCACGTGAACAAATGCGGGAGATTACTGCCGAATCTCCTAAAACAACGCAAGTCCCAACTGTACACCAGGCTCGAAGAGATCCAGAGATACCTGGAATCCGCGAACGTGACCAGGCTCAAAGACACTGACCGGGAAGGACTGGAAGTGCCCATCTCTACCGAGGAACTGATGCATGCTATCAAAAGAGCAAAGACGGGCAGGGCACCAGGCCCAGATGGCTTTCCCCTCTCATACTACAAGACCTTCCCCCAAGACCTCCTCCCCAAACTGCAAACAGCCCTCAATTCTATCCTGGAAGGGGCCACACCAACAGCCCAGTTCACATTGGCGAATATCACCCTTCTCCCCAAGGAAGGAAAGGACCCAACACAATGCCCAAGCTACCCCCAATCTCCGTGCTGAACACTGATCTCAAACTCCTGGTCAGTGTCCTGGCGGCGTGCCTAGCACCACTGCTACCAAAGACAGTGCACCCGGACCAAACGGCATTCATCCCAGGGAGAGAGGTATGGGACAACACCATCAGAGCCCTGAACATCATAGCCCAGTCCAGATCGATGAAGACCTCAGTCCTTCTCCTGTCCACAGACGCAGAAAAAGCGTTCGACAGGGTGGACTGGGACCTGATGTTTGGTGCACTTCGGAACCTCGGCATTGGACCAAAATACCTCGCCTGGGTAAAGGCACTATACACACACCCAACCGCCGCATTGGGATCAACGGAGCACTGACTGACCCGTTCCAGATCCATAATGGAACCAGGCAGGGCTGCCCGCTATCGCAGCTGCTCTTTGCACTGACCTTAGAACCCTTCCTTAACAAAATCAGACATAACAACATACAAGGGATGAAAATCGAAAGACCCACCACAAAACCTTGGCCTACGCAGACGACCTCCTATTTATAGTCACGGCCCCTGGTGCCTCTTTATGGGCTATCTTGTCGGAATTCGAGTCCTACGGCCAGGTTTCGAACCGCCAAATTAATTACTCGAAGTCAGAAATACTGGGTTTCTCCATCAATAATACGCTCAGACAGACGCTCCAGTGTCAATACCCATACCGCTGGTGCGACCAATGCATGAGATACCTGGGGTTCTGGCTTACACCAAACCCGGCAGACCTTTACACCCACAACTACCTCCCTACACTGAAAAAGGCGATAGAAGAACTACGCACGTGGAATTCATACTACATCTCCTGGCTGGGCAGGGTGAATGCAGTCAAGATGACGCTGCTGCCTAAACTCCTCTTCATATTCCAGAGAGTGCCGATCCTGCCCCAGACTCATTCTTCTCCACCCTGAAGACAGAGGTCCGCAAATTTGTATGGAAAGGCAGGTCCCCACGCATAGCACATTCCCAACTGACGCTGCCTAAACCCGGGGAGGCCTAGCGCTCCCTGACTTAGAGAAGTACTACGACGCGGCACACCTTACCAGGGTCATAAGCTGGTCAGCGAATAAACAAGAATGGAATACAGCTGAAAACAAAAAAATACATAACACATAGTGAAGTACAATTAGAGCAATTGGATATAACCCCCAATGGTTGCACTCACGAAATAATGTAGAGTAGTGCTGGTCAGTAGAGGGCAGCACGATACTATGGACCCAGCTGGAATCAGATATCACCAACTGTGACTTAAGGACCTTGCCGTGGATCACCAAAGCCACATACAGACACAAACATGTACTTAACCCATTCGTAACAACAACCATGCAGATCTGGCACAGACAAGGCACGAAACAATACTTAACAACAGACCCAGGCCCACTACTTCCATTGAGAAGCAACCCAGATTTCCTGGCGGGGGACCAGGGCCCAATCCTGGGCCTGGCCAGGTACATACCAACCCTGCGCATAAAAGACATAATTCAGCACCCGTTCGCCATCCGCCCGATGACCGAACTCTTTCCTGACCAACCTCACACGTGCGCTGTGCACACAAGACCAAGAACCAACCCGGGCCATATCACAGATATATTGGGCCATCATAACGAACAGAAACCTACTGGCACCCACATGCATCAGACACTGGGAGGAGGACCTGGATGAGCCCATGACAGGCTTCTCAACACAGCCATGGCAACCATCCCCATCTTCTGGAGACAGACGTGTATGCCGCCCGTGAGACGATGGGTGGAGGAGGTGGAGGACATGAGGAGGTTCGAGGACATGAAAGCGACCACCCCAAAACACAGAGACAACTACATAAAACGCTGGTTCCACTGGACACGCAGCCTCACCTTGGACGACTTTTTACAACACATCACTGAACCATGAGCAGGAACGCAAGGGGAGACGAGGCGGGGCCCCCGGGAATGGCGGACTGGAGTGTCAGGGGTCGGCGCAGCCCCGCCGACCCACGAGACCCCCCCCCTCCACTCCTCACCCCGCACGGAACACCACATACAGATCAAGGACCACGAACACCAACAATGACCTGGACACATCAACATACTACCCTAATTGCACACAAACAGAACCCGGGGCACTGAGCCAGGGGACCACACACCGCCAAATGACACCAAACACGCCACCACTACCACGAAACGTAAAATCAAGACTCATGGACACCCACGACACCACACACAACCCAATCACTACCTAAAAATACGATCCAGATAGGGTAGCCCACATAACCACAATAAACCGGGATGGAACAAGGCTCAGTGGGTCATAGAGAAGCGCCCCATTTTATAGACCAGGGGGAACCAACACAAAATAAACCCACCCCAGCTACTCTGACTCCTCACACTGGGGAAAAGCAGACATACGACAAGCAAACAGGCAACTACAACACCACCAGTAGGACTACACCCACACCGAGACACTCGACTAACTACCAGCCGACATTAACCATAGCCACCGAGTCACGGACAAACAGAGAATACACATAAACATATGAGCACCAGCCAACTACAATGCACCCTATATAAGAACTCACAGATATGACCACAAAACCCGCATGCCATATGATAAGTACCCACCAGCAGGGCTCTGACCCGACATGCTGTAGGTGCCGACAACCACAGATACTGAGTTAACTAAACCGACAAGCAACACACCAGGACATACAGCGCGGCAACAACTCAGATCGCCCGGGCTAACCCTGACGAAGAATCACCTTAGAAGGTAACAGCACCCTAGATGACCCAACTACACACACGGGTCACCCCTCAACAAGATCAAGCTCATATGACCAAGCACCCAACGACTAGAACACTCTGAGCTCACACACTTAACACTATAACCCATTCGCACGCCACGCGCTGAACTATACACGGTGTCACGTGCGTGGGCTATAGGCCCAGCCGAGGTAGTGGGGAGAGTGTGGAAGTGACAGGGTTAATGACACCAGACACAAGCAACCACTCAATTAACCCCTGCAATCCCTTCTACACTAACACCCTTAGTACATACTCTACTGCCACCACCAAGACTTTTAAACCCGGGCGTCTTAGGTTACCCCACACACAGGAGAATTATAGAATCACAGTTCTACTTTTACTGATAAAACATATATAGTTAACCCTTTTTGGTAATGTGTTTACCTGAGCTTTTCTCTGGAGAGTGAAGCTCATAGAGAACAGAGACACAAGCTGATTAAGTAAACATTTAATCTGACAAAAAGGATTCACAGTGCTGAGTACAAAATACAGAAATAAATGACATACAGATAACAAATTGCAAAACAGTACATAAAATAAAATAGGAGAAAACACAAGAAATTCCTTACATATATTTACACCATATAGAATTCTTGTGGGAGTCTTAGATGGTATAGGTCTCCTAGAAGTTACTGACAAAAGAAAAATGAATAACTGACTTCCCTGGATAGTCCAACACCCTCATATATCTAAACTAGTTCTTTCTCAGTGGGCAGACCCCTGGGGGGGGATCAGAGGGGGCTGGTCTGGCAGTCTATTGCCCACTCTATGAAATTCCTTGTGTCCAGCTCTGGTGATGGCTATCTAGATGTTTTATGGTCTAGGCCTGGTGCAAGATCAAAGACCACAATAAATGTCATCCCAAGGTTTACAAAAAAAACAACTCTTAACATATATAAACACACATCAAACACCAACTCATGCTTTTGGCATGACACACGGTTACATACGTTTTGTTCCTTTTAGTTAGTAGAAATAGACCTCCATCGAAAGCAACCAGGTTATTGCACGGGTAACACATACAACTCTATGGAAATGCAAAGTAATGCCTTATATAGCCACTGTATAGGCACATATGCTAATGCCCTTGCTAAACGAGCAGAGCCTCTGCGTAGGCAATGATGCAGAAACAGTTTGAACATGTTATGTGTGCGCTAAAACTATGCCTACAAAATAAAAACCATTTAACACAAATGATCTAATTGCGGCTAAATCCAAAGGCCACTACTCTATACTAATCCTTGTTGACCTCTCTGCTGCATATGACACTGTAGATCATAGCCTCCTTCTCCCAACCCTGCAATCTCCTGGTCTCTGTGACACAGCCCTCTCGTGGTTCTCCTCCATTCTCCTTAAACCCATGTTTATTAGTATAACATCCACTAATATCCAAAGCCATGTTTAGCTCAAACATATGAGTATACTTGAAGGATGTGTGTTTCACGAAGGCCATCATCCTTGCTCCCATCCAGAAATGAGAAAAGAAGCAGTCATGGTTGTATTTCTTCTATCAGCAGAAGACAGACAGCAAGGAGTTGCCAAAACTTGGAATTACACCCATTAAGTATAGTTAATAATTTAGAACGTTATCTTTACTGTTGTAATGTTTCAGGTAGAAAACTGTCTAGTGTCAGCCATGAAAAGTAGGCAATGTCTTTGTCTTTGCTTCTTATTATAATACGAGTTAATTCACATGTAGTGCTAAAGACCATGCCTTTCTGGAACACAATGCGTAGGGAGCACGAGTGATGTGGAAGGTGGCATAGACACTTTGATAACCACTGTTCTATAGTTACCTTCACAGCAGAAACAAGAACTGATGGCGATGACCAAGTCAATTGTCAGGTTTCAAAACTGACATGTAAGACTTTTTCGTTTATTACTGGCCCTTTAAGTGAACTTCATGATTTTCTCCTCTAGTGGCCTCCCTAGCCACTAATCTATTAACTCACCTTAATAACCTCACCTGGATTAACTAATTAGGAGGCTTGACATTGAAAGTCTATGCTCTGATAAAGAATCTCTGTTCCTGGTAATATCCTGTATTTTATCTACATTATTTCATTCTGCATTTCCTCATACTGAAGGGCACTAACCTGCATTACTTCATTCTGAACTTGCCTGAATTACATCTTACTGAAAGACTTTCCTTATCAGCTTCCAAGAATCCTGATTTGTGGCGTATTGCCTTCATTAAGGAATCTTAACTGCTTCAATTGCTGCATCACTGCATGATCTCGTAAGCAACCTGCATTATATTATTTTGGAATATACCTACCTGTTTCAACCTCTGCAACTCTGCATGATCCTGTATTGTCTTATCCTAAAAGGTATTTACCTATAACTAGCTGCATTGCAAAGTATCCTGGAAATCCTTAACTACTTGGTATAACTTCAAGCCTGCTTGTATACAAAATACTTTATTCATTTACTTTCTAAAGATCTTGTTTGTGGCATATCGCCTAAACCCTGTTTTTTCTCACAAAGTATCCTGTTTGTGGCAAACTGCCCTTTATTCTTTTTTTCAGTAAATTTGTTATGTCTAATACGACAAATAAAGTTTTAACCAATAACCCTTGCAATCGTCTCCTCTCTGACCTGCTCAGGAGCATGACATCAATGGTTAAATAACCTGCAACTCCGTTATAAATAGTACACATCTGTTGCAACTAGTGTCAGAATTCATCAACAAGTAAAATGTTACATTTCACATAAAAGTTAAAGGACCACTATAGTGCCCCCACCCTCAGGGTCCCACTCCCTGCCGGGCTGGTTGGAGAGGAAGGGGGTAAACACTTAACTTTCTCCACCGCTGGGCTTTCTCGGTGCTGGGGACTCTCCTCCTCCTTTCCCCGTCATCGGCTGAATGTGCATGCGCGGCAAGAGCAGCGCGCGCATTCAGCCAGTCTCACAGGAAAGCATTCTCAATGCTTTCCTATGGATGCTGGCGTCTTCTCACTGTGAAAAGCACAGCGAGAAGCACGGAGGCGCCTCTAGCGTCTGTCAATGAGACAGCCACTAGAGGCTGGATTAACCCATTTGTAAACATAGCAGTTTCTCAGAAACTGCTATGTTTACAGCAGGCAGGATTAATCCTAGCTGGACCTGGCACCCAGACCACTTCATTAAGCTGAAGTGGTCTGGGTGCCTATAGTGGTCCTTTAATATTTTAAAATAAAATAAAAAAATGCAAGGGAAACAAGGTGACCAAGGGAAAGTGGTTCATAAAAGGTAAAGGTCAGCGGAGTCTTTCAATTTATGAAATGATGGAGAATATGTCTGAATGATCAAACATAATAGTTATTCTGTAGAGCTAAAGCAATGATGTTGCTAATAGAGAGGACAGTGCTCTCAGGATTATACTACAAGTTATATAGTCTGGAATTTTTGGAACTGGAGTGAAAAGTAGATACAAGAAATGATGGTGGAGAAGGTTTCTCTAGGTACCGTTTATAAAAACAATGGTTTGGCATTGCACGACAATGACCAGGTCACTCATTGATGTGAGTAAAACAGCAAAGTGCTTGTTTTAGGAGAAAAATTAAATTCAATAACATTTTTTGTAAAAGTAATATACTTACTGACTGCATTGTTGTCTTTTATTATGCTCCACTATTTATTTGTAGAAAATACTGAAGCTTCTACTGTCATCTTTGGCAGGCTGTTGACAAATACAGAGCTTAAGATATTATTTGCAAAAACAATTTGGGGATAGCCAATCAACTGCCGATTGCTGAACCACGAGTTGGAAAACAAAAATGTAGGCATCTGATAAATTTGTAATAAATAGATGGGGGGTGTAGTTTACATGGTCGTCACTGCACACGGAGTATTTTTTTGAATATTTCCTAGCAGGTCGTATCAGTGGCTGTTTTGCCCATACTGTTTGTAAATATTGGACTACATTCACACAGGACACCACTTTGAGAATACTTCATTTCATAGGAGACAGGGAATGTTTCTGCTGATGGACATCCACTTATTTTATTACCATGAAGGCTAACTCTGTTTCACTTTATAGCAGCGGACGTTTGTGACCTCGGTTGATTATATAGTGCCTTTATTTCCTTAAGAAAAAAAACACACAATCAATAAATTATAATGTTTGACTTGTGTGAAGTGCTACAGCCCTTGAGAAAGCCACAAAGAGTAGGAGTCCTGCAGACACGTGACAACATGTGAGATATTCTTTGTGTTGTTTTTTGAGGAAACACTGGAGGACACGCTCACGGATTGCCAGAACAATGCAGTGCTGTAAGTCATGGGACCTTTATAGTGTCAGCAAGGGGACTGGATACCATATTTTCTCTCTCTCATTAGGCCTCTGATAAAGGAGACAATGACTCTAGGCAAGAGGAACGGTGTATGGTGATATCGTAAATCTGTAAATATGACTGTTGGTTGTGCATAAGACATGTCGGGGTGTATGGTATGACTGTGAAAAAGTGAATGCGAATTAAAAAAAACTGCTGAATAAAAGTCATTTTGAAAGCAAAACACATAGTGAAAAGACATTTATTAAAAAAAAAAACAATCCACAAATACAGTGTGAACATATAGAAACTGATAAAAAACTATAAACATCTACAAACACAGTAGCATCATACATCTAACGAGTTCCTTTACAGATGCTCCATGAATTTACGCAAAATACACTGTACAACAATAACTGGCTAATGTCAAAGGGATAAAAAATGGTGCACTCACAAAAATGACTCCAATACAATCAGAGAGCTCAACAGGCTAGTAAGGCGTTGGAGCTCAGTAATATGTCTGGTTCCATGAGGCTAATGCCCTCTGCGGCCAGAGAGAATCTGATTGGCCAGATCCTATTTACTGGCACATGCTGTGATTAAATGATACAGGTATTCCTGGAAACACCAAAGACGTGAACAATATCTGGAAATAGAAATCAGGGAGTGTAGTGAGAACTATCAATTTCTGTAAATAGGTTGTGGCTGTGGCAACTAAGAATAAGTATTACCCTAGGATCTTATTGGTGTTAGATTAATAAAGAGAGCACCTGTTTTTGTGTATAGAACACTATATCGAAGACTAAAGAATCCAGAATATAAAAAAATATACTGGTCCAAAATGGGCACATAAAATGAAAGGAGAGAAAAGCACAAATAAGGGTGCGCCTAAGACAAGTAGAATGAGTGTATAAAAATATGTATCAGAGAGTCCAAGCAGCGATACCTAGAAAGTCCGAATATAAATAATCCACATATGCAGGAGGTAGTCCTAGTGCTACATAAAATGGTATGTGAAGTCCCAGATGTATATCCGCAGCTTCAAAATGGATATGTGAAGAAAACAGAAGACAAGGGAAACTCCAATGGTATAGTATGAACGATAAACTAATATTGTATATAGAATAGTAGAACTACTCACAATATTCAGAGCTTAAATCCAGCTCTGGTGTAAATGGCACGTAGTGGAATAATCCCCACTCAAGGATATACGGTGCTCCTCTTTTGTTCTTTAGCAGAGTACTTTGGTGGAGTAGTCCAGCTCGAGGTAAAAGAATAAAATATAGTGCTCACTGTATAGTTGATAAAATGTAAAAACAGAATAAAATATACTTACGGTATATAGAGCAGACGTACTGCTCGGTGGATGGCGTATGGGTTGTATAATCCCCACCTTAGGATTCTTGGTACTCCAATATGGACAAAAAGGTAGTAGTAGTCAGGTCTGAATAAAATAAACTTGCAAATAGTAAAATAATAAAATTATACTAAAAGAAGGTAATATAATACTAAGGTGGAAAGGGGAATGTGGCAACCAAATGTATAATAGCCAAATATTCCTTTATTAACACTTAGATTATATAAAAAGTTCCTATACGCGTTTCGCCACAATAGGCTTCATCAAGTAGAAACTTATAAAATGAAAGCCACACTCTAAGCAATGTAAACAGCTCATTGTACGGGTGATGGGTGCCATCCCCCCACTGTTTGAAGGATTTGACAAGAAAAGGGCTCTCTTGGTGCCTAAAGGCCTACTGTAGCTTCGCTAGTCCAGACATGACCATCCACATTAACAGCCACTAAAACTGAAAACACCACTGTTTACCACCACTAAGCTTCCCTTATATCTGACTTCCTCCTCTACAACCAATGCATTTATTACGGTTTCTTTTCTAGACGACAGCCATGTCTTTATTCAATGTTACAGACCTGGACTCTGCCCACATGTCCTCTTACCTCACTGACAGCACCATGTCAAGTCCTCACTCATCCTGCAAAGTAAACCGACCATAAATAACGTGATTTTACCCCTGTGCCATCACCATTCCCACCATACCATAATCCACTAGTTTCTCACTTTTCACCAAATTGTTACTTTTCCTCCTCTATGCTGACAAGCATTACCTCCACTTTTCATTCTCACATCTTTGTATCCAAAAATATTTGTGTCCTCAAACAACGTTGCTGAAAAGCCAACTATTTGTTTACACAATGTTTGATGCTCCACTGTTCATTCCACTATGAGATCTCATGTAATATTTGTAGCCGAGCGCTAGTCCTGACCAGGACTCTCCTCCACTGGATCCACGAAAACAGGAAGTCTGGAACAAGTTGCTAAAATGTGAATAGCTCTATCCCTCCCCAGTAACTGAACAACACACAGTTCTGGGAGTACAACTAGTTTATTCAGCTCAAACACAGCGTCTTATGCACAGACCCCAAGCATGGAGCCTCCATACAAAATATACAGAAAAACGAATAAACACACACTATACTTGTCACAATGTACAGACAAATGTGACAAGTTGTGTAGTCTGGAAAATGAAAAATAGCCCGATTATAGTAGAATATTCGGTATAAATACACAAAAGCCCATGTTCAAAAATAAATGGAATGTCAAAAACTATCAATATTATATGATAGAAATAGAGTAATTAAAATTGAAAGGGTAATAGAAGTGAAAAATTCAAACAATTCAAAAATGCTCCACAATATACACACATATATAGGCGTAGGAGTAGTTAAGTGTATGGGTTTCTAATATCTATATATGTGAGCTTTATTGTGTCTGGCTCTGTAGATATTGAAACACCATCTATTATAATGTACTCAAAAAAGATATATGTATGTATTGATATAACCCTTCTTGGTAATATATAATCGCATTAGTGCTTCTGATTTATAGATATTCCAATTAATAGGAAAAACAGAGAGATTAATATGCTGCCTGTCAGTATCACTTGTGTATCTCCAGATATACTTCCAATATACCCAAATAGCCACAAACATACATAGCCCAGAGGCTGATTTCAAGGTGGACAAATGTGGAGATTTCCTTGTAATTTATTTGGGATGGAAGTGACCAAATTATGTGTCTATTAGCAACATATCAAAAGGGTTGGGTCTGTCAAAAGGTTAAAGATAGTTACAGGGTAGAGAGAGAAAAATACAAAATATATATATATACATAATGTTATTGATGCTTCCCATTTTAAAATATTCTAATTAGTAGGAAAAAGAGATATTAATATGCTGCCAGAAAGTATGTCAGTAGATTATAAATTATAAATCTCATGTATCTAAAAAAACACAAATAGATCAGAAGCTGATCTCTCCCAAAGGCTGATTTTTAAATTGACAAATATAGATATTACCTTGTAGGTTATTTGGAAGTTACCAAGTTATATATCTGTTGGCAACATATCAAAGAGGTTGGTCAATGACCATGTACCGCTGCCTGTATTTTGGAGACAAAAAAGGATAGGCATAGGGTAGGCGTCCGGCACAGTCTTAACATTTAACCTCTGGTAGTTCACACAGAAACAGGTCGTGTGGTCCCGTTTCGGTACTAGGACTACTTAGGAGGCCCAGGGGCTGTCGGATGACTAAGTAACCCTCAGTTGGATCAGCTCCTAGATCTCCTTTTGCATACTCTCCCTCAGGGCCGCCACTAGAAATTTTGGGGCCTCTAACTTAGCTCAGGGTCTGGGCCCCCCTGGGGGTCCGCCTCCAAGCCCGCCCACAGGGACCACCTCCAAATCCCGCCCACAGGAATACACACACAGACACAAACACACGCACTGATACAAAAGGACACAGATACACACACACACACACAGATACTGAAACAGACATACACGCATATAGGCATACATACTGACACACACATACTGAGACATACACACAGGCATACATAGTGACAGACAGACACATACTAACATACATACAGACACACATGCATAAGGACATACAGACACATACATTCTTACTTTTTCTTTGCAGGAGGGTGGCTGGGTCTGATGGGAGTCGGCGTGGCGCTCCCCCTTTTTTCAAGTCCATGCTGGCTCTCCTCCCACGCGGTGTGAGCTGGGAGGAAGTGACTACTTCCTCCCAGCAGCACTTGCGCTGCGGCTGCATTTGTTTATTTGTTTTTTTTTAAAGGGGCCCGGTTGTGCTATAACACAGCCACAGCGCTGACCGGGCCTCTGAAGTTATAGGGCCCATTGGGTGGCCCTAACTGCATGGGCCACCTGATAGGCCCCAATAACGTGCGGGCCCTGGTGCAACTGCACTGGCGGCAGTACTGCAGCTACACGTGACAATGGTGGCGACCCTGCTCTCCCTAACTGATTCGGTGATTCGGAAAGGGATTTGGCGTAGTGGGAGCTGACCTGGTGTCTTTATGCGGTGAGTGGCCAAAGGAGTATACCTGGGCACGTTCGAGAAGGTGGCTTACTTCTACC
>OW240912.1:199565712-199579380 GCA_933207985.1 Pelobates cultripes | reverse complement strand
CCCTCCTGCAGCATGTTCCTTAGAAAATCTACATTCTCCATCTTGAAATGCCGGTTCACTACATATGCATTTAGGTTCCTCAAGTTTATCACAGGCCTGAAGACCACTGTTTCCTTCTTGAATAAGAAGAGATTGCTGAGGAAACCTCCACAGTGTAAACCTCCACAGTCTATAGCTGACCAAATAGCCTGTTTTTGGTGTGGTTGTCTTGAAAACCTTCCTCATCTGAGTTTGGGCTTTATTCAGTGAAGAGAAGATATTCATGTGCTTCTAAAGCTCCTTACTGAATGCTTTGTTGAACAGTTGGCCTTGAACTTGCAGTCCTAGTTCTTTCAAGCCAAGGTCAGCCAGCTTGCTGTCCATACACAGCAAGGCCGCTTAGCGCCTTTCTGAAGCAAGGGCAATGGCAATATTGGTGTTTCCCACTTAGCAAAAGCAGCGTTGGGGCCATTCCTGAATGTTATGAGTCCATTCATGCATCATTTTGGCAGGGCATATGAAAAGGCAGTGCTAGGGTTTCCATTTGTGTGATGACTCTCCAAGAACAATCTTATAAAACATTATTTAGATGTTATACAACCCCTGTAAAACATACCATATGAAAGGGCTCCTATATTCACATGTGGTGGTCTTGTCCGAAAATAACAGAATAATGGCATAAAGTGGTAGACTTAAGCTATCAGATTCTAAAAAGGAGAATGAACCTAGATACATAGGCCTGCCTTCACTCTAAACCCACAGAGGATTTGACCAAACCTGAACAGAAACGTTTAAACATGATTTACCTAGCTGCTAATAGAGCATTAGCGCAGAAGTGGGCGAGCCCTGAGATACCTTTGAATTTCTTCAAAAACAATACAACTATTTAATGGATAAATTGACAGCAAAGGTCTGAAATACTGTTACTACTTTCCATAAAGTTTGGGACATCTGGCAGAAATATAACGAGTAATACTAAAGCATATCTGCGGACCAATAAGGGGGTTTTAGAGGGACAAGTAGATTTGATAAGCAAAGATTTCTGGTGGTGTTAAACCATTTTTCTTTATATATTGTTTTCTATTTCTCTTTATTTTTATTATATTTCATGTTTCCTATGATATGCTAAGCACCAAGGTCATGCACAATCCACTTGTTGGGGATGTTTGGCCGAAAATGTCTTTAACCCCTTAAGGACCAAACTTCTGGAATAAAAGGGAATCATGTCACACATGTTGTGTCCTTAAGGGGTTAATGTCTATATGAAATAGCTGTTAGTATACTGTGTATGCTGCACTGTGAACCTGTACATTTTCAGGATAACTAGCCTGCCATTTGTCCACAATGGCGAGTGTTTGGGGCTAATCCTAGTTTTCAGAGCAATGTGGAGGGAGGCATTAAGGATCTGGTGTAGTAACTTGCTTGGATTGCATAGAGTTCACCAAACAAACCACAAGCCTGTGTATAAAAAGGGGCAGTACACTATGCAGGCAATGGTGGCTAACCCCTTAGTTTAATACTAACCAATAATGTATATATTTCATATATAGAGGATGAATAACTGGTTAAAATATGGGAACTGATCTAAACTGTTTAGTCAGCAAAATAGGAGGCTCATCCAGGGCAGAGGCTAGCAGAAAAATACATTAAAAATGTCCGCAAAATGATATAACATGAAGAGGGCTCACCTCTTAAAAATGATACCCATAAGTGTATCTTAGCATTATGGTATAAAAAGGGGGAGGGGTCTATAGCACGTCCCATTTGCACGTGCTCACCCAGTACAGTGACACAGACATGCGCCATATACAGGTAAGATATACACAGATATATGTAGTGTGCAAGTGAAATAAACAGATCTCAGAGCAGCTGATGCAATATAAATGTCTTGCCTTGCGCTGCAGAAACTTCTCCACACAGCACGCTATCCAATCCTATGGGAAAGCATTATAATTGGCTGAGAACAACACAACTGATGTCAGCCAAGCAGGTTGATCAGGGGCAGAGCTAGCAGCTGCAGACTTGAACAAATGTAAGATTTTAATATATTTAGGGAGGTAAGGGAGGACCAGGAGGGCTAGTTGGTGGTTTTAACACTATAGCATCAGGAATACTTGTTTGTGTGTTCCTTTAAGCTAACTGCACCCAGCACATTTTAGAATGTAATTTTCCATCAATGGATCCCTGAGAGGAACAAATTTGTCAGAAATAGCATGAGTACTTACTTTAACTGGACAAGGCCATACAGGTTCCTTCTTAAATAGGGTATTATTATGGGATCCAAACACCCCATCATTTAAATAATACATAAGTTTTTTACAGGCTCTCCCCACAGGTCCTGTGGAGAGAAATCAGAGATGAAGTAAATAAGTAGACAAAAAAGCTGGCCTCAAGAGTAATCTAATTGCAGTTAAGCATTATATATGAAGACCGTGATGAGGTGCAGTAGATTAAACACTTTGCATATAAAATTTATACTAATCTTGTTTTAATCATAGAGCACTGTCTACAATGCTGCAGACTGATAAGTAGGTTCTATTTTACATTGTACTCTATAAACGTGTTTTTGTTTGTTTACATATTTAGATAGTTATATTTCTGGTATTTTAGTGATCTCTGTAGGATAAGCTGACCTTTCCAGCAGTCAAATCTACACACCATAGACTTTAATAGGTGCTAGAAGTTCTGTAATGGTTTTATTGACCATATTCATTATTTCACGGTTTAAAGTATTATGTAAATATTGTAAATATTGATTTGTTACAAAGGGGCAAAGTACTAAATATGAAACAATCACCGAAGAAACAAGTAAAATAAGCAGATATATGTTATTGTTGGTTAATTAAGTTTTTTTCAGCTTTGCAACATTTTATGGCATAATGATAAATCTTCCCCTTTTGTATTATTATGTTCTAAATTAAGAAAAATATACCTTCTTGAACCACTTCTTTTTTGCAAATGATGTTCGCAGCAGATAAAAATGCAGATTCAGCATAGTATCTCCCAAGTTCAGCAATGATTTCAACCCCAGTGCGGTCTGGGAAATATTCCATCAGCGCTGCCTTCACTGATTCAGCCAACTTTGAAATACAAAACCTCACTTATTAGCTATCAATGTAGAATTATATTATTATACATTATTTGTAAAGTGTCAACATATTCTGCAGTGCACTTCATGTGCACAATTGCTTCCTGTAAAAAGACAGAGGCACAATACATCTGAGACAAACAAAAGCTGACAATTACAGGAGGAGTTGAGATTCTCATGGAATCTTACAATATTTACAAGTAGAGTGAATTTCACATCTTTATGGTTATAAAACCAAGATTTCATTTGAATTGTTTTATTACTTCAAAATGCCATAAAATAATTTCATGTTAACTAAGCATCCCGTTGGTGATTGTTTGGGTACTATTAATGCCCGCAGGGATTTGGGAAACCCTGAAATTGGATTTATGGTGCGGTATACGATATGGGCCAAGGAATTAGGGATTTTTTTTCCCTGTTCCCCCTCCTCAGCCCTGTTCCCTTAGCCCTGTTTCCTTAGTGAGCCCCTGTTCCCCCTCCTCAACCCTTGTCCCCTTGTTCAGCCTCTGTCCCCTTGCTCAGCTCAGCTTGAAATCCACCAATCAGAGTGCTCTGTGTCATTTTACACAGCGTGGGAAAGTTCTTTGGAATTTTCCCATGCTGTGTAATTTGACTCATAACAAAACTCTGATTGGTTACTTTCAATCCACCAATCAGAGAGTTATGAGTCAAATTACACAGCGTGGGAAATTTCCAAAGAACTTTCCTACACTGTGTAAAATGACATAGAGCACTCTGATTGGTGGATTTCAAGCCAACCAATCAGAGTGCTGTGACAGGTAAATGTAGAGACTTACCTGTCAGTCTCTTCATTTACCTGTCAGAGCACTCTGATTGAATGGCTTAAACCCACCAATCAGAGTGCTCTGAGCCTAATTGCAGGGCAGGGCAAGGCTTTATATGCTCAGTCTGCGCGGAGCCCAGCATAGCTCAGTCTGCGCGGAGCCCTCCATGGATGAAGATGGATTATTTTTTTTGTGCTCATATTTTTTTTTAAAGTGCGTCGGTTATTATGGATTTTTATTTGGCCTTTTTTGGGGCTGAAAAAAGAAGAGTTTAGAAGAAAGAAGACATCAAATGATAATTTTTTTTTTTTTTTTACAGGTATTTAGATAAGGGTCCCTCTCATTATTTTTAGGACGAGGGGGGTAGGAAGGGGTTATTTCTTTTGTGAGGGGGGTGACTAGGGGATTGGGGACCCCTAGTCACCTGGAGGGGGTTAAATTTTTATTTACGTCCCCCACCCGCCGCTCAGGGCTGGGGTCCAGGGGGGAGGACAATCGGCCTCCCCCCATTATTCTAACTTAGGGCACACACTGCTCAGGGGTGGGGGCCAGGGGGGAGGACACTAGGTGCCCCCCTTATTGATATTTAGGGCCCCCAACCGCCGCTCAGGGGTGGGGGCCAGGGGGAGGACAATAGGTCCTGCCCCCCTAATTCTAACTTAGGGCCCCTACCCGCCGCTCATGGGTGGGGGCCGGGGGGAGGACAATAGGTTCCCCCATTAGTTTACTTTAGGGCCCCCACCTGCCACTCAGGGCTGGGGGCCAGGGAGGAGGACAATAGATCCCCTCTTTAGTGATATTTAGGGCCCCCACCTGTCGCTCAGGGATGGGGGTGGGGGGGAGGACAATATGTCCCCCCTTATTCTAATTTAGGGCCCCACCCACTGCTCAGGGGTGGGAGGACAATAGGTCCCCCCCTTATTGATATTTAGGGCCCCCACCCACCGCTCAGGAGTGGGGTACAAGGGGGAGGACAATAGGTCCCCCCTTATTGATATTTAGGGCCCCCACCCGCCGCTAAGGGGTGGGGGGGGAGGACAATAGGTCCCCCCTAATTCTAACTTAGGGCCCCCACCCACTGCTCATGAATTTTGCCCCTTTTGGCTGCTCACTGTAAAAAAAAAAAAAAAATAGGGTCCCTCTTCCCGAGCCCCCACATCTATTGCCCCCCGGCCCCACCTCTGAGTGGCGGGTGGGGGCCCTAAAGTAAAATGATGGGGGGGACCTATTGTCCTCCCCCCCGGCCCCCACCCCTGAGCGGTGGGGGCCCTAAATACTTATAAGGGGGGGGACCTAATGTCCTCCCCCCTGGCCCCCACCCATAAGTGGCGGGTGGGGGCCCTACAGTAAAATAAGGGGAGGGGACCTAATGTCCTCCCCCCTGGCCCCCACCCCTGAGCGGCGGGTAAGGGCTCTAAATACTAATAAGGGGGGACCCTGGCCCCCACCCCTGAGCAGCAGGTGGGGGCCCTAAACTGGAATAAGGGGGGACACCTAATATCCTCCCATCTGGCCCCCACCCCTGAGCGGCGGGTAGGGGCTCTAAATACTAATAAGGAGGGACCCTGGCCCCCACCCCTGAGCAGCAGGTGGGGGCCCTAAATACTAATAAGAGAGGGGACCTAATGTCCTCCCCCTGGCCCCCACCCCTGAACGGTTAGTGGGGGCCCTAAATACTAATAAGGGGGGCGAAAAATGTTACCCCCCTCCAGTTGAGTAGGGGTCCCCAAAAAAATCTTCTTTTTTCAGCCCCAAAAAAGGCCAAATAAAAACCCATAATAACCGACACAATTAAAAAAAAAAACAAAACAAAAAAAAAAAGCGCAAAAAAAAAAAATCCATCTTCATTCGGCGAGGGCTCCGCGCAGACTGAGCTCTGCAGGGTGGGGGAAGGCTTATAAGTCTCTACATTTACCTGTCACAGCACTCTGATTGGTTGGCTTGAAATCCACCAATCAGCGTGCTCTGTGTCATTTTACACAGCGTGGGAAAGTTCTTTGGAATTTTCCCACACTGTGTAATTTGACTCATAACACTCTGATTCTTGGATTAAGTAACCAATCAGAGAGTTATGAGTCAAATTACACAGCGTGGGAAAATTCCAACAGATGGAGAAAAATTAACCAAGAGATGGAGAAAAATTAACCAACAGATCTATGTTTATATATGATATGTTTTTTAAAATAGATATTGATTTTTTTTTTACTTCTGATTTTTTTCTTCTTCTCTTTATTGGTCACTTCTCACTTAATCTGTGAATATAATGAATATTTAGTGGCTATGCGCCAACCATCAATCATCATTTATTTTCCATTAATCATCTGATTATTTAGTGCCATGGCTAAAAATTTGAATCATAGGAACGTGCGCATCGTGCAAGTTGTTTGTTCTGTTATATATCTATATGGAGCATTGGAATTATGAAATTCGCACGACATGCCAGTTGGCCTAAATTTAAATGGATTGCCATTCGGCTAAAAATTAATGTACAAGTCGGGGGGCGGGGCCGGACTGCCGAGCCGGATGGTCGCAAGCAACCTCAGCTCCTGCACTTTCCCACTCTATAAGCCCTTAAAGCATGATTTACCCTGGGACAGCAGACCGACAGGACCGGTCCTCCGTGTGCTGAGACCACTGGACCCAGGGAGACTGACTCCCAGAGTTGCAGTCCCCTGGGGGAGAAACTGCCGCTCCAGATGTGGCCTTCTTCGGCAGTGAGCGGGGCGGACGGCCACTGCCCCGGTATCCTGCCTGACAGTGCCCGGCCGGAGGACCGGACAGGCTAGGACCCCGAAAGCGGCAAGCCAGTTTGGACCCAGCAGCATCAGCAGCCTGATCCGTGGCACTGTACTTAAGATGGCGGACGCCGCGTGCATCAAAACCAGCAAGAGAACATGCAGTCCCCAGACGCCCACAATACACGGCAAAGCAACTGGGCGCATGCAAACCAACACTCCACAATGACCACCGGTAAACAGCCGTCAAGGCATCCCAGCACAACGCTCACCTTAAGACGGCAATAGGCGGAAAAGACGGGGACGCAATGAGCCAGCTCCCGCACCATGGAGGAACCCACTGCCAAATAAGGCACAGAAGCGTGAACCTCTGACACATCGGGGAACCGGTCTCACACACCTAATGCTGCACCAAGATGGCGATGAAGACACCGCACTACATGCGGACAGCCGATCAGTGACGGAGCTCCTCTCAGCACACAAAACGCTCAGGCACATCGGAGAAGCGAGAGCCCACCCGACACCACTACTTTGCCGCCTCCTTTCTGGTTGTCTCCCTGCAACGAAGGACTCTACAACCCAGCCTTGAAATGGAGTGGGCTGACAGCCGGCACAGAACGCGCAGAGGCGGGATGCCACAGGCTACCACCAAAACCCTACCTGCCTTGATAAAATAAGGGAGACAGCCACCAGGACTTGGACACTGCTGATTCCTGACTCACCAGAATGACCGCATATATAGTTGGTCTTAGCTAGAGGTTTCCCTAGCCTGTCAGAGTGGCCTAATGCATAAATGTTTTGCTTTTACTTATTTATCATGATGTGTTTGCTTAGCCTGCCAGAATAGCCTAAGATATAAATGTTTTGTTTTGTTTTTCTTTTGGCATGATCTGTCTCCCTGGCTGGCCAGAGTAGCCTTATTTATAATTGCTCTCAACATAATATGTTTTCCTAATTTGCCGGAGTAACCCAATATACATATGCTCCAAGCTTGGTCAGACTGCCTAGCTTGTCAGAGAAAAATAGACTAGAACTCACATAAGCCTGTTTAAAACACTAGTCAGCAGTGCCTGTTTAAGACACTAAGCAACAGTTGGGATCTCTATGTTAACCCTCCAAAACACGAGCACAGGCACTACACCTTCAGCACGCACTCAGGCACTTCATACGCTGACATACCACACCATGGGCCCACTCGTAACACCTCCATTGCTCTGCTTTCTACCGCACAGGGTTGGGAAAGCATCTTAGACACAGCAACTACTGTCATCTCAATGCAACATATACTAACAAAAGCTTAATGTTTTCGCATGTACCTGTTATATAAAAAATGTGCACTGCTTATCTTAACCCCACTTGTGAAACATGTCACAAAGCTCGAGGAATGCCGTTGGGGTACCTCAAGCCTGTTTGTACCTAATAACTGCACTACAAAAATAAAGAATTTAAAAAAAAATTAATGTACATGTCTAATAAGGATTTTAAAATAGTGTCATTTACATTATTATTACTATACATGAATTAATAGTATTTCACAGAAAAAAAAACCACCGTAATCCAGAATATAAATAACTAGAGTTACACATTATGCCTAAAATGTTATTAGAAGAATGCTGTCAAGGGGAATCTTGATTATTTGTGTTATGGATTACACCATATGGACCTACTGAAAAATTATCGTCTAATTTCTTTCTTAAGTTATTCTTGCTGAACTTCATAGACAGAAGAGGTTTTTATCAATACACATTTTTGCTTTGCTACATAAAATGGAACAAACTGAAATTCTGACAAGTCCACTATAGATAGTGTTCTGTTCTACAAAGCGGTGCAAAACTGTAAAATGAGTCTGTGACGAGACCAATCTTGCCACATTGCATTGGAGAAGCCTATATACCAGCCTCCTGCCACATGACTATGGCCCCTGGGAGATGGTGAAAACGTATGCACTTTTATTGGGTGTGTATGGCCCTTTAAGACAGCCAGTGGGCATATTGTGGCTTATGGACTCTTTATGGGACTGGTGCTGGCCCTTTAAACACCTTTTTGGGACATCAGGAAGATTGGGAGACTGCCCCTTTAGGACGGTGTCCCCAGACTTGTTTGGGACACTGCCCCTTTAAGACGGTGTCCCCTGTGTCCCCAGACCTGGTTAAAACTCTTTGTGCCTGGCTATTTCCCACTTGGTTCAGTAAATGGGGCTTACTGAACCAAGTACCACACAGGCAGATCACCCAGAAGTGGAAGTGTGCAGGCAATTTACCTCCCAGAAGCTGCGGTTAACCGCAGCTTAATTGACAATGCTGGGTGGCCTTTGTTCGTTTGCCGAACACGTGGCGGCGGCCATCTTTGTTAATGCGAACGAGGTCAGCGGTATGTGTAGCCAAATTCATGGAACTAAAATCGGCTATACATTTCCGCGAACATCGCTGAGCCCTACCTTCTCCCATACTGATTTTACAGCTGCAGAGACCCATTCGGCGATGGGACTTAGTCGTTTTTTCAGCCTGATTTTAGCTGCAGAGACTAAGTCCCAAACGGCTATGGGACTTAGTCATTTTTTCAGGGTAAAATAGACCGGCCGCACAGCCCAAATCTATGGAACTGTTTTGGGCAGGAAAATGTGCTTGCGGTCGGTCATAAAGGGACCTCCAGCTAACTTTTTAACCGCTGGATGGATTTGTCTGATTTTTGGTTATGTTTATGTTTAACGTATGCTGATTAATAATATGTAAGTTTTATTAATATTGGATGTATAGTTTTAAAGTTACAGTGTATGGATAAAAACTGTATTTTTACTGCCTGTGTTAATTATGTTAAACCATTGTGTAAAATAATTATATCACAGGCAGAGGGGAGGATTTTTGTGTGTAATTGCTGGGAGTGTTTCTGTAATGTACGTTTATGATTGGTTGTTGTGTAAAACCCCGTGGGTGGTACTAATGTGTAAGAATGTGTATATAAGAATAATAAACCCACAGGTCTGTCTGTTCACTGCTTGACCCTCAACACGGAGCTTTGTCTCGTTCTTGGGGGGATTTACTGTATGCTGTTCCAGTTTGACTGCTAGGAGTGTAAACCTATTCGGAAGGTTTTTCCTATTCGGCTGTTTACAGCATTCATATGGTTTCCTGTTTGGCGGATTGGTGTTCTGCAGTAGCTGTGCCTGTGTCTCTGGAAGGGGAAGATCTACTAAACGGCAGTTTAACCCTTGTGTGCAAAACAGTCTGTTACAGAGTCAATAGATGGGCCTGCTAATTCCATGGCAAATGATGATTACCCTACTTTTAGACCACATTTTAGAAGAGAAAACTTTGATAAAATCAATTTTCTTTCAAAAACTATTATATTGCATATTTTTGCATCAAATTTTAGAAAATTCACTGCCTGCACTTATGAGACTGATACCTTGCAGTACAAAGTTAACATTTTCTGACTTGCTTTGAAACAGAAACTATTAGAAGAGAACTATGTGTATAAAGACAGAAAATTGTTTATTTTCCTGGCCAATATCCATGTCAGCATTACCTGTGAGTTAGCTCCTCCCTCTCAGCTGATAGGACAGGAATCTAAATTTCAAATGATGGAATCCACCTCCCCAGAATATGCAGTCTCGTAACCAAGTCAGTCCTGAAAAAAATGGAGGGTTCGTTGATGCTGACATGGATATTGGCCAGGAAAAGAAAATTACGGTAAGTATTGCAACAATTTTATGTTTTCCTGGTCAATCCATGTCAGCATCACCTGTGGGACTTCCCAAACAAAAGTGGGTGATAAAAAGCAATTTTATCATCTCAATGTTAAACCAATTCTTCTGTAGAGGTATCCGCCAAAGAGGCCTAGACAGCCCTAGTCAAGATAGCTTCAACACCTTCTGGCACTGGTTTGACTCTGTAAGCTTTCGGAATCACAGAATTAATCCATCTCCTGATAGTAAAAACAGAGGCAGATATACAGTTATGGTAACCAAAAGGGTACAATAAAAGTGTATTTGACTTATTAAATTCTTTAGTACGATCAAGATAAATGTATTAAGACCTAACCACATCCAAAGTATGCCAAAGGGATTCTTCTTCAGAAGAAGGGTTTTTCAAGAAAGAAGGTAATATAATCTCCTGGTTTAGGTGAAAATAGGAAAATAACCTTTTGAATGAATATTGGAACCAACCTTAGATCTGCCTTATCTCCAACAAATTGAGTAAAAGGATGGAAACATAGAATGTGGCGGCAGATAAGAACCATTCGGCCCATCTAGTCTGCCCAGTTTTCTAAATACTTTTATTAGTCCCTGGCTTTATTTTATAGTTAGGATAGCCTTATGCCTATCCCATGCATGCTTAAACTCCTTTACTGTGTTAACCTCTACCACTTTCTGCTAGAATGCTATTCCATGCATCCACTACCCTCTCAATAAAGTAATACGTCCTGATATTATTTTTAAACCTTTGTCCATCTTATTTAAGTCTATGTCCTCTTGTTGTGGCAGTTTTTCTTCTTTTAAATAGAGTCTCTTCCTTTACTGTGTTGATTCCTTTTATGTATTAAAATGTTTCTATCATATCACCCCTGTCTTGTCTTTCATCCAAGCTATACATGTTAAGTTTCCTTGTAAGTTTTATCCTGCAATCCATGAACCAGTTTAGTAGTCCTTCTCTGAACTCTCTCTAAAGTATCAATAATATTCTGGAGATATGGTCTCCAGTACATCATACAATACTCCAAGTGAGGTCTCACCAGTGTTCTGTACAATAGCATGAGCACTTCCATCTTCCTACTGCTCATACCTCTCCCTATACAACCAAGCATTCTGCAAGCATTTCCTGCTGCTCTATTACATTGTCTGCCTACCTTTATGTCCTCAGAAATAATCACCCCTAAATCCCTTTCCTCATATGTTGAGGTTAGGACTCTATCAAATATTCTGTACTCTGCAGTTGGGTTTTTACGTCCAAGATGCATTATCTTGCACTTATCCACATTAAATGTCAGTTGGCACAACTCTGACCATTTTTCTAGTTTTCTAGGATGATCAAATGAAAGAGCTTGCAGTTCTGAAGCTCTTCTGGCTGAGGTGATGGCAACAAGAAAAACACATTTCAGCGTTAAGACCCCTAAAGATGAAGAATCTGTAGACTCAAAAGGTGTGCTTGTCAGACTATGCAAAACTGTAGGCAGGTCCCATGCTGGGATGAAGTTTTTAACAGACGGTCTAATAAAAACGCAGATAATTGTACTTTAAGAGAACTAATTCACACCATTTTGTAAAACTTCCAACAAATCAGGAAAAGTAAGGGTTTCAGAAACTTTCCAGAGATCAACATAAGCTTTTTAGAGTCTATTGTATATGTTTGACATAGTGTGATTGCTAGTTTTGAGAATAGTCTCCACTACATAATCTGATAAGACTCTAGCTTTCAGAAAGTTCTTCTCAATCCCTAGGCCTTCAAACATAGTCTTGCAGGATCTTTGTGGAGAACTGGGCCCTGTGATAATAGTTTTCCCAAGAAACTCCTTGTGACAGACTGAACAGCAGTGTAAACCAAGGCTTCCTTGGCCAATGATAAATAATTGCTATCATCTCTACATTTTCCTTCCAAGTCTTTTTTGAAAGTTATCTAGATTAATGTAAGTAGAGGGAAAATGTATCTCAGCCAAAAATTACATTTCTGTGTTAGGGCATCTTGACCTCCTGGGTCAAATCTTATGGAATAGAAAAAAGGGGAACTTGTTTGTTCTGGTGGTCCCCAAAGATAGCATATCTGCTTGAATGTATACTAACTCACTTTCCATTCTCCTGGATGTACATAGTGTTGGTGATATCGTTCAGTTGTCTTGGAACATGTATTGAGCTCCCCAACCTTTTCCGCTGGCATCTGTGGTCACTAATTCCGACTCTCGGTCACCTAGCCTGTCCTGATATTTTCTACGTTCATCTACCACTGAAGAGACATTCTTACTTCTTCTGTGATCCAGATCTTTTGTTTCCACTCTTGAGCTTCTTGATTGAACTGCTCCAAGAATTGTTTCTGTGTTATTCTCAGGTTCCAGTGTGTCCACCTCACTAAACCGATAGTTGGGGACATTGTTCCCTGTGATGGTTGCAGTTGATACTTGTTGAAGTTTATAATCCAGCCAAAATCATGTAACTCCTAAATGACTGTCTCTGTATCTCTTATCAGTCTTCCTTTTAATTTGTTCACAATCAGTATATCTCCCAGATAATGGAATATTCTGATTTCTTATTCCCATAGGAAAACATTTAGGCTGATCAGGACCTTTGTGAATGTACTGGGTGCGGAGCGTAGACCAAACGGCATACCTAGGAATTGGTAATGACTGTTGAAAATCCTCATAAGCGCAAGTGCTACAGGGATGTGATAGTATGCATTTAGAAGATCTATGGATTTTAGCCATTCTGTAGCATATATATTTGAGGAATCATAGTCTGAAGAAAATCCATCTTGAAAGTTCTTTCTTTAATAGCAAGTTCACTATTTTCAGATCCAAAATCATTCTCCATTTCTCTGATGGTTTTGGGGCAGGAAAAACAGAAGAGTAAATTCCTTCAATCTTTCTTTGGAAGGAATATAACAAATCACTTCCTGTTGAAGGAGCATTTCTAGGCATTCTTGGACAGGTTTTTCCTTTTATTTATAACTGGCAGAACTGAAAGATCTGTGATGTGCAATTACCAGATTCGATTTCATTTTACAAGGCGGGCTCCTACCTTGATTATCTGTTCCCTGCCACCTGTCGAACAAACTATTTTGCTCTTCCCCTTTTGGGTTTTGGAGGATTGACTCTGTTGTTCCTTCCAGTATGTTACATAGTTACATAATAATAACAACAACAACATATATAACCAGGATAGGTACATTCAGATTACTCTGGTTTCCAAGTACGTCCAGGGGTTGTTACTATTACCCAATTTAAAGGTATTCATTTCATCTACCTCAGCATGAAGGGCTGAGTCAACCCAGCAAAGATTTGAATCTGCAACCCCCAAGAGAACAGATTCTACTGAAGATGCATTAGCCCACCAAGTTATCTCACCGGCCTCTAGCTGAGAAGAGACTTGCATCCA
>OW240912.1:199532924-199561606 GCA_933207985.1 Pelobates cultripes | reverse complement strand
TTTTTTTTTTAAATCCAAGCTATTGTGACACCGAATCTAATTAGTGGCACTTGTCAGCGTATCCACTGTTAGCGTAACACACCCGCTTTAAGGACACTGACTGCTATTCAATCTATAACAGTAAAAAAAGTTTTTTGTTTTTAAATCCAAGCTATTGTGACACAGGATCTAATTAGTGGCACTTGTCAGCGTATCCACTGTTAGCGTAACACACCGGCTTTAAGGACACTGACTGCTATTCAATCTATAACAGTGAAAAAAGTGTTTTTTGTTTTTAAATACAAGCTTTGTGTCACCAGATCTAAGTGGTGGCACTGGTCAGTATCCACTGTTGGCGGTAACACACCCAGCACCAGGACACTGACTGCTATTCAATCTATAACAGTGAAAAAGTGTTTTGTTTTTTTAAATCCAAGCTTGGTGTCGCAGATCTAGTGGTGGCACTGGTCGAAAACGTATCCACTGTTGTTAAGTAACACACCAGCTTTAAGGACACTAACTGCTATTCAATCTATAACAGTGAAAAAAGTTTTTTGTTTTTTTTTAAATCAAGCTATTGTGACACCAGATCCCTAGTGGTGGCAGCACTTGTCCAGCATATCCACTGTTAGGCGTAACACCCTTTTAAAGGACACTGACTGCTATTCAATCTACTTATAACAGTAAAAAAGTTTTTGTTTTTTAAATCCAAGCTATTGGCGGCCACCAGATCTAATTAGTGGCACTTGTCGAAGTACATTATCCACTGTTAGCGTAACACACCCGCTTTAAGGACACTGACTGCTATTCAATCTATAACAGTGAAAAAAGATTATTTTTTTTTTAAATCCAAACTATTGTGACACCAGATCTAATTAGTGGCACTTGTCAGCGTATCCACTGTTAGCGTAACACACCCGCTTTAAGGTTACTGACTGCTATTCAATCTATAACAGTGAAAAAAGATTATTTTTTTTTTAAATCCAAACTATTGTGACACCAGATCTAATTAGTGGCACTTGTCAGCGTATCCACTGTTAGCGTAACACACCCGCTTTAAGGACACTGACTGCTATTCAATCTATAACAGTAAAAAAAGTTTTTTGTTTTTAAATCCAAGCTATTGTGACACCAGATGTAATTGGTGGCACTGACTGGGGAAATGGGCACAGTATGCACTGTGAGCCTGACACAGAAGCTGGCAGCAGTGGCAGACAACTGACTGCTATTCAATCTATAACAGTGAAAAAAGTTTTTTGTTTTTAAATCCAAGCTATTGTGACACCAGATGTAATTGGTGGCACTGACTGGGGAAATGGGCACTGTGAGCCTGACACAGAAGCTGGCAGCAGTGGCAGACAACTAAGTGCATTTACATTACATAGAAAAATAAAATAAAAAAAAAGCATACCCTTATCCCTAACCTAGCTATGCTTTTCCCTATCTTATGAACAGCAGCTACACTTTCCCTCCTCTTACTAAGCATGCAGCTTGAGAATGAATCTAAAATGGATGCTGTCCAGTAGGTGGGAGGGTCTGCTAGGGAGGCTGTGCTGCTAATTGGCTGGAATGTGTCTGCTGACTGTGAGGTACAGGGTCAAAGTTTACTCAATGATGACGAATAGGGGGCGGGTCGAACCGCGCATATGTTCGCCCGCCGTGGCGAACGCGAACATGCTATGTTCGCCAGGAACCGTTCGCCGGCGAACCGTTCGGTACATCACTATTTACCAGGTAACATCTGAAAATAAAATGACATGAGTTAGGTAGGTGAAACATTTTTCTAAGATATCATGTCACAAGCACCACAGACACAGCTACCATAATGAAAATCCCATCAGTAGCGAAAGACCTCTAGATGCTGGGGAACTACAGTAATTATGTTCCTAGTTCAGATATAATATAATCCAGAATCTGTAAACATAGCTAAAGGATATGTCAGGCAATACAGTGCCATGTTTTGATGCAAAGCCAAGGTGAGTAAGTCAGGGAATAAAATACAAGATTACAGGGACACTCCAGACCCCTAAAGTTCCTTCTGCAAAATGGAAATGTTTTACCTTGATGGGTAAACATGACAGGCGCATAGTCGCCATATGGGCAGGTGGAATTCCCCCCAAAACTTACCCCCAAAAACACACTGACGCTAATGTTTGGGTCAATATGTCCACAGTTTTATTAATATTGATAACAATCCACCATATAACATCATACGTCCCCAAAACAAAAGGCATCCTTTCCGTAAATATAAATAACATAAACAACAGTAATAACAAACATCGTAAACATAATATAAGTGCCAAACTTTGTTAAATAACCATGGTAAGGGTATACCCAGATATCCCTACCACCAACCAGGTTCTGAGCCACCACCGAGCTCGAAACCTACCAAAGTTCATAACAAACAGTTTAATCAAACTCTATTTACATTACCCCAGAGCCTGTTTTTCCACTAACCTTTTTTTCTCTAGCCCCGCCACAAGCTCAGACCTGGAGCCCTTAAGCTGTCTGAGCTCCGCCACCCCTAAGGAACAAGGCCCTTCTCAATTCTTCTTGGAACCCCAGATTCAAGAGATCCCACCCCACGTCTGTGAGGTGGACCCCATCCTGCCTAAAATACCCAGGCAACCTCTCCTCAAGCTCTCTGTGCTGAATCACCACCCCCCGACCTTTCTCGAAAAACTGGCCATCAGGCTATTCACTTTTCCCCAGCAGCGCTCGATAGCAGCCGTATCCCTGGAGTAATACCACTGAAATCGTGGGACCATTTCGGACCAGACGACCAACACCCCAGGGACCAAGTCCTGTAGCCCGTTAATGTACTGCCCCAACTAGCTCCCTGGTAAATGAACCACTTAATCGCGATCTGGTTCATCGGAAACCCCAGCTGCGGTACCTGAAAATGAGCTGCAGCCCTCCTCTTTGACCAGAACATGAACAAATATCCCATGATCCATGTTACTCAACTTGTGGAAACAAAACAAAGCCATCAGCCTAGGGGGACCAGTGGAGACCCCCAAGCCCCCAACTTCAGTCACTCCAGAATCCTTAGCCGCACTTAGGAACGAAACTGAACCGATTCCCACCTCCCTATTTTTTTTCACCAGCTCATCGCCGAGCCCCAGGCGCATAGCCTCCGTAGCTGCCCCAATCTGGAAGGAGTGCGTAAATTGTTCCAGCCTCAGACCCAACCCCCGAAGCTCCAAGCAAAAAACCCGGGCATACTGGAAGCGCGACAGCACCTAACCATCCTCATGTAAGAAAAAGGCGCCCTCACCTGCTGGTCTCAATGCCCGATACTGTGCAATAATGGTAACAAGGCACAACTGTGAACCTGGAAAAGCATACAACACCAAATTCATCCCCTTCCCCTGCACATCTATTTTTGACCTTGATAAGTGAATCACTACCCTATCCACCCCTGTAGTGACGCCTGAATGCCACCATGACCTCGTCTGTTCACGCTGACCAGTTCTCCAATACGAAAAGCCCAGAAAAAGGCCAAAACAAATGCTGCACCAAACAGGCCAGCCTCAAAGCCAGAGAAGCAGATCTCGGGCAGCACCCGCACCCGCACCAGGCCCCCCAGAACTGCAAGGCATCCTGACCCTCACCTGGCCACCTAGGCCGCTGCGAACACCGGACGGCCCGCCAACTCCACCCCTGGGGCTATGACTCCGGACCAGATAACCGTTGGAACTCCCGCAGGACTCTGACCCTGAACTTACCAAATGGCCTGCGGAAGATTCCGCTGCATCTAACCGGTGCCCAGACCTCGAGCGGGGATCACGTGGGGCACCGCTGCCAACCAACCCTGGGCTGTTGAGCTTGCCGGGCTCCCAAAGTGCGACCAGCCCGGCACACCTGCCTCAACAGGAACCCATCATCGCCACATAGGACATCCGAAGCGCGGCCTGCCGCAAGCGTCTGCCGACTGCATCCAAGGGGGCCAGAGGGCAGTGCCTCCCCACCCTGCATGCCTACGCCTGTGCGGCGCAGCCCACTGCGACTAGACCCTCCTTGAGCTGCCCCAAAGGGCCCAGACAATGCAAGGGGGTGCCCCCCATCACTGGCACCAACCCCCCCTGTGCGCTGCCTTTTCCCAGCGCCACCAAGCCGCTACACCATTAAGCGACATCCATGCTGTGCCGAACCAGCAAGACTCCGGAGGCTGTCTTCCCGACTGTCCCTTAGGCCACTAGCCAAATCCCTTGCGCGACTACCAAAGGGCCCCTGCCTAGTCCCAGTGACACCCCTAGTGGCCCATTCCAGCAACCTCAGACAGGCAGTCCCTGATGGCCCTGGGCTCCCCTTCAGCAGCATTAACCCCCCAGGTGGACCAGCTGCCCCACACCCGCCAAGGTCACTTGCCTGCTTGTGGGCTGCTCCTCCAGCGACACTGCTCCTGGTCCTCCTGGCAACAGCAGGCTCACTGTGCCGTCTCCCACCGCCAGGGGCCGCACTACTGGCGGACGGCCCCGTGATCAACAGACCTGGGTTCCCCATGCCGGTCGCAGCAGACCCCGTGCCTCGACTGCTCCTCGCCTGACTTCCCCCGACTGGGGAGCCGCACTGCCGCCAGGCCCACGTGCACTGGCCTCTGACCTCGCAGCTCTGAGCTCCCGCCTCCACGCCGACTCTGCCAGCAGGCCTGACATCCCGGCCCCGGCTATGTCTCTGTTGCGGTCTCCTCATCCGCGCCGGGTGGCCGGTCCCGCCGTTGTTCCGGATCCCCGCCAGTGCTGGTCCCAGGCGCTTCTGTCCCCCATGCTGCTCCACGATCACACGCTGCTGCCCTCACGTTAGCCAGGAGCTGCTCCACAGGATCCAACCTGCAGAAAAAAAACAACCAGGCCCAACCTGCAGGCTGGAGTTGCACACAACTTGGGCCAGGTAAGCAGATTAAAAGTGCCTACTTCTAAAATGGCTGCCTATTTATACTGAGCCAACCCCTTAACACTCTTACTCCACTCCCAAATTGGACCTTCCCCTTATGCCCGCCTAGTAGCTCTGTCAAGCCCCTTTCCACTGAGCTGCGCTTGTTCCATAGGGTTACACTACAGGGCCACTGCACCCAGATCACTTCAATGAGATGTAATGGCATGAGTGACTTTAGCGGTCATTTAACTGCACACATGTATGGAAATAATGCTGGCTATGGTGCTGCACACTTGTATGGAAATAATGCTGGCTATGTGCATGTATAGGATATCCTGAGATAGTATACAAGAAATTATGAATAGTGTGTGAGATCTATCTGCTGGTGGAGGACTCTTGGGGAAGCAAACAGACTGGATGAAAGTTATGAAATAGAGACAGGAACAACAATTGCAAATATTTTTCTGTTTTGTATTGTCCTCAGGATATTAGAGGATCACATTGCACTTTCTGCTTTATACTAATTCTGTTTATTTATACATATTTAATTTATTACATATACATATTTTTTTCTTATAGTAGACCTGTTTACAATATATCTAGATCCATTGTAAATAATATTGATATGAAAACTCACCCGACACCAATGATTTTAATCCCAAGGTCCTTTCCATACTTTAATAAATGTCTACAAGTCTCCAGTGGCGCTCCAAACTTTCTGGATGGCTTCATGGTATTGTTTAAACTTTGTATATGCAAGATCATCCTGTAATTCAGTAAAACTATACATAAATAGCAATACCGATCCAACAGTATTCTGCACCATTATGTATTTTGTTGGCTACTTACTCAGCTTCAGGATGACTCTCTGCAACTTTCACCAGTTCAGACTCACAGTCGAAGGTCATTCTGTACACTCCATGCCTGGCAGCATATCTGATGTGTGAAAGTTGTTTGCAAGGGTTGGCATAGACAATGTCATGAGCTCGTACTCCAATACCAAGCACCAGATCAATCTCACCCTGAGAGAAAACAGTAGTGTGAGTCTGCTAGACTGAGCTCAACACAGTGCCTTATATATGACATATTAACGCAACTGTTTTACCTTGCTGGCACAGTCAAAACCAGTTCCCAGTGCTGCCAAAGTCTGAAGCACCATTGTGCTACTATTACACCTCACAGCATAAAAAGGCTTAACTTGGGGCAACTCCTTCAGTAAGTGATGGTGTTTGAGAACAATATCTCTTAAGTCTGCCACAAAAAATGGTTCTTGATCCCCCTGTAAAAAAAAAAAACACAAGAGAGAATACTTGAGAAATGTTTTGACAATTCAACTAGGTGATATGTGGACTTTGGAAGTCCTGACATTCAAGCAATAACCCTCTGTTAGTGTTATTGTTTCACAGTATCTGTGTTCTTGTGTACAACTCTCATTGTTCATGCTGTATTTAAACTTATCATTGCTAACCTCTTCATTATTTTTTTTATTTTTTTATTTCCTAATTATAGATTGTTATACAGGTGATCCCCATTTAGCGACCTACCTGTTTTACGATGGGTCGCACTTACGACAAGGCGAAGTGCGAGCCGTTGTGGGGATTCCCTGCTCTGGTGCGCATGTCTATGTTCGGGGAAACTTCCATGAAATTTCCCCAAGCATAGATTAGAGGGATTCCCTGCTCTGGTGCATTCATCTATGTTCACTCCTCACTTATCGACCAAATCGTTCTACGACCATGAGGAGTGTCTGTAGTACTCTTTTCGATTTGTGCTGTTGGATTTTCTGATCACTATTATTTCGGGCAATCCGGACATTCGGGTACCAGGAAGGTAAAGTAAGAGAAGGAGAAGAAAGGAGAAGGAAGGAGCAGAAAGGAGAAGGAATATAAATGAGCAGAAAGGGTCAGCAAGGAGCTAGAAGGGACAGTTAGGAGCACAACAGGTAAAGTAGAAGGAGCACAAAGGAACACAAATGAGCAGGAAGGGTCTGCAAGGAGCACGAAGGGTCAACAAGGAAAAGGAAGGTAAAGCAGCACAAAGGTAAAGTAGAAGGAGCAGAAAGGGTCAGCAAGGAGCAGGAAGGGATAGAAGGAGCACAAAGGTGAAGTACGAGAAGGAACAGAAATGAGGAGGAAGGGTCTGCAGGGAGTAGGAAGGGTATGCAAGGAGAAGGAAGGGTCTGCAAAGAGCAGAAAGGGACAGAAGGAGCACAAAGGACAATAGGCCCCCACTTTTTACTTTAGGGCCCCCACTCAGTCCTTTTTTTTTTTTTAACAGTGAGCAGAAGTCCTGAAAGTCCCGAAATTCCAAAATGCGAAGTTCCGAAATTCTGAAGTGCCAAAGTTCTGAAGTGTCGAAGAGCCAAAGTCCCGAATTGCCAAAGTCCCGAATTGCCAAAGTCCCGAATTTCATAATGCCGAAACGAACCGAAAATTTTCCCCATGCACATGCCTAACGTTAACCTGGGCCCTCAACCCAGAGATGGTAGTTAAAGCAAAAATACTGATTTACATACCATCTTACTGTCTGGCACAGCCTAACAGACAATATAAAACGTATTTTGTTTTTAGCACCCCTTCCTATGCATTGCCAATACTGAAGGGTTCAATAGGTGTATTGTAGGTATGAAAACATGGTTAATATCAGTGAATACATGAAAAAGCCTGTTGCCAGCATCAAAAAAACCTTTCCAACTTAAAGGAGCACAAGTTTGTATTCCTGGCACTATAGGGTCATTAGGTCCCCCCAACCCTCGTGGCCCCCCTCCCGCTGGGCTGAAGGGGTTGAAACCCCTTCAGCCACTTACCTTTCTCCAGCACTGGGCTCCCTTGGCGCTGGGGAACTCTCCTCCTTCTGCTTACGTCAGCTCAGAATGCGCACAGTGAGAATCACGGAAACGCCTCTAACGGCTGTCAGTGAGACAGCCACTAAAGGCTGGATTAACCCTCAGTGAGACATAGCAATTATGTTTTCAGCTGCAGGGTTAAAACTAGAGGGACCTGGCACCCAGACCACTTCATTGAGCTGAAGTGGTCTGGGTGACTATAGTGGTCCTTTAACTTAAAGCACACTTTAGTGTTTATGATGCCAAAAGTGCCCTGGCAGCCCCACCGCCAATATAAGTAGTCAAACTATTTCAGAGTAGTTTGACTTCTTACCTGGGGTTCGCACAGTGCAGTTCCCTGCCTTCATTACAGTCTTCAGAGAGCCAGACGCTCTCAGTCTAGGTTATGCACTGCAGTGCGGGCCTTATTTCATTGGCTGACAGCAATCAGCTCATGTTCTCAACCAATGAGCTGGCCCTTCGCTGCAGGACTTAGCTCAGGAGATCTGGGGAAAGTTTATTAGCAGAAGCTTCCAGCTCTCTTGCCTGCAGAAAGGTGGCTGGGAGTTGCACCCAGCAGGCAAGAAGTCAAACCAATTTAAGGAACCATTATTAACATGCCATAGACAAGTTAACACATCATAAATAACACAATATTAACACGCCATAGACAAGTTACAGCAACATATTTGTGGCAGACTAACATCTGGAATAATAGCATCTATTCCAATAATATTGTGCTCTGGAGGGGGTACATCGACGACGTCCTCATGCTATGACCTGGAGGGGTGAGGAAGGAGATTTATTTGAATTTTAAAGGATTTTAGATAGAAATACTTATTGCTTAGAATTTACCTCTAATATAAATATACAATAGACTTTTTAGACTTAAAGCGGCACTCATGGCCGAATCCAGTTTTTTTTAACCCCCCCTCCAGGCTCCACTATATCTAATTGACCCCATAGTCACCCCCAAATTCCCCTAAGTCCCCCATGTTACCTATTTTTTCATCTTTATTTCATGCCAAGTCCTATGTACTGGACGCCGCCATCTTTGTGTGGGTAGATGAAGTCCCTGTGGGAGAAGTCATCTGCCCACACTAGACAGCGCTGTGTAATTCCCACGCGTGCCTAGTTAAACACTTGGGCATGTGAACGGGAATTACATCTATTCATTCATTTGTCAGAAAGACGAATAAATTAATATACATTTCAAATGAATGAACAAAGACCTCTTTGTTCGGTTTATTACAAGGAGAGAGTTACTGGTGCGCAGCTCCTTCCTTCTAATATGTAAATTTAGAAGCTGCAGGGAGTATTGCTCCCCGCCACTTCCTAAGACCTCCCCTGTCCTCCCTCACTCTATGGGGGTCAATATGACCCTCGTAATAGCATAAGGGAGATTAAAAGCTCCAGAAATACCTACTCGCTATGCCGTGAGTAGGGTCATGTGTACTAAACAGTGAGCAGCCAGTGGCCATTGCCACTGACTGCTCACTGTTTAAAAAACATGCCGGCACTGGGTGAAGATGGATTATTTTTTTACCATCTGGATTTTTTTTTTTCGTCATTTTTTTGTGGGCGCTCTGGTTTTTTATTTTATTTTCAAAGTTCGACGGGTATTAAGGATTTTTATTTGGCCATTTTTGGGGCTGAAAAAAAAATGTTTTTAGAAAAAGGAAGACATCAAATGGTAATTTATTTTTATTTACAGGTATTTAATTTTTTTTGTTCCCCCTCACTATTTTTAGGGTAAGGGGGGTAGGTAGGAATTTATTAAAAATGTTTTGGGTGTTGGGGGTTACTAGGGGCTTAGGGACCCCACCCGCCACCCATGGGTGGGGACCGGACAATAGGCCCCCCATTGTCATTTATAGCCCCCACCCATCGCCCATGGTTGGGGGCCAGGGGTGAGGACAGTAGGTCCACCCCCCATTTTCATTTAGGGCCCCCACCTGCTGCTCAGGGGTGGAGGCCCATTTTCATTCAGGGCTTCCACCCACCGCTCATGGGTGGGGGCTGGGGGAGGACAATAGGCCCCACCCTTATTAATATTTAGGGCCCCCACCGCCGCTCATGGGTGGGAGCCAGGTGGACAATAGGTGCCCCCCCATTTTCATTTAGGACATCCGCACACTACTCAAGGGTGGGGGCCAAGGGGGACCCTATGTCCCCCATTTACTTGAATAACCCCAACTTGCAGGGCACGGGTGGGAATTTGGGGGCGACCCCCAGGCTAGTTAAGAGATGCCCCACCATAGGGCCATTTATTGGGGGTGTGTGACGAAAGCACCTTCGTCACTGGGATTTGGAGAGGCCTGCTTGCCAGCCTCTTGCCCTGTGACTATGGCCCCTGGGATGTATTGCCCTTTAAAAATACTATTTGTGCATATTGGGACTTAGCACACTGCCCCTTGAAACTTTCAAAGTGGTCGAAGTGGAACTTCGAACTACCGAAGAGCCGGACCACACACAAGTGGAGTGTGCAGCTTATTTACCTCCCAGGTTGGGAGTTAACCGCAGCCAAATTGACGAACAGTTGGGTGGTCGCCGTTCGTATAGTCAAGCACGTATAATAAGCACATCTTATTTAGTCTAATGCTTTCAGCTGTGTTTTGTCGTCGAGTTCATGGAACTCAAATCGGACAGGTGACGGCACGAACACCACTGAACTTTACCTTTTCTGGACCTTCGACAATTCGAACGCCACTTTCGACTATTTGAACTGAACTTAGACATTGAAGATAGACCGGCCGCACAGCCAAATTCTATGGAACTGTTTTGGGTATGAAATCATGCGTGCGGTTTGTCAAAAGAGACTTCCACAAAACTTTTGAACCCCGGCTCTGATCTTTGTGATTTTTGGATATGTGGCTCACCCAGATCAGGGCTATCCAGGGATATAACATTTTATTTTTTATGGAGATATGTTATGTTTTGGGGTGTTTTCCGGACTTTGGGGGAAATTTGTGTTTTTCTGCCTGTGGATAATTAGGTTATTCTATTTGCTACTTTATTTATATCACAGGCAGAGGGGAGGGATTGTTTGCTGTATGTGGGAGTGTCAGTCATTGTTACAGTGTTCTTATTGGTTTGTACAGTTGGTAATGTGGTGTTCCATCAGGTCCAGGGGGTGTGCCTCTGGCCTGAGGAATTGTATATAAAGAAACCTCAACCATTAAACTCTCAGATCATCTTGCACCTTCATGAAGTCTTGGCTCATGTTTGGGGGGTTGGAAAACAACGCTCTGGGGATTGCTATAATCACAATTAAAAAATGTTTAATAGACATACCCCTACTTTCGATATAGCGAGTAGGGACAGAATTTACTAATACTAACTAATTTTTACTTAGTAAAGTTGGCTGAAAGACCAATATTGGTCTTTAAGCCTTTTGGTAGATAGCTCCCTAATACTGTGGGAATTAGGAAGCTATCTACTAAACGGTTGCAAGATGCAGCCGCAGCACAGATCGGATCGGAATTTAATCTATTCAAATGAAATTCCGATCTAAAAACAAAAGTCCTGAATTTCGTCCTAACACAAATGGACGAACTGCTCTCATTCTGTTAGGACGAAATTCTGTAGTTTTGCCGGCGTTCGGGAATACGGAAGGGAGGCATCGGAAGAACATGGAGTAAAGGTGAGAATTGTGGGAAAATGTCTCTGACCACAGGAAACAGAGCACACTTTGCTCCTCCGCTGGTCATAGATGGTCAGGCATAGGAAACCTCCTTAAGACAAAGTAGTCCAGACTTTGTCTTATGTTTTAAAGAAAACAAGAGCAGACAGGAAGAAATGAAGAACAGATCCTGACAGAGGGAGAGTAGAGGAAGTGATAAAAGAAAGGTAATTTCGTCATGATAGTGCCGCTTAAACGCATTTTATAGAAAATATTAAAATTGAAAGTAAGACCTTTTTTAAATCCACAGAAGGTTACAGCTACATTGATTTTAGCAGCAGTCCTTATTCTAAATGGCTACACAATATTCCAAAAAATTTATATGCTAGGATCAGATGTAACTGCTCGAAAGAAGATGATTTTAATAAACAAGTGTTTAGTCCCGAACGCCATGACGTCACCAGTGAAAAGCTACAAGGGCGAAAGCCGTAAACTCAGAAGTTGCCAATTGGAAGGCGGATTAACCAATCTACTCAGGTATAAAAAGACGAATGCTGATAAGGGACTCAAAGCTCTTGAAAAAGTCCCCGAACGGGGACAAAACACATAGAGCAAACCTAAACAGATGAATGCACTACAAGGATTCTGGTAAACTGAAATTCTGGTGAATGAAATATACCGAACCAATAGTGCCTTTCCAGCCGACTGCTACTACTGCATAGATCCTAGGGACATCCTTGTGAGTGTACGTTTGGTTTTGTTTTAAAATTGTTATTGTTACATTAAATACTACAATATGATATTTCTTTCTTATTATGTCCTTCTTGTTATATGATCTACTTTATATAT
The DNA here is from genome assembly GCA_933207985.1 of Pelobates cultripes. NCBI lineage: Eukaryota > Metazoa > Chordata > Amphibia > Anura > Pelobatidae > Pelobates > Pelobates cultripes. The sequence continues at coordinate 199,549,454 of OW240912.1, read as the reverse complement.
ATCTAATCCTGAGCGTATTCTGACCAGTTTTTAAAGCCTTTAAAGTAATACTGATATTTTACATTGTATTTTGCACATAATTGTGAAATTGCACAGTGCACTTTTTTGCAGGAAAAACAATATTTTAGTTTATTTCACAATTGTTTTGGAACTTTTGGAGATGGTCCTGTCTTTTAGATTGCACATTTACACTTAAATAAGATTACACTTTATTTATGTGTCTAAAATGTGTTGTGCCTGTCCCTCATACTGTATTTAGCATTTCAGGAATGTGACGAGGTTGTTAACATTTCTAGTACTGTACTGAAGTTGGCAATAGTATACACCTTGTGGTTAACTTGAATAGAAAGTAGATTCTATCCAATTTAAGAATGGGGAGATGTTTATGTAAAATCTGGGTTATATCATGAAGCACCTCAGTAAATTGAGAACAGAAAGTAATATTCCTATTATCCCCATTCTGTGTCAATCTATTGGTAGACTACATCAATGAGGATTCCGTATTCTGTTTTTTGGCAATGTTTTAGCCTCAATTAATTGGTTTCTCGTTATAACCTCTAGATTTCAAGAATTCTTTAAGCAACCTGGCATGATGTTAAAATTTAGTATTATTAGAACAATTTCGCTTTATTTGAATACGTTTGCTCACAGGAATACCCCCAAAAATGTGGGACTAACGTGTCAACTAGAGGCCAGCAATACAAAGTTGGGTTTCTTGTAATTGTTAGTTATAATCTCCCCAAATCAAGTGAAACTCATTATTATTAAGAAATTATATAAAATAGGCAAATCTTCCCTGGCACCTCTCAAAATCATTGTCAAATTATCAGTAAATCTACCATAAAGTAAAAATCTGGTCCCTAAATAGATTACTATCTCCAAAAATGCCCCAACCACCCCATAAAGAGGTTAGCATATGAGAGCACAACTCTCACAACGACCACATCGCTGCTCCAAACCTTGGGAGGCGAACAAAAAATTGAACAAAAACTTATTTTGGGACAAAAGAAAATCCAAACAAACAAAATTATTTGGATGTCAGGAGGAAGACCAGAAGCACACTTCAAAACCAAATTTGTTGGGAATCGAGGAATATAAAGGGATACCAAAGGGATATCAAAAGGCATCCCCTTTTCCTACTTAATAGATTCCAATTTTTGTAATAGATGTCTAGTATCTTTCAGAAAACTCTAGAGTTCCTAACTAGGGGTCGGAGATGAATATGTACAAACTTTAGTTGGACCCTAAATATTATTATAATACCATTATAAGCTCACATAAGTTGATTCATCTACCAATTGTTTTAATGCCTCAGATATATACTCATCCAGGGGCAGACTGAGCACTTGGGCAAATCGGTCATGGACCGAGAGCCCGAGGCTCTGAGGGGCCTGCCCGCTGTGCAGAAGGTAACAGCTCGGCTGGGGAGTTTAATAATCTCCTCAGACAGTCTGTAGTCAGTCAGGTGCCCGCACGGACCTGTTACAAGATACAGTCTTCCCTCATTCGGCCCCAGCATGGCACACTGAGTGACAGCTAATGGGCCCTCCCAAAGACCCACTAGGCTGACTCTCAGTGTGCCTGACTGATGAGCACAGCAGGAGAGCAGTCTGTAACACAGATCAGGCAGCTCCATGCGGCTTGTTATAGAGAAAATTACATCATGTGTCAAAAGTTCAGGGAGCAGTGCGGAGCTGCCTGATCAGTGTAACATGCAGCACTTCAGGGAAAGACAGCTGTCTTCAGCGCTGGCTGGACCGCTAAGAGAAGAATTCCCCCCTCTGGCCAAAGGTAAGGCTCTGGGAGGGGGGGGATGAATTTTTTTAATTACAAATGTATATAATGGTCCCCACTGAAGCCCCTCTACCCACTTCAGCCCTTCTGCCCCTCAAACCTCTACAGCCCCTCTACCCTCTGCAGCTCTTCTGCCCCTCTTCCCCCAGCAGCCCCTCTACCCTGCTGCTCCCTATCCCTGCCTCCTGCTGTCTTCCTACCCCCTGCTGCACCTCTACCCCCTGCTGCACCTCTGCCTAATACTGGCCCCACCTCCTGCTCCCCCGCTGCCCCACTACACATCCATCCCCTCCTACACCCACCATAGCCACTACAGCCCCTATACCGCCTACACCCAGCAAAGCACCTGCAGCCCCTAAACCAACTACAGCCCCTAAAACCCTTGCAGACCCTATACCCACTACAGCCCCTATCCCCCTCCAACTACCACAGCACCTCTCGCCCCCAGCTCCCACTAAAGCTTATTTTACTCCCTGCCTTCACTATAGTCCCTTACCCCTACTATAGCCCATATTACCCCCTGCCCCCACTATAGCTTCTATAGCCACCACAGCTTCCCATGGACTTTCTTCAGGACAAAATGCAGTAATAAACACATACAACAAAGGTGTGTGTATGTGTGTGTGTATATATATATATATATATGTAAAATAAAAATAGAAAGTAGAACTCACCCCAGCTGAACCAAGTGGTCACCAGCATCTATGTGCACAACAATCAGGGAGATGTTGGTAGCCACTTGGTTCAGCTGGGGTGAGTTCTACTTTCTATTTTTATTCCACACATATATATATGTAAAGATGCCTTGTTGTGTGTGTTTATTACTGCATTTTTTCCTGAAGAAAGCCCCATGAGAGGACTGAAACGTTGAATTTTAACTGCATAAATAAAGATTGGATTTTTTAAAAAGACAGAGAGTGCAGCTTCACCATTAAATATATATATTTTTATATATATATCTCTATCTTTCCAGGACACTGTCAGTCCGCCCCTGTACTAATCTTTTCCCATAACCCTGTTTATTCTCCCTTAGCATGCTGTAGAGATTTTGGTGCTTGAAGTGTTTTTTTAAATGCCCCCTACGGCACAAGCATTATTAAATTGAATCAGGTGGATGATGTACAGGATATTAGAAGGAAGTAAACATGCGCCAGTTACTTTAATTTGTAAATAATTATACTTTATTCTTTATGTACTTGCACATGATCCACATACAAAAGAGATACACATGTGATTACTTCAGCACATAAACTGAAGATGTTTTGTAACTCCATTTCTTTCAGTGCACCAAACATCTGCCAAATCTGATGGTTATAATTAATCCTATTCAGGGACTGGCTCACTGGCCATTGATGAGCCTCACAAATTGTGTGTGTGGGGGAAAGGGTAACAGCCACCATACCCCATAACTAATTTTATTAGTGATGGCAATGTACAGGGTACAAAATGTGTCACAAAAGGTTTAGAAAAAGTGCCAGGTTAGATAGTGTAATAATAGTATGATAATTATACTTATTGCAAATTAATAGTTAACATCAAGTCGCATACACTAACAACCATCCTTATAGTTTCTACATATTTTCTAACAAGCCAAAACATATGTGCATTAATTAAAAAATGGCAGGGAAAAAGTCTCCAAACTGTGTATTTGACCAGCTTGACTGTTTTAATGTCAGTTTGAGTCTGCACAGAATGAATTGTTTAATGTTAATTGTATATACTATTTAAACTCAGAAATGTACTTGTTAATATTAACAGAGTATCACTCCCTACTTTGAGATATAGATTTGAATATATTTGGAAATCACCAACAGACTTACAGTTGACTTTGTCTCAATTATTCTTTTCAGGAACTGTTCAGCGCTTGTTCCCTCATCGAGGAGAAAAAGGTCTTTTGTTTCAGCCATATCCATTACTGAAGCTACTGTCTCTTGAGGAGGAGGTCTCAAACTGAGATTTATAATTCATGCCAGCTCTATTTAGCCAATCCCTAGCACCTCCCAGGTAAAAGTCATATTTGCCATTTAGCTGCATGGAATTTTAAAATGTAACCCTTCCATGACAAGTGTTAATTTGTACATTCAAGACAAGAGTGATGTGAGCTTCTTTTAAATACTGTATATAACACCATTAGTGCATGCATGAGTATTATATACTGTATAGTTATGTTTTTATTTTTACATATGATAATGTGTATTCAACTAGCCTAGCTATAAAATACTTCAAGATCGACTTGTTTAACGTTAAAATCACCTGGTTTCAGAAATACCAGATATGCTTAGTATATTCATCTATTTTGACAGTTTTAATGGCATATATTTCATTGACAGCCTTATTGCTTAAAACCATTGTACTGCATAGTTTTTTTAAGTTTAATAGTGATAACAAACCTAAAACTTGTACACCAAAGTGTACAGTTGGGTACAGAAATATTTGGACACTAACAACATTTTTGTTATTTCAGCTGTTTACCAAAATAAATTCAAGTTACAGTTAAATAATAATTATGGCCTTAAAGTGTAGTCTTTCAGCTTTAATTGGAGGAATGGTTAACGAATTACAGATCTTTAATATGTACCCCCCTCTTTTTCAAGGGACCAAAAGTGGACAACTGACTCAAAGGCTGTTTCTTGGGCAGTTATGGGTCATTCTTTCACGATTTCTTCATCACTTAAAGGACCACTCTAGGCACCCAGACCACTTCAGCTTAATGAGGTGGTCTGGGTGCCAGGTCCAGCTAGGATTAACCCATTTTTTCATAAACATAGCAGTTTCAGAGAAACTGCTATGTTTATAAATGGGTTAAGCCTTCCCCTATTTCCTCTAGTGGCTGTCTCATTGACAGCCACTAGAGGCGCTGCGTGCTTCTCACTGTGATTTTCACAGTGAGAGCATGCCAGCGTCATAGGAAAGCATTATGAATGCTTTCCTATGTGACCGACTGAATGCGCGCGCAGCTCTTGCCGCGCGTGCGCATTCAGCCGACGGGGAGGAGAGGAGGAGGATCGGAGGAGGAGAGCTCTCCGCCCAGCGCTGGAAAAAGGTAAGTTTTAACCCCTTTCCCCCTTCCAGAGCCGGGCGGGAGGGGGTCCCTGAGGGTAGGGGCACCCTCAGGGCACTATAGTGCCAGGAAAACGAGTACTTAAAGGACTATAGTAGTCCTTTAAGCAGATAAAATAGTGGCGTACACACAATCCATGGGCCCCGGTGCAAAACTGATGCATGGCCCTCCTCCCCCCCCCCCTTCGGGCTGCACCAAATTGAAAATTCTGGGCCAAAACTGAAAATTCAGGATGCCCTTGGCCAAAAATGACTTTTTTCCCCAAATGATTAAAAAACGTTTTTTTTCCTATAATTTTATTAATATACTTTTTAATGAATTTAATTAGTCTAATTTGAAAAACGTCCCTTCTCCATTCTCTTTTAGTGGTCCCCCTCCTTAATGTTCCTCTCTCCCACCGCTAGTGTTCCTCTCCCCTCCTTCTTTTTTAGTTCTTTTCTCCTCCTCCCCCCTCCCATAGTGTTCTTTTCTCCCCCCTCCTAAGTCCCATAGTGTTCCCTCCCTCCCCCACCCTGTCTCAAGTGCAGTATTCTTGACTTTTCATGTTATCATTACTATCTTTCATTGTGATATATAATCATCTGAATTGTTAATGCAAGCATGTCTGGTAAACTATGCACAACAAAAATAAAAAAATATGAAAAAAAACCCCCAGCAAACTTGATCAGTTTTTGGCCGATATTTCGGTGCATCCCTAGTCCTAATATTAATAAGTACACATAGTTATACCTTAGATGTTGTTACAAACTGCTATTTGTAACTGGCCCTTTAAATGGCAAATTGCCCTGCTTCGCTGGGTTGTGGAGAAGCCTATTTGCCAGCCTCCTTCCGCATGACTATGGCCCCTGGGAGATTGTGAAAACTTATGGACTTTTATTGGGTGTGTATGGCCCTTTAAGACAGTTGGTGGACATATTGGGGCTTATGGACTCTTTATGGGACTGGTGCTGGCTCTTTAAGCACCTTTTTGGGGCATCGGGAAGATTGGAACACTGCCCCTTTAAGACGGTGTCCCCAGACTTGTTTGGGACACTGCCCCATTAAGACGGTGTCCCCAGTGTCCCCAGACCTGGTTAAAACCCTTTGTCTCTAGCTATTTACCACTTGGTTCAGTAAATGGGACTTACTGAACCAAGTACCACACAGGCGGACCACCTGTATTGGGAGTGTGTCGGCAATTTACCTCCCAGAAGCTGCGGTTAACCGCAGCTTAATTGGCGAACGCTGGGTGGCCTTTGTTCGTTTGCCGAACACATGGCGGCGACCATCTTTGTTCATTCGCACGAGGTCAGCGGTATGTGTAGCCAAATTCATGGAACTAAAATCGGCTACACATTTCCGCGAACACCGCTGAGTCCTACCTTCTCACTGCCTGTTTACTGCCTGTGTTAATTATGTTAAACCATTGTGTACCATAATTAGATCACAGGCAGAGGGGAGGATTTTTGTATGTAAATGCTGGGAGTGTTTCTGTAATATACGTGTATGATTGGTTGTGTAAAACCCTGTCGGTTGTCAAATCTAATGGAAAACAGCATAAAAGAAGGTTCTTTTGGTGCCAATAAACAGAATGACTTGACACTCTAACTTGCAGCCTTGACTCATGTTTGTAGGGGACAACTATAATCACTACAGGGATTGCTATGCTCTTCGTACTCCCTTGAGCTTTAATCACTTAGCTCTTTTAAGATCTTGTTCCTGTTACGTTCTCCTTGGAGGAGAGGTCTTCCCCACATGGTCCTGGAGGACAGAAGCTGATCCAGGGTGGAAGGAAGACGGCGAGACTCCAGTTAAGCTACGGCGGTTGTGGAGTCTGCTGCAGTGTTTGGAGTCCTCAGGAAGCACTAGGAGCATCCATTAACGGAAGGCGATCCGTTACAGATGTTCAATCAGGTCATTTTAGGGCCTTCCTTAACTTGGCAAAGATACAAGACCATAACTTGGTCATTTCACATGGGAACATTTTATCTATGTTTATTTGTTATGACTTAGACATCTTATCTATGTTTAGACTAAAACGTAAGGATGCACGTGACATGGGAAATTACACAAACGTAGGACAAGATGGCGCCCTAAAGCCTGAACACCATATTCACTGAATATGGATAAGAGGTCGTTTATTAAAGAAACATTGTATGAAAACAATATTTTCCATTTCTAATAACTTGTCAGATTGCAAAATCTCTTAAAAACAAAGTACACAGTTTAAGAAATCCAACTTTTCATTCTAAAACTTGTAACATTTGCATTTGCCCATAACAATAGGGAGGATCAAACCCTTGTGTACAATGGATCCAAATAGCAGACTCACTACCAGCTGAACAAAGTATCTAATACTTTATTTGTGGGTAAAAACAATGAAAAACAAAAACTTTTAAGTCAGGCTCACAGTGTCTCAGTAGACAAAGTCTCTGGTTCGTTGGGATGCAGTCCGAGAGCACTCTCTTCCCCGCAAACAACCAACTGATCTCCGATTTCACTGCATCCGTCTGTCCATTTCTTTGTTCAGCATGCTAGCGTGCAGAATACGGAAGTCATCTGTAAGACACAGTGGAGACAGTGTGATGGCTTCCAATGGCACTGGTCATTAGTGTTTAATGATGATGTGACAGAAGCAGCCAGTTGAATTCTGATGTGTATAGGGATATATTGTCTGCTCAGATTCAGCCAAATTCAGGAAGTTCCTTAGATGGCGCTTCATTTTACACATGTAAAATGGTCCAAAACATGCTGTGAAAGCAACCCAGGAGTATTTAGTGCAAAGAAGTGAAATATGCAGCAATGACCAAGGCAATCACCTGATCTCAAATGATCGAGTATGCATTTTTCACTTGCTGAAAAAACAAACAAGGCAAAAAGACCCATGAACTAAAGACAGCTGCAGTAAAGGCCTGGCAAAGAATCACAAAGGAAGAAACCCAGCGCTTGGTGATTTCCATGCGTTCCAGACTTCAAGCAGTCATTGCCAGTAAAAGATTCTCAAAAAAGTACTAAAAATGTAAATTTTATTTATGATTGTGTTAATTTGTTCAATTACATATGAGCCAGTGAAATAAGGGGACTGTATATAAAAAATGCTTGCAATTCCTAAAATTTTCATACAATAATTTTGCTCAACCTCTTGAATCAAAGCTGAAAGTCTACACTTCAGTTGCATCACGGTTGTTTCATCTCAAATCCATTGTGGTGGCGTACAGAGGCAAAGTTATGAAAATTGTGTCAGTGTCCAAATATTTCCGGACTTGACTATACACATTGCTCGTATGTTGTAACTGACTTCATAGGGTGATTCACATAAAGTGTTTAAACACTTTTCATCCAGCCATTTTTCTTATCTATTTCATGGTTCATCATAACATTATACTCTGCATTTAGCATTGTACATTTGTCACAGAAATAATATGTAGTGTCAGTTGATGTCATCCTTGGGGTTTGTTGTCAATAAAGGAAAATTCCCCAATTTATTTGTCGGAACGTCAAATGAATCATATAATTAAAGAAAATACCCGCACTCCAAATTCAATAAAAATTAACATTTTTATTAAGTTCAAATAGAATACAAATTAATCTACGTATGCCTATTGCTGTTGGCAATCTATCACACTACATCTGCTAAATACACAGAAGAAAATCAATAACAAACAAAATACAGAAAAATCTTGATACCAAGCATACAAAGATACAAATAATGAAAAAAATGATAATTTGCTGTACAATATTACCTGACAAGTGGACAGGACTAAACACCCAACATTTCGGTTTAGGAGCCTTTGTCAAGGGTGATCTATGGTCACAACACCATAAGTTTATATAAGCATACATTCAATTAAAAAACCTCCCATGATGCTTTGCCAGCATTATGGGGGATGTAGTCCACAACATCTGGAGTGCCGGCAGTTGCCTATCCATCCTCTAAAGTGTAGAAAAATGAATGGTTGCTATGGAACAGGACCCTTCAATCAATATGCGCATATCGTTTTGAAGGAAACCCATCATACCCCCACCAATAGTGACCCTTTATCTCATTATATACACTCTCAGTCACAACAAATTCCAACAATGTAGCAAGTTTGTTCAAAATCAAACGTAACAAAATCGCAGGAAAGACCCTGTGTGGGTAAAAACATACAAGCCAGTTTTCCTACTACGGAAGCTCACACTGACCAAAATATACCCAAATGTGTGCGCACCTATTTCATTGCAGTCTGAAACGTACCGTGTAAACAGTGCCTCTCGCTACCTTGAGAGAATGATTTCCCACGTCAAGTTGACCATAGATATACATATTAATGAACATCCCATTGGAACCCACAGAACTGATGATTGTTTACATTATATATAATTCTAAATAGACTGACATAACTGCAAGTGTATAGGAACTAAAAAATATAAGTAAATCCAGATATAGCTGCAGAATAGTTGTAAAAATAAAAAAAAAATATGAAAAAATGATACTTGTAAAGATAACCAAGGCAGAAAGAAAGTAAACCATAATCAAAATATTAAACAAATATGAAAAATAGTAACAAAATAAAAAAAGAAAACAGAAAATTAAAAATAATACAATACAAAAAAATTAAATATTAAAAAAATACAAAAAATATAGAAAATAATACAATACATGAAAAAATGAAACAATGGAAAATGTCTAGTAAAAAATTAATGAAAAAATAAAAAGTGAAACAATAAAAAATATGAAACTATATATAACATAAAAATAATATATTACTACAGAAACAATGTGGGGTATCAGGTGTAATCATCCAAGCAGACAGAACACGTTTGTGCTTCATAATATTATTTAATATTTCTTATCACTCGGAGAGGCCATGTTATTCGTTATCTTTGACCTGGGAAAATATGTGGAAAGGGACCATACAATTACCGCCTGTAATAAAACAAAATAGAAGGGAAAAAATAGGAATAAAAATGAGTGACTTAAAAATCTGCCAGTGGAAATGGACAAAAAGAGGCTGTATTCAAATATATAAAATATCAGCCATTATGGTTCACACCAGCACAGACTCCACAATCTAACCAATGAAAATAAATCACTACGTGAAGAATCACCTAAAGCACAATAAATCCCTGTCAGTACTGAGGCCCTTCGGATACAAAGTATCTAATTTATACATCCAAAAAAGCTCCCTTTGCTCAAGTTTCTTTTTCCGATCGCCACCCCTCCTGGGTGTTTTCACATGTTGAATTGCCATATACCTTAGTTGTGAGACAGAATGTTTACAAATTTAAAAATGTCTCGCCACAGCTGATTGTTGGTTCCGGTTTCGTATACTGCTTTTATGTTCACCGACTCTGGAGTGAATGCTCTACTGGTTTCCCCAATATAAGCCAACACACTCGGACATTTTAACATGTAAACAACAAAAGTAGTTTGGCAATTCATACAATGACTCAAAAGATACTTTTTCCCTTTCCTAGGGTGCGAGAAAATGTCTGACCAAATTACTCCATTGCAGTTTATGCAGTGGCCACACCAGTACATGCCCTTGATGTTACCAGTTATCATTGTATGGTGTTGTTGAGGGTATTGCTGCATGTACCAGAGTGTCTTTGAGACTCCTTGCCCTCTTATATGCCATCATTTGGGGTTCTTTAAACAGATCCCTAAGTTTAGGATATGAATTCAGAATGTGCCAATGTCTGTAGATGATGTACTTGACTTGCCTGGAGTGTGCTGAATACGTTGTGACACATGAAATATGATCAATTGTTTCCCTTCTCCTAGATATAGTGTCATCTCTATCCAGTACTTTCCTCCTACACTCGAGTAGGATTTGTTACAGGAAGCCCCTAGTCTTAAAATCCTTCATTAGTTTATCTGCCTGAGCCTCAAATCTATCCTCCCCAGTGACTATACGTTTAATCCGGGTTAGCTGCGAGTATGGTAGACCTTTCTTGAGGCTCCAAGGGTGAAACAAATCAAAGTAGAGATAAGAATTACAATCAGTGGGTTTACTGTAAATGTCAAATTTAAACGTATCATTCCGTAGGGGTGGTCCTTAATACCCTCTGCACCCCATACTTTGCCTACAGGCTGTACAGATATTGATTACCCCTACTAACTTGAGTTCTAACTTCAAAGGAATGCCTGCCATCAATTCAAATTGTGTAATCTTAGATTTTGCATTTGGTGTATCTATTATCGAAAGTAAGACACCTAAAAAGTGGGCAATCAACCCCTTGTATATTAAAAGCATTAGTCCATTGGGTCTTGGTGGTGGCTGTAGCGGACTGTGTTTTGCTACTAACCACCTTCCTTAATTTTGGCTGTCCATAACTTTGATTGTTACAGTATTATACATTATTTGCCACGGTTCGTTACTTTTAAGAAACAAGTAACAAGTTGGCTGCTATAGCATTCGTCTGGTTGTTTGGTAGGAATCCAATTGCAAACATATTAAGTCTTACCATTTGGCAAACGAACAAACTACAGAACAACCAGGCCACCCCGGCATGCAAACACGTGGTGGCGGCCATCTTTCGATACAAACAAACCAGCGGTGTTTGGTCGTCGAGTGTATGGAACCCAAATTTGACACTTGACAGCGCGAACACCGCAGAGACCTCCATACTCCCACCCGTTTGTGGAAAATAAAGAGAACAGAACGACGTTCGGTGAAAAGAATCACACGAACGAGGGGAATCATACCAACCCATACAAAACCCATTCTGTAGACCTTTTCGTGCTTTTCAACCGCACGCAAGGCCAAAACACATGGACGTATATTCGGCTTACAGCTCGTGTGTGGTTGGTGAAATTAAGACCTCCATAAAACATTCAAACCCCTGAACCGAACTGAATACCAGCAGAGAAAAGTCTATGTTAAACTAGTGCTCCGCTACATTGGTTGGCAGCGGCGGGATCCAGAGCTCACAAAGGAACAAGTACCAGGGAAGGCAGCAGTACCAATGGATTGTGGATGGAGATCGATTATTCTATTTTTAAGTGGTCCACGTTAAAGGATCTCCTAGAAGCAAGAGGTATTCCTGCCAGCAACAAGAAAAAAGCTTGTTACAGAAGTGATGGCGGAATACCAAACGGATAGCGGTTCGGCTCCCGAACACAGTGGTTTGTCTAACGAACGGGAGCAATCAGAATTCCAAAGAAAGCTGCAGTTTTGGCTTTCATTTTATGGAGAAAGCCCACCGATAGAGATTATCTCCTGAACGATGACGGAGGTACAGGAGTTTGTGATGCGGCAAAGAGAGCAGCACATACCAGAGGGAACACCAGCAGTGATCACAGTGCCAGAGGGTAAGCCCAACATTCCATATCAAGCATTTAAAACCTATGTAGAGGTAGAAGAAGAAGAAGAAATTGATGCTTTCCTACAGGACTTCGAAAGACAATGTGCATTACACAAGATTGATAGAGAGGAATGGGTCCTCTTATTAGCTAGCAGACTATCAGGAAGGGCAGCCGAAGCCTACCACACTGTCCCAGACAAAGACATCAGAAATTATAGGCGAGTAAAAGAGATCATCCTGGCATGGTATACTACAACACCGGAAGCATACCGGAGGCGCTTTAGAGAACTAAAGAAAGTAGAAAAAGATTCCCACGCAGAATGGGCTTGTCAGCTGCACAGAGAGGCTATTGGATGGGTGCAGGCACACCAAGTGCGCACCCTAGAAGATTTTTTACAACTGGTCCTGCTGGAACAATTTTATGAGGGGTTAGCCACAGATATTCAGGAGTGGGTCAGAGATAGAAACCCCACTTCTCTCATGGAGGCAGCCAGGAGAGCGGATGAGTACCTGGATGCCCGCAGGCAACAAAAACCTACCCAGACCAGGACTTTTGTACGAACCCTCCCGGGACCAACTCCGCCAGCAGCGCCACTGAGGCAGTTCCCACCACCAGCTGCCCCTCAGCAGCGGTTCCGGCAGTCCAACACCGGACAGTGCCACCAGTGCCAGAAATGGGGGCACTACAAAAGAGACTGTCCACAGCTCCGAGACCGAACAACATGGATCTGACCGGGTCCACCATCACCACCACGAGCAGCTGCCCATTACTACCAGACAGAACCCCCAGCACCATATGTTGCAGCAGTACCCACACTAACAGTTGAACAATGGGAAGTGTTGCATGAAGCAGACCCACTCCAGGCGGACGCAGATAATCGCCAACACCATCTGGCAGACTATCTATCTGGAGGGAAAACCAGTACAAGGGCTCCGTGACTCGGGAGCTAATATAACCTTAGTGAAAAGCCACCTGATAGCTAGCAACGCCAGGACCAACAATACCGTGGCCGTAAGGGTAGCCGGGGGAGCAATATACCCACAGCAAGGGTGAATTTGGAAGCGGGGTCTGGAATGGTGGAGGTGGGGTTAATGCCGCAGTTACCGGCAGAGGTTTTGTTGGGGAATGATCTGGGGAAGCTCACATCCACCTATGAGCCACAGACCACAGCAGGAGAAGCACACCCGGTTGTTACCGGTCACCAAGCCCGCACCCAGGACCACAATTCACACGCGGAGGTTCAGGTAAGAGATCCTACTCCACCCTTAGAGTGTGTCCCCCGGGTCTCCCCTAGCGAGTTTGAGGCAGAGGTGATCACCGACCCCACGCTACAAGTGTATAGCGACAAGGTCACCTCTGGGCAATCTGTGGAGGAGGGGGAGAGATTTGAATGGGACAAGAAATTGTTGTACAGGGAATCCGAGAAAATTGTAGACGGGTCCAACCCAATTATCACTAGGCAGCTGGTGGTACCTCAGCGGTACCGACTAGAGTTACTCCGGATAGCGCATGATATCCTGCTATCTGGACATTTAGGGGTCAGTCGCACCCGGTATCGATTGACCCAGAGTTTCTTTTGGCCAGGAATCAGTCAGGAAATACTGCAATACCGGTGATACATGCCAGAGAGTAGGAAAGAGGGGGGATCGCCGGAAAGCTAAATTACACCCCTTACCCATAGTCGAGGAACCTTTCTGCCAAATAGCGGTGGATATAGTAGGTCCCTTAGCCTGACCTAGCCCCTCTGGCAAGAAGTTTATCTTGACAGAAGTGGACTACGCTACCAGTTATCCAGAGGCGGTGGTCTTAACTAATATCCACGCTGAAACTATAGCAGAGGTCCTTATGTGGATTTTCTCCCGAATGTGGTTACCCAGGGAGAGAATTACGGATTGGGGAATTCAATTCACTGCGGAAATTACCCAACACCTCTGGAAAATCTGTGGTATTAAGCCAATAGTCTGTTCCCCCTACCATCCCCAGACCAATGGGCTTTGTGAACGTTGAAACAGATGCTCTGAACCTTCCCCAAGACCCATCGTGACTGGGAGCGATTCCTGCCACATCTATTTGCCTACCAAGAGGTGCCGCAGGAATCTACAGGGTTCTCCCTGTTTGAATCATTGTTTGGGTGGAGGGTGCGGGGCCCCTTAGATCTTATCAGGGAACATTGGAAGGGAGACCGTAGCCAGGTACCCCCATCATATTATATGTGCTGGAATTCCAGGACTGACAGGAGGAATTTACTAGGTCGGTACGGGACAACCTTCAGGCGGCCCAGAATCGTCAGTGCACATGGTATGATCGGGGAGCCAGGGACTGTAGCTTTCAGGTCGGACAGAAAGTTTTAGTTTTAAAACCTGTCCGACACTATAAGCTACAGGCTGCCTGGCAAGGCCCTTATAAAGTGGTGAAATAGCTATGTGACACTACTTATATATAATTGGTCCATGTTCAGGGTCAGAAGGACGATGAATGCTCCATGTGAACATGGAACCCTACCATGAGCGCTCAGAGGAGGTGACAGCCATATGCGCCCCTAACTCTGAAGTCTTCGACAGTCTTCCAATACCAGACCTCCTAGGGGACAGAAGTCTGTCTAGTGACATAGAGGAGGTCAAATTGGGAGATCGGTTGAGCCCACTGGAGCGTATTGAGGTGCAACAATTGTTAAGAGATAAGCGAGACACTTTCTCTAAAATACCTGGATACACTTCTGTGGCCACTTACCGAGTAGAGACTTCAGGTCAGCTCCCAATGCGCCAGACCCCATACAGCATCCCTGAGGCGGTACGGGAAAACATGCGCAAGGAGATCCATGAGTTGCTCCAACTGGGGGTGATTGAGCCCTCGGACAGCCCCTGGGCCTCCCCAGTAGTCCTCGTACCCAAGCGGACGACCCGCTTCTGCATGGACTACAGGAGGTTAAACGAAAAGACAGTGTCCGATGCCTATCCTATGCCAAGGATAGATGCGCTGCTGGACCAGATCGCCAGGGGGCAATACCTCACTACAATCGATCTTTGTAATGGATATTGGCAGATCCCCTTGCCCCTGAAGCCATCACTAAGTCAGCCTTTGTCACCCCATTCGGCTTATACCAATTTAAGGTAATGCCGTTTGGGATGAAAAATGCTCCAGCTACCTTCCAAAGGATGATGGACCGACTCCTAGATGGGTTCCAGGACTACACCTGGGCCTATTTAGATGACATCGCCATCTTTAGCGATACATGGCAGGAGCACTTGGCCCATGTAAGAGCGGTTCTAGAAAGGATTAGGGAAGCAGGCTTAACACTGAAGCATGCCAAGTGTAATATAAGAATGGCCTAGGTGCAGTACCTAGGACATCGAGTAGGATGTGGGAAGCAGAAACCTGAGCCAGCTAAAGTAGAGGCCGTAGCCCAGTGGCCAACTCCCAGAACTAAGACTCAGGTGCCTTTTTAGGGACAGCAGGGTACTATAGGAAGTTTGTTTCCAACTGTAGCGCCCTGGCAAAGCCCCTTACTGATCATACCCAGAAGAATCTGCCCCGCCAAGTAACCTGGACCCCGGATTGTGAGCAGGCATTCCAACAATTGAAAAATGCACTTATAAATGCCCCTGTCTTGGCAGCTCCCAATACAACTAAACGTTTTCTTGTTCACACAGACGCTTCTATGTTTGGATTGGGGTCAGTTCTGATCCAAGTCGGGGCTAATGGTGGAAAACATCCAGTGGCTTACATCAGTTGGATTCTGTTACCCAGAGAAGTAAGCTACGCCGCCATCGAGAAGGAATGCCTGGCGGTGGTGTGGGCCCTGAAAAAGTTACAACCCTACTTGTATAGACAGCCCTTTTCTTTGCTCATGGATCACAACCCGTTAGTCTGGTTAAACCGGGTGGCTGGTGACAACACCAGGCTGCTGCGCTGGAGTTTGGCGCTGTAGCCATTTGATTTCAACATTCAGCACTGCCCGGGGAAACAGAGCTGAAACGCTGATGGGTTGTCTAGACAAACTGACTTGGAAAAATGATCCGTGGGCATCCCCGGACATCCCCAAGTCGATCCTCAAAACTGTTTATGCCGGCTTGTGGTCACGGGGGAGTAGTGTAGCGGACTGTGTTTTGCTACTAACCACCTTCCTTAATTCTGGCTGTCCATAACTTTGATTGTTACAGTATTATACATTATTTGCCACGGTTTGGTACTTTTAAGAAACAAGTAACAAGTTGGCTGCTATAGCATTCGTCTGGTTGTTCGGTAGGAATCAATTGCAAACATATTAAGTCTTGCCGTTTGACAAACGAACAAACTACTGAACAACCAGGCCACCCCGGAGAGGAGCATGGCTCTAATTGACCCCCCCCATCGTTATTCACACTACCTTGATTGCTAACCACACGAATGCAATGGGTATTCCCTG
>OW240912.1:199422317-199529406 GCA_933207985.1 Pelobates cultripes | reverse complement strand
GGGGGAGAAAGAGAGGGAAGAATGCCCCCCCTCCCCTGTCCGCAGGCACCGTGCGGGCAGTGGAGGAAGAGAGGACCTGGGAGCTCACCCTGCAGCTCCTCTGGGTCCTTCTTGCGCGAGCACAGAGCGTTGCCGCGGTTACCATGGCAACGTTACTGCTCTTGCGAGAGTCAACTCTAGCCCTGGAGCTACGGGCTGGAGTTCACTCTCAACACTGTAACCCCCATGGATTCCTGGTGGTCGCAGTGGTGAGAGTGAACTCTAGCCCCATAAACACACTGCCCCCACACACACACACCATACACATTCACACACTGCCCCATACACACCATACACATTTACACACATTGCCTCACACACACACATACACTGCCCACCCATATACACACAGACCCCCATGCACAGCCCCCCATACTAACATTGCCACACACATACACTGCCCACACACTCTACACATTCACACACTACACCCCCACACACACACTGAACCTTTCACACACATTGCACCACTGCTCCTATTCCCTACTACAGCCTCATATCCCAGCAGACCCCAGGTAAGTTGTCAAACTGTTCTTAAACAGTTTGACTACTTACTCTGGAGCAGTAGTGGTTATTGTGCATGCATTATTTCTTTAAATAATCTACAAGTGCCCCAGTAGCCAGCCAGCCAACCCACAGGCTGGCCAGTAGCCAGCCAGTTAGCCAGCCCACAGGCCAGTAGCCAGCCCACAGGCCAGTAGCCAGCCCACAGGCCTACAGCAAGCCACAGGCTTACAGCCAGCAAGCCATAGCCTGCCAGCCGCAGTCAGCAAGCCCACAGCCTGCCGGCAGTAGCCAGCAAGCCCACAGCCTGCCAGCCGCAGCCAGCAAGCCCACAGACTGCCAGCCAGCAACAGTAATTAAGGTAAGAGGAGCCAACTTGGCTTAGGTATCAGCGAGCTATGTTGTGTTGCTATATTGTGAATAGGAACCAGAGTGTTGGAGAGACCACCCTCCAGGCCCCATTAGACTCTAGCCTCTGCTAGAAATCCCCTCCATGGCCCATTAGCCCTCAATTGTAGTTTCTACTGGGGCCTGGAGGCGACTGTTTCCAGCAGGGGATATCTAATGGACGCTGAGATGGCCTCTGTTAGAAAGACCCCCTTCCAAGCCTTTTAGACTCCATTGTAGTCTCTAATGGGGCTTGGAGGGGATTCTTTCTAACACACCCTCTAAAGGACACTGAGATAGCCTCCGCTAGAAAGACCCCCCTCCATGGCCCATTAGCCCTCAATTGTAGTCTCTACTGGGGCCTCGAAGGGCTTATTGCCCTTTTGTTCCTTGTGTCTAAAGATTGTGTACGGTGTGGCTGGAGGCGGGACAAGGGTGGCGCTTGCTGCAGAGTATGGGTGGGGCCTGTAAGGGGGCCCTTGATTTATTTTGCCCGGGGGCCCTGAGTGTTCTCAGTCCGCCCCTGGACAGACCTGTGGGTTTATTATTCTTATATACACATTCTTACACATTAGTACCACCCACGGGGTTTTACACAACAACCAATCATAAACGTACATTACAGAAACACTCCCAGCAATTACACACAAAAATCCTCCCCTCTGCCTGTGATATAATTATTTTACACAATGGTTTAACATAATTAACACAGGCAGTAAAAATACAGTTTTTATCCATACACTGTAACTTTAAAACTATACATCCAATATTAATAAAACTTACATATTATTAATCAGCATACGTTAAACATAAACATAACCAAAAATCAGACAAATCCATCCAGCGGTTAAAAAGTTAGCTGGAGGTCCCTTTATGACCGACCGCAAGCACATTTTCCTGCCCAAAACAGTTCCATAGATTTGGGCTGTGCGGCCGGTCTATTTTACCCTGAAAAAATGACTAAGTCCCATAGCCGTTTGGGACTTAGTCTCTGCAGCTAAAATCAGGCTTAAAAAACCGAATGGGTCTCTGCAGCTGTAAAATCAGTATGGGAGAAGGTAGGGCTCAGCGATGTTCGCGGAAATGTATAGCCGATTTTAGTTCCATGAATTTGGCTACACATACCGCTGACCTCGTTCGCATTAACAAAGATGGCCGCCGCCACGTGTTCGGCAAACGAACAAAGGCCACCCAGCATTGTCAATTAAGCTGCGGTTAACCGCAGCTTCTGGGAGGTAAATTGCCTGCACACTTCCACTTCTGGGTGATCTGCCTGTGTGGTACTTGGTTCAGTAAGCCCCATTTACTGAACCAAGTGGGAAATAGCCAGGCACAAAGAGTTTTAACCAGGTCTGGGGACACAGGGGACACCGTCTTAAAGGGGCAGTGTCCCAAACAAGTCTGGGGACACCGTCCTAAAGGGGCAGTCTCCCAATCTTCCTGATGTCCCAAAAAGGTGTTTAAAGGGCCAGCACCAGTCCCATAAAGAGTCCATAAACCACAATATGCCCACTGGCTGTCTTAAAGGGCCATACACACCCAATAAAAGTGCATACGTTTTCACCATCTCCCAGGGGCCATAGTCATGTGGCAGGAGGCTGGCATATAGGCTTCTCCAATGCAATGTGGCAAGATTGGTCTCGTCACAGACTCATTTTACAGTTTTGCACCGCTTTGTAGAACAGAACACTATCTATAGTGGACTTGTCAGAATTTCAGTTTGTTCCATTTTATGTAGCAAAGCAAAAATGTGTATTGATAAAAACCTCTTCTGTCTATGAAGTTCAGCAAGAATAACTTAAGAAAGAAATTAGACGATAATTTTTCAGTAGGTCCATATGGTGTAATCCATAACACAAATAATCAAGATTCCCCTTGACAGCATTCTTCTAATAACATTTTAGGCATAATGTGTAACTCTAGTTATTTATATTCTGGATTACGGTGGTTTTTTTTTCTGTGAAATACTATTAATTCATGTATAGTAATAATAATGTAAACTAGAAAAGCTACAATTTCTGGTGAAATTGTGTGAAGTGTTCTTGCCTCCACCAGTAGTCTACAACTGGAGTGGGCGGAGTAACTGTTATCATTTATATAGCACATTTAATTGCAACGTTGTTGCACAGTTACATTAAACCATACATTTATAAAAACATTAGCAGGTGTTCAAAAGGCCCTGTCTATGACATCACTTGCTGCTGCAGCTTGACACAGGTCAGAGTATTTTGGCGGTTGCCATCTTCAAACGGTTGTATCTTAAAAACTATACTTCCTACAGCGAAGAGCTTTATATTGTGAGAATCACAAGACCCAGACCTACATTTCGATGCATAGTATGTCTCTGAAGTATTAAAATTGAAGGCACAGTCGCAGTTTAGAAATTGCACTTCAAATTTGAGCTTTGCAGAGTGAAGTTTCAATGAATGTCAATGGACGGCGCTGGTTGCAAACAAATGGTCATATTGTGAAAACTATCAGGACTACGGCTTAGCCGTTTACATGTTTAGTGGCAGCAGGGATAGCTGAACGTTTTGATATAAGATTTGCGTAGGTGGGCTTGAAAATAAGGGAGTGGTGGCAGTTTAGAAATCATGTCCCGATTTTTCAGCATTTGCCAGCTCCCACTCTAGCTCTGCCATTCATTCCTATGGGACAAATTTCGCCACAAGAACGACGATATTCCGTGAACCATTCGGCGAAACGTTCCACAAAGTAATAGCAATCCGATCGGGAACAATCTGCACGTTTTGGTAAATTTTGGTCTAGTGTAAAAACTGTGGGAGAGTTAGGGTGGCAGATTTTGCTATAATAAGAATAATAATAATAACTAGAAAAGCTACAATTTCTGGGGAAATTGTGTGAAGTGTTCTTGCCTCCACCAGTAGTCTAGCACATTCAATTGCAACGTTGTTGCACAGTTACATTAAACCATACATTTATAAAAACATTAGCAGGTGTTCAAAAGGCCCTGTCTATGACATCACTTGCTGCCGCAGCTTGACACAGGTCAGAGTATTTTGGCGGTTGCCATCTTCAAACGGTCGTATCTTAAAAACTATAACTCCTACAGTGAAGAGCTTTATATTGTGAGAATCACAAGACCCAGACCTACATTTTGATGCATAGTATGTCTCTGAAGTATTAAAATTGCACATCGCAGCTTAGAAATTGCACTCATTGCGTCCCCGTCTTTTCCGCCTATTGCCGTCTTAAGGTGAGCGTTGTGCTGGGATGCCTTGACGGCTGTTTACCGGTGGTCATTGTGGAGTGTTGGTTTGCATGCGCCCAGTTGCTTTGCCGTGTATTGTGGGCGTCTGGGGACTGCATGTTCTCTTGCTGGTTTTGATGCACGCGGCGTCCGCCATCTTAAGTACAGTGCCACGGATCAGGCTGCTGATGCTGCTGGGTCCAAACTGGCTTGCCGCTTTCGGGGTCCTAGCCTGTCCGGTCCTCCGGCCGGGCACTGTCAGGCAGGATACCGGGGCAGTGGCCGTCCGCCCCGCTCACTGCCGAAGAAGGCCACATCTGGAGCGGCAGTTTCTCCCCCAGGGGACTGCAACTCTGGGAGTCAGTCTCCCTGGGTCCAGTGGTCTCAGCACACGGAGGACCGGTCCTGTCGGTCTGCTGTCCCAGGGTAAATCATGCTTTAAGGGCTTATAGAGTGGGAAAGTGCAGGAGCTGAGGTTGCTTGCGACCATCCGGCTCGGCAGTCCGGCCCCGCCCCCCGACTTGTACATTAATTTTTAGCCGAATGGCAATCCATTTAAATTTAGGCCAACTGGCATGTCGTGCGAATTTCATAATTCCAATGCTCCATATAGATATATAACAGAACAAACAACTTGCACGATGCGCACGTTCCTATGATTCAAATTTTTAGCCATGGCACTAAATAATCAGATGATTAATGGAAAATAAATGATGATTGATGGTTGGCGCATAGCCACTAAATATTCATTATATTCACAGATTAAGTGAGAAGTGACCAATAAAGAGAAGAAGAAAAAAATCAGAAGTAAAAAAAAAATCAATATCTATTTTAAAAAACATATCATATATAAACATAGATCTGTTGGTTAATTTTTCTCCATCTCTTGGTTAATTTTTCTCCATCTGTTGGAATTTTCCCACGCTGTGTAATTTGACTCATAACTCTCTGATTGGTTACTTAATCCAAGAATCAGAGTGTTATGAGTCAAATTACACAGTGTGGGAAAATTCCAAAGAACTTTCCCACGCTGTGTAAAATGACACAGAGCACGCTGATTGGTGGATTTCAAGCCAACCAATCAGAGTGCTGTGACAGGTAAATGTAGAGACTTATAAGCCTTCCCCCACCCTGCAGAGCTCAGTCTGCGCGGAGCCCTCGCCGAATGAAGATGGATTTTTTTTTTTTGCGCTTTTTTTTTTTGTTTTGTTTTTTTTTTTAATTGTGTCGGTTATTATGGGTTTTTATTTGGCCTTTTTTGGGGCTGAAAAAAGAAGATTTTTTTGGGGACCCCTACTCAACTGGAGGGGGGTAACATTTTTCGCCCCCCTTATTAGTATTTAGGGCCCCCACTAACCGTTCAGGGGTGGGGGCCAGGGGGAGGACATTAGGTCCCCTCTCTTATTAGTATTTAGGGCCCCCACCTGCTGCTCAGGGGTGGGGGCCAGGGTCCCTCCTTATTAGTATTTAGAGCCCCTACCCGCCGCTCAGGG
The DNA here is from genome assembly GCA_933207985.1 of Pelobates cultripes. Classification (NCBI taxonomy): domain Eukaryota; kingdom Metazoa; phylum Chordata; class Amphibia; order Anura; family Pelobatidae; genus Pelobates; species Pelobates cultripes. The sequence goes on along the minus strand of OW240912.1, from coordinate 199,523,772 downwards.
GTGGGGGCCAGATGGGAGGATATTAGGTGTCCCCCCTTATTCCAGTTTAGGGCCCCCACCTGCTGCTCAGGGGTGGGGGCCAGGGTCCCCCCTTATTAGTATTTAGAGCCCTTACCCGCCGCTCAGGGGTGGGGGCCAGGGGGGAGGACATTAGGTCCCCTCCCCTTATTTTACTGTAGGGCCCCCACCCGCCACTTATGGGTGGGGGCCAGGGGGGAGGACATTAGGTCCCCCCCCTTATAAGTATTTAGGGCCCCCACCGCTCAGGGGTGGGGGCCGGGGGGGAGGACAATAGGTCCCCCCCATCATTTTACTTTAGGGCCCCCACCCGCCACTCAGAGGTGGGGCCGGGGGGCAATAGATGTGGGGGCTCGGGAAGAGGGACCCTATTTTTTTTTTTTTTTTACAGTGAGCAGCCAAAAGGGGCAAAATTCATGAGCAGTGGGTGGGGGCCCTAAGTTAGAATTAGGGGGGACCTATTGTCCTCCCCCCCCACCCCTTAGCGGCGGGTGGGGGCCCTAAATATCAATAAGGGGGGACCTATTGTCCTCCCCCTTGTACCCCACTCCTGAGCGGTGGGTGGGGGCCCTAAATATCAATAAGGGGGGGACCTATTGTCCTCCCACCCCTGAGCAGTGGGTGGGGCCCTAAATTAGAATAAGGGGGGACATATTGTCCTCCCCCCCACCCCCATCCCTGAGCGACAGGTGGGGGCCCTAAATATCACTAAAGAGGGGATCTATTGTCCTCCTCCCTGGCCCCCAGCCCTGAGTGGCAGGTGGGGGCCCTAAAGTAAACTAATGGGGGAACCTATTGTCCTCCCCCCGGCCCCCACCCATGAGCGGCGGGTAGGGGCCCTAAGTTAGAATTAGGGGGGCAGGACCTATTGTCCTCCCCCCGGCCCCCACCCCTGAGCGGCGGTTGGGGGCCCTAAATATCAATAAGGGGGGCACCTAGTGTCCTCCCCCCTGGCCCCCACCCCTGAGCAGTGTGTGCCCTAAGTTAGAATAATGGGGGGAGGCCGATTGTCCTCCCCCCTGGACCCCAGCCCTGAGCGGCGGGTGGGGGACGTAAATAAAAATTTAACCCCCTCCAGGTGACTAGGGGTCCCCAATCCCCTAGTCACCCCCCTCACAAAAGAAATAACCCCTTCCTACCCCCCTCGTCCTAAAAATAATGAGAGGGACCCTTATCTAAATACCTGTAAAAAAAAAAAAAAAATTATCATTTGATGTCTTCTTTCTTCTAAACTCTTCTTTTTTCAGCCCCAAAAAAGGCCAAATAAAAATCCATAATAACCGACGCACTTTAAAAAAAAATATGAGCACAAAAAAAATAATCCATCTTCATCCATGGAGGGCTCCGCGCAGACTGAGCTATGCTGGGCTCCGCGCAGACTGAGCATATAAAGCCTTGCCCTGCCCTGCAATTAGGCTCAGAGCACTCTGATTGGTGGGTTTAAGCCATTCAATCAGAGTGCTCTGACAGGTAAATGAAGAGACTGACAGGTAAGTCTCTACATTTACCTGTCACAGCACTCTGATTGGTTGGCTTGAAATCCACCAATCAGAGTGCTCTATGTCATTTTACACAGTGTAGGAAAGTTCTTTGGAAATTTCCCACGCTGTGTAATTTGACTCATAACTCTCTGATTGGTGGATTGAAAGTAACCAATCAGAGTTTTGTTATGAGTCAAATTACACAGCATGGGAAAATTCCAAAGAACTTTCCCACGCTGTGTAAAATGACACAGAGCACTCTGATTGGTGGATTTCAAGCTGAGCTGAGCAAGGGGACAGAGGCTGAACAAGGGGACAAGGGTTGAGGAGGGGGAACAGGGGCTCACTAAGGAAACAGGGCTAAGGGAACAGGGCTGAGGAGGGGGAACAGGGAAAAAAAATCCCTAATTCCTTGGCCCATATCGTATACCGCACCATAAATCCAATTTCAGGGTTTCCCAAATCCCTGCGGGCATTAATAGTACCCAAACAATCACCAACGGGATGCTTAGTTAACATGAAATTATTTTATGGCATTTTGAAGTAATAAAACAATTCAAATGAAATCTTGGTTTTATAACCATAAAGATGTGAAATTCACTCTACTTGTAAATATTGTAAGATTCCATGAGAATCTCAACTCCTCCTGTAATTGTCAGCTTTTGTTTGTCTCAGATGTATTGTGCCTCTGTCTTTTTACAGGAAGCAATTGTGCACATGAAGTGCACTGCAGAATATGTTGACACTTTACAAATAATGTATAATAATATAATTCTACATTGATAGCTAATAAGTGAGGTTTTGTATTTCAAAGTTGGCTGAATCAGTGAAGGCAGCGCTGATGGAATATTTCCCAGACCGCACTGGGGTTGAAATCATTGCTGAACTTGGGAGATACTATGCTGAATCTGCATTTTTATCTGCTGCGAACATCATTTGCAAAAAAGAAGTGGTTCAAGAAGGTATATTTTTCTTAATTTAGAACATAATAATACAAAAGGGGAAGATTTATCATTATGCCATAAAATGTTGCAAAGCTGAAAAAAACTTAATTAACCAACAATAACATATATCTGCTTATTTTACTTGTTTCTTCGGTGATTGTTTCATATTTAGTACTTTGCCCCTTTGTAACAAATCAATATTTACAATATTTACATAATACTTTAAACCGTGAAATAATGAATATGGTCAATAAAACCATTACAGAACTTCTAGCACCTATTAAAGTCTATGGTGTGTAGATTTGACTGCTGGAAAGGTCAGCTTATCCTACAGAGATCACTAAAATACCAGAAATATAACTATCTAAATATGTAAACAAACAAAAACACGTTTATAGAGTACAATGTAAAATAGAACCTACTTATCAGTCTGCAGCATTGTAGACAGTGCTCTATGATTAAAACAAGATTAGTATAAATTTTATATGCAAAGTGTTTAATCTACTGCACCTCATCACGGTCTTCATATATAATGCTTAACTGCAATTAGATTACTCTTGAGGCCAGCTTTTTTGTCTACTTATTTACTTCATCTCTGATTTCTCTCCACAGGACCTGTGGGGAGAGCCTGTAAAAAACTTATGTATTATTTAAATGATGGGGTGTTTGGATCCCATAATAATACCCTATTTAAGAAGGAACCTGTATGGCCTTGTCCAGTTAAAGTAAGTACTCATGCTATTTCTGACAAATTTGTTCCTCTCAGGGATCCATTGATGGAAAATTACATTCTAAAATGTGCTGGGTGCAGTTAGCTTAAAGGAACACACAAACAAGTATTCCTGATGCTATAGTGTTAAAACCACCAACTAGCCCTCCTGGTCCTCCCTTACCTCCCTAAATATATTAAAATCTTACATTTGTTCAAGTCTGCAGCTGCTAGCTCTGCCCCTGATCAACCTGCTTGGCTGACATCAGTTGTGTTGTTCTCAGCCAATTATAATGCTTTCCCATAGGATTGGATAGCGTGCTGTGTGGAGAAGTTTCTGCAGCGCAAGGCAAGACATTTATATTGCATCAGCTGCTCTGAGATCTGTTTATTTCACTTGCACACTACATATATCTGTGTATATCTTACCTGTATATGGCGCATGTCTGTGTCACTGTACTGGGTGAGCACGTGCAAATGGGACGTGCTATAGACCCCTCCCCCTTTTTATACCATAATGCTAAGATACACTTATGGGTATCATTTTTAAGAGGTGAGCCCTCTTCATGTTATATCATTTTGCGGACATTTTTAATGTATTTTTCTGCTAGCCTCTGCCCTGGATGAGCCTCCTATTTTGCTGACTAAACAGTTTAGATCAGTTCCCATATTTTAACCAGTTATTCATCCTCTATATATGAAATATATACATTATTGGTTAGTATTAAACTAAGGGGTTAGCCACCATTGCCTGCATAGTGTACTGCCCCTTTTTATACACAGGCTTGTGGTTTGTTTGGTGAACTCTATGCAATCCAAGCAAGTTACTACACCAGATCCTTAATGCCTCCCTCCACATTGCTCTGAAAACTAGGATTAGCCCCAAACACTCGCCATTGTGGACAAATGGCAGGCTAGTTATCCTGAAAATGTACAGGTTCACAGTGCAGCATACACAGTATACTAACAGCTATTTCATATAGACATTAACCCCTTAAGGACACAACATGTGTGACATGATTCCCTTTTATTCCAGAAGTTTGGTCCTTAAGGGGTTAAAGACATTTTCGGCCAAACATCCCCAACAAGTGGATTGTGCATGACCTTGGTGCTTAGCATATCATAGGAAACATGAAATATAATAAAAATAAAGAGAAATAGAAAACAATATATAAAGAAAAATGGTTTAACACCACCAGAAATCTTTGCTTATCAAATCTACTTGTCCCTCTAAAACCCCCTTATTGGTCCGCAGATATGCTTTAGTATTACTCGTTATATTTCTGCCAGATGTCCCAAACTTTATGGAAAGTAGTAACAGTATTTCAGACCTTTGCTGTCAATTTATCCATTAAATAGTTGTATTGTTTTTGAAGAAATTCAAAGGTATCTCAGGGCTCGCCCACTTCTGCGCTAATGCTCTATTAGCAGCTAGGTAAATCATGTTTAAACGTTTCTGTTCAGGTTTGGTCAAATCCTCTGTGGGTTTAGAGTGAAGGCAGGCCTATGTATCTAGGTTCATTCTCCTTTTTAGAATCTGATAGCTTAAGTCTACCACTTTATGCCATTATTCTGTTATTTTCGGACAAGACCACCACATGTGAATATAGGAGCCCTTTCATATGGTATGTTTTACAGGGGTTGTATAACATCTAAATAATGTTTTATAAGATTGTTCTTGGAGAGTCATCACACAAATGGAAACCCTAGCACTGCCTTTTCATATGCCCTGCCAAAATGATGCATGAATGGACTCATAACATTCAGGAATGGCCCCAACGCTGCTTTTGCTAAGTGGGAAACACCAATATTGCCATTGCCCTTGCTTCAGAAAGGCGCTAAGCGGCCTTGCTGTGTATGGACAGCAAGCTGGCTGACCTTGGCTTGAAAGAACTAGGACTGCAAGTTCAAGGCCAACTGTTCAACAAAGCATTCAGTAAGGAGCTTTAGAAGCACATGAATATCTTCTCTTCACTGAATAAAGCCCAAACTCAGATGAGGAAGGTTTTCAAGACAACCACACCAAAAACAGGCTATTTGGTCAGCTATAGACTGTGGAGGTTTACACTGTGGAGGTTTCCTCAGCAATCTCTTCTTATTCAAGAAGGAAACAGTGGTCTTCAGGCCTGTGATAAACTTGAGGAACCTAAATGCATATGTAGTGAACCGGCATTTCAAGATGGAGAATGTAGATTTTCTAAGGAACATGCTGCAGGAGGGAGATTGATTTACAGGTCTCGACATAAAAGTGTCACATATTTATCCGCTTATAGAAATGTGGTTAATGACATTTACTGTCCACACAGGAAAAGTTGTGCCGAGCAGCAACCTAATCCACAGAAGGGTTAATGCTGAGCAGTAATTGTGCAAATGAAACCTGGTGTCATGTATTCATCCGCTTAGAGAAAAGTGATTAATGACATTTACTGTCCACACAGGAAAAGTTGTGCCAAGCAGCAACCTAACCCACAGAAGGGTTAATGCTGAGCAGCAATTATGCAAATGAAACCTGGTAACTGACTTTGGGGTCAAAGGCCGGTTACAGCCTATCAGAACTAAAGGAGGGGTATTTAGGCCCAGTTCTCAGCCTGCTCAGTGCCCTGTCGTGGTTTCCCTTGTGGTTGTCTGAGAGCGCGTTCCTGTTTATAGTTTTCTACCTGGTTTTGACTTTGGCTTTGTTTATTGACTTCTCTATATTCTGGTATCCTGACTCCTGGCTTTCCTCATCGCTGTGTCCCTTTCTGTGTTCCCTGACCTCGGCTAGTATTTTTGACTATTCTTTGTACGTTAAATCCGGCCATTCTAAGGACCGGTAATACGTTACTTATTTGTCATCCGTGCTGTACAGTTCTACGTGCTGGATCAAACAGTAATCCTGACAAAAAGGACATGTATTTCTCAGTACCCGTCCATCCCTCCTACCAATGCTTTCAATTCTGCTGGTGAAAGACTCCATGGCAGTTCATTTGCCTTCCTTTTGGCTTTAATTCAGCGCCATGGTGCTTAACAAAATTTCTGAAGCCTGTGGTGGCTCATTTCTGAAGCCTGTGGTGGCTCATCATTGTATCATGAATTTGGACGATGTTTTGATCTTTTGTTCCGAGGCTACATCATCAAACTTCCTTTATTGTGAATTTTCTCGTGTCTCAAGTATTTGTCATGAATCCATTGGAGCTTTCTAAGGTTTTCACCTACCGTGTATATACTCGTGTATAAGTCGATCTCATGTATAAGTCGAGGGCAGTTTTGTGACCAACAATTGTGAAATATGCTATGCCTCATGGATAAGTCGAGGGTAAAACTTGGGGCTATGAAATTCTGTGATTTTTAGAATTATATACACACACACACTCATACAAACACACACTCTGCATTATACACACACACACTCATACAAACAATCTGCATTCTACACACACACACACACATACAAACACACACACACTCTGCATTATATACGCACACACTCTGTGTGTATATAATGCAGAGTGTGCGTGTGTTTGTATGAGTGTGTGTAGAATGCAGACTGTTTGTATGAGTGTGTGTGTGTGTGTGTGTGTGTGTACTGGGTGGGAGGAGGTCATTTTTAGTATAAATTTTTTATTTTAATATTTTAAGTTTATTTTATTTTAAATTTTAAGTTTTTTATTGTATTTTTTTTATTATTTAATTTAATTTTTGTCCCCCCTGCTTGTTAGCTTGCCAGGGAGGGGGGTTCTCACTCCCTGGTGGTCCAGTGTATGGGCTGTGTAGGAGGGGGGGCTGACAGTGAGCGGTTACTTACCTTCCTGCAGCTCCTGTCAGCTCCCTTCTCCTCCGTGCAGCTCCTCTGTCAGCTCCCACTCTTTAAGTCTCGCAAGAGCCGCGGTGACCCCGCGGCTCTCGCGAGACTTACAGTGGGAGCTGACAGAGGAGCTGCACGGGGGAGAAGGGAGCGGACAGGAGCTGCAGGAAGGTAAGTAACTGCTCACTGTCAGCCCCCAACAGGACCGCCGGGCTGGTCTGTATTATGGCAATGTAAATTGCCATAATACAGACATTAACTCGAGTATATGTCGAGTGGGGGTTTTTCAGCACAAAAAATGTGCCGAAAAACCCGACTTATACTCGAGTATATACGGTACTTCTATTGGGACATCCTTCTATCTTATTCAGACATCAGTGACCTGTTTTCCAACACTCCTTGGGATCCGGAACCTGTGTGAGGTGGATAGACTAAGACTAAGAACATCTTGGAGTCCCATTTTGGAGATCTATTTGACCTATCTACATGCCCTTCTGGCCACTTTTAGTGGCAGAGTGTTTGTAATTGCAATAATTACCTTATTTTATATCGTTATATTGTAAGGTTTTACACTATGCTGTGTTTTTATGTTTATTAAAGTGATTAAAGCTGGAATTTCTGTTCCCAACTGGGATTATAATTATACCAGTACATTCCAGGGGACCAATTACTAGTGTATATATACCGTTTAGTTCAGTCTTTCCCAAACTCCGGCCCTCCAGATGTTTCTGAACTACAACTCCCATGATTCTCAGCCCATCTGTTTCATTCATAGAATCGTGGGAGTTAAAGTTCAGCAACATCTGGAGGTCTGGAGTTTGAGGAAGCATGATTTAGTTGGTTACTGTGGCAAACCTAGCCACTTGTGAAAACATGGAATATATGTAGAAAAAGGTTGCATGTATTATTCTTATGACTTCTTGTATTCCCTGGCTGTACCCTGTGTATTATTGTATGTTACATTGAATTCGTGTGCTAGCTGCTGAAAGCGGCTAGCATTCAAGTGTATCGTTTCACGAACAGCACCATAGCGGGCTGTTCGTGAACCAAATGAGCCATCTCTTAATAGCCCACACAGAGAGGGACGTGTGGCGCTCGTTAACCGATTGCAACAATGTTGCAATCGGTAATTAGAGGCTTTCTTAGGTGGCCGTCGTTCTTGGACCCTTTGTCTCCCCAGCGGTGTTTGGTCGTCGAGCGAGTGGTACTGAAAACGGCTACTCGACGCCGCGAACACTGCTGGGCTTCCAGGCCGTTCGGGAGCTCCGGTCTTTTCGCCATTAGGGTTCCCCATCGGTGTTCGGTACTTTGGGTCGAACTCTATGGAAAAAGTGTATTTCGTGCAGCGTTCGGTTGTTTTAGCTGGGATCTGAGCGGTATTCTCACGAACTGTGCACTCAGACCCCAGCTATCTACCGAACGTCCATTCGTTTAAATCTGTCAAGAATTCGAAAAGTTATGTATTTTAATATAAATTGTCGGTTCTGCTGCACGGAGGGATAATCCACTTAACGGTATATTCCAATGGGAGTATCCCTCTCGTGCAGCAATGCCTGATGGGAGAAAAGGTCTGAATGTTAAGTCCCCCGTGTAGTCCCCTACTGTATTACCCCTGCTATGAGAGTATGGAAACCCCTTGCATGGGGACTTGCATAAATACTGGATGCTGTGAATAAAAACGTCAGTTGACTCCCAGAACTGTGTTTCGTCTAGTTACTGGGGGATTTGGGACATTGCCTTATTTTTCAGCGCTTGACTGTGGATTACCTTCTTTACCAGCGGAGTTCGTGGGATTTAATATTGCCGCTCCGCTACAGTTACTCTAACACGTTTGTATAGCACACCACACCAATTTTGTCTGTTTTGTTATCTTAAGCAGAGCCTACATAAATGCATTGCAATAAAAACAGAGAATAAGAAAACTCTGAAAACTTGTGCCCATTATTTCTTAGAAATGGTATGTTTCTTTCCAACCCAGTTTTGTGAATGGGGAGACACTGATTGGCCAATCAGCGGTGCCCCTGTCTGGCGGGAATTCACGCTTCCTGTAAGTGAAATTTCAGAATCCGGATGCTGATTGGGGTAGATTGAAGCAGCTTTGGGGTAAAACCGTTCGTGAACGGTTTAACCCCTTGAGGTTAGTCTACGATGGGGGTCTCCTGGCACCATAGCAACGTAATTTAGATGGAATTGTTATGGTGCCTGGAGTGTGCTTTTAAAAGGACTACTGATGCAACTGCTCCCCATGTTTTATTAATACAAAGATGCAATAAAAAAAAAAATCAATCATCATAAAATAAAGTTTTTTTTGTGTATTTTAAAAGAGATATAATTATTATTATTATGATTATTATGTTTGGCATTTATATAGCATCAACATATTCTGCAGCGCTTTACAATATTATAAAAGGGGGACATTTAACATTTTGTATTTGTCTCATTTATTGTTAAAGAAACCATTGGTTGATGAGGGCACTGCTCAAAAGATCAAGTAAACATTGCATTGCAAAAATGAATGATACTATGTAGACACTGGCGTACATACCGCAGTTGCAGGGGTTGCAGCTGAGATCTGGCCCGTCACTCCAGGGGGCCCGGCCGCCCTGGAGACCCCTGCAACCAGGTGCCCGCCATCATCATTTGCGGCCCCGGCCCGCGCGGCAAACCACTGGGGACGCGTGTTAAGGTGCCCATCGGGTGGCCCATGATGTCAGGGCCACCCCATGGAGATGGATTGTCAGGGGGCCCGGTCAGCGCTTCGGCGCTTTAACAGCGCAACCTGGCCCCCTGTAATGAGATCATCACACGCTGGGAGGAAGTGACAGCACGTCACTCCTCCCAGCTAACACACAGAGCTCGCGCAGGAGGAAGCAGAGGGAGTCAGAGTGGGAACTCTGACTCTGACCAGCCTGAGCCACCACTGGACCCCAGGGAAAGTCACCCTCCTGCACCTAAAAGGTAGGAAACAGGAGGGTGACTTAAATATTATGTGTGTGTGTGTGTTTGTTTGTTTGTATGTATGTGTCTGTGTTTGTCTGTATATATGTGTGCCTGTCTGTCTGTTTGTATGTATGTCTTGTGTGTGTGTGTCTGTCTGTCTTCCTGTATGTCTTTCTATCTGTCTGTATGCATGTGTCTTTATATGTATGTATGTGTGTCTGTATGTGTCTGTGTCTATCTGTCTGTATGTGTGCCTGTCTGTTTTAATGTATGTGTCTTTGTATGTATGTGTGTTTTGTGTGTGTGCCTGTCTGTATGTATGTTAGCCTGTCTGTCTGTATGTATGTGTGTCTTGTCTGTATGTGTGCCTCTCTGTATGTATGTCGTATGTCTGTGTCTGTCTGTGTGTGTGTGTGTGAGTGTATGTGTGTGTGTCTGTATGTGTGTCTGTCTGTATGTATGTATGTGTGCCTGTCTGTTTTTATGTATGTATGTGTCTTTGTATGTATGTCTGTGTGTATGTGTGTGTCTGTCTGTTTGTTTGTATGTATGTGTGTCTTGTCTTTATGTATGTGTGCCTGTCTGTTTGTATGTATGTTTGTCGTATGTGTGTTTGTCTGTATGCCTGTCTGTTTTTATGTATGTATGTGTCTTTGTATGTATGTCTGTCTGTCTGTGTGTGTATGTGTCTTTCTGTCTGTTGGTATGTATGTGTGTCTTGTCTGTCTGTATGTGTGCCTGTTTGTATGTATGTGTCTCTGTATGTATGTGTCGTGTGTGTCTCTGTATGTATGTGTGTGTGTGTCTATCAGGGAGGGGGAATAAGAGGGGAAAAGGGAGGGAGGGGGTGCCCCATGGGTTATGTGTAGAACTTCTTTATTCCAAAATGGATATCAGATAACTTACCTGCGTCCCTCCTCCAAGGCCAAGTTCTCCAAGTAGCCTGATCCTACTTCGGGTGAGGACAAGCAGAGGGGTGCTTTGCGCAGCACAGTAGTGGTTGGTTGTTTGTTTATATACACCCTCTGCCTCAGATTTCCCCACAGGAAGTAATCGGAAGCTGAAAGTTCAGGTGAACGTGTCGACCAATTAATCTTAGAATTTCTTGAAATTATCCACTTGCCGAACAGTTGCTTCAGTTTTGAACATAAAATTCCACTATTATTACTCATCGTACTTGTTCCTTCATGAAATCACCCATGAATCTCCAAAGGCCTTAAACAAAAAAAAACTAAAAAATTATTACTTACAAATAAGTTATTTCCCTAGATTTTATTTTGAGCTAACTAAATATGTATGTTTACTTATACTGCTTGTAGTATTTCTCACTCTCTAGGGACATTGGAAAATTCCTTACTTAAAAGACAGCAACATTTTCAAATCACTACATAATAATTATTTTTAGGATGAGACTCTGAATGATGAGTTTTACTTAGCAAGATCAAGGACATAAAGCAATGTGCACAAAGCCTTATACTGAATTGTATTGGTTATTTAGGGCATGTGAATGTTCACTCAGTGACTCCATCTCATTCTTTGTAGGATGTAAACCCAGTTCAACCCCACTATCCTAGCACTCTTTGGGGACCAAGTTGTGCAGCTACTGATGAGATATTACATGAAGTGGATCTTCCAGAACTGAACGAGGGGGAATATATCATGTTCCAAAATATGGGAGCCTATAGCATTTCAATGAGCACTGAATTCAATGGGTTTCCTCGTTTATCTGTGTACCATGTTCTAAGCGCAGAAATATGGCAGTTGCTGGAAAGAAAAAAGAAGATGGCAAATCCTCCTATTGAATACTTCCTTAGTCAAAATTAGCATGTATTTGATGAAGCTGCTGTGTTAATGTGTTAGCTGTTTATTGAGAACTTATCTGTAGAAAGAAGCATTACACATATTTTTCATGTATTGATTCATTTAGCCATGTGACAGATTAAACTAGTGAACATTCTGTGAAAAAGCAGGCTCTTAAATTAATCGTGACAAATTTAAACATACAAAATGAAATAAACTGATGGTAAAACAGCCAAACAAGAGAGTATGATGGACTTCTAAACACTTACAACTAAAAAGAGAGGGAAAACATGTTTGGTATAGATCCCTTTTAACCTGGCTCTAGGTAAGAGGGTGTTTGTGCCTATCAAGGTGGTCACAAGCCCTTCATGGGATGCTGGATCAAATGGGTAGTAGACATGTGCAATTCGTTTTGTTCCGAATGCACATTCACACGAATTCCATGCAATTCGGACATTCGGATTTTTCCGAATGTCTGAAGTGCCAAACTGAAACCGAATTGCTGAAGTTCCGAATTGCCGAAGTCCCGAATTTCCAAAGTGCTTCGGATTTCTGAAAAGTGGCAAAACAAGAGGAAGGGAGGGAAAATTACGTGAATGATGACAGAAATCTTGACCAATAAGCTTATTCCTAGCACTGGAAGCCCTACAGATGTATAAGTGGTTGTGGTGGTTAGGGATAGGGGTAGAGTTTGGGAGCCCTACAGATGTTCCAAATTCCAGAAGTGCCAATTCGAACCGAATGCCATTGGTCCGAATTGCTGAAGTAGCCACATTTTTTTTTAAATACTTGAGTTTCCAAACCAAACCAAATTTTTAACCAATTCAGATCCCAAATGGGTAGTATAGAATGCACTGGACTAAATAATTAAAAGTAATTATATAAACAACAAGTAAAAACAATGAATTCCACTAATATGAAGTCTTCTATGGTGTCCCCCGAAACGCGTTTCACCAGTCCTCAGCTTTTTAAATCAGTTTAGTTCCCTCTGATCATATTCCATCTTTAAATCAGTCTTCATCCTGATTGGCCTTCTCTTCCACTTTTCACAAAGTTGCAGAGGTTCACGATAGTATTCTTACTTTAAAAAAAACCTGTATAGATAAAAAAAAAAAAAAAAAGTATATTCTTGTTTTTACCCCTCAACAGTAAACCCAACGTACACTAGGACATACATAATACAGTTCCATATACTGTATTGCTACAATATTTCATCATTCTATTTTTATTTTGATTTTTTCATTTGTACTTTTATTTTTGCATGATACAAAGTATATAATTTGGAGTAAGTGCCAGCCACTCTTTTCTATAGCAGAAATAGAGGCACTTGCACTGCACATATTGCATATGACATATTCATTTATTTATTCGCTATTTGCCTATCTCCAATTCACTTTATCTGGTTCTATTTTCTTCCTTCATACATTTATCTTGTTTTTACACTTTTATTTGAATTTTCGTTTTTTCCTTAAAGGCACAGTACCCATATTTACATATTCTCTCACACAGATATTGCCATTCTATTTATATCTCCACACATTCTAGCCGTATCTTAGGCCAGCTCCTGGTATTTGTACACATGATTAGTGTCCTCAGGGCCGCCATCAGAAGTTTTGGGGCCCCTGACAAAGCACAAGGTCTGGGCCCGCCCTTCCATCCCGGGCCCGCCCACGCCCTACCTGGTCCGCTGACAATGATGCAGGACTGAATGTGGTGTGTATAGTGGAAGTGAATTAGAATATGTGTAATGGATGTAGTGTTTGTGTGTATTAGATACTGTTTCTACAGTGAATGCAGAGTGTGTGTTTGTGTAGCGGATGCAATGTGTATAGTGAACGCAGCGTGTGTTTGAGTAGTGGTTATAGTGTGTTCAGTGATGTAGTGTGTGTTTGTGTAGTGGATGCAGTGTTTGTATGTACTAGATGAAATGTGTTTAGTGGGTGCAGTGTCTGTAGTGGATGTAGTGCGTGTATTAGACGCAGTGTCTGTGTATAGTGAATGCAGAGTGTTTCAATGTGTGGTTGATGTAGTGTGTGTGTACTGTGAATACAGGATGTTTGTGTAGTGGATGCTGTGTCTACAGTTAACACAGAGTGTATGTTAGTGTAGTGAATGCAGAGTGTGTGTCAGTATAGTGAATCCAGAGTGTATGCATAGTTTAGTGAATGCAGAGTGTGTGTTAGTGTGTAGTGAATGCAGAGTGTGTGTTAGTGTGTAGTGAATGCAGAGTGTCAGTGTAATGAATTTAGTGTGTGTGTTAGTGTAGTGAATGCAAAGTGTGTGTAAATTTGTAGTGAATGCAGAGTGTGTGTTAATGTGTAGTGAATGCAGAATGTGTTAATGTGTAGTGAATGCAGAGAGTGTGTTAGTGTGTAGCGGATGCAGAGTGTTTGTTAGTGTAGTGAATGCAGAGAGTGTGTTAGTGTGTAGCGGATGCAGAGAGTGTGTTAGTGTAGTGAATGCAGAGAGTGTGTTAGTGTATACAGAGTGTATGTTGTATTAGTGTATGCAGTGTGTGTGTTGTGTTAGTGTAGTGAATGCAGAGTGTGTTAATGTGTAGCGAATGCAGAGAGTGGGTTAGTGTGTAGCGGATGCAGAGGTTGCATTAGTGTAGTGAATGCAGAGTGTGTTAATGTGTAGCTAATGCAGAGTGTGTGTCAGTATAGTGGATGCAGTGAGTGTGTTAGTGTGTAGTGTATACAGAGTGTGTTGTGTTAGTGTATGCAGTGTGTGTTGTGTAAATGTGTGATCTGGGGGGGGAGGGGGGAGGGGCATTTTAACATTAATTTTTAATTAAATGTTTCTCCCCCCTCCCTGCTTACCTGTATCCAGGGAGGGGGGAGATTCCATCCGTGGTGGCATGGGGGCCCCCCCGGCTCCCTGTTACCGTCCGCAGAGGGGGCCCAGGCAGCACACAGCTTCTCCTCTTCTAATAACTCTTGCGAGAACCGCAGAGCGTTGCCATGGTAACCGGGTCTCGCGAGAGTTATGAGAAGAAAGAAGAGAAGCTGTGTGCTGCCTGGGCCCCCTCTGCGGACGGTAACAGGGAGCCGGGGGCCCGCGGCTGCACACATAGATAGCGATATTCGCTATCTATGTGTGCAGAAAGGGAAAGTGGGGCCCGGGACTGCCAGAACAGTCCGGGCCCCCCAGGCCCGTGACAACAGTCACGGTTGTCACCCCCTGATGGCGGCCCTGAGTGTCCTCCCAAACTATTTCTTTTATAGGTTTTAGTAAATCCCTATTTATTTCCAGTTTTGAGCGGCCTAGTGCCAATCCTACTCCCTCACTCCTGTGTAATACATTAGGTATACCAGAACTATACATTTTTGGCCACAATAAAAGGCTACCTGTTGCTTATGGCAGTGAAACTGCTGATGGAGCTCTGTATTACTTGCATGTCTTGAACTCAATGTCTCAAATCAGGCTGTAGGAAAGAGAAATATAAGGAACAAAGAGTGCTGCAATAAAGCAGTTACAAAGTATGGGGAAATAAATATTAACATAACAATAATTACAAGGTGTGTAAATGATAACTAAGTGATTCTATGCAGGATAAAATATAAATAATATTCTCCAGAATGCTACCTATTGCATATAGCAGTGGAACCGCCGATGGCAGGTCTTGATCTTGGTGTCTCAAATCAGGCTGTAGGAAAGAGAAATATAAGGATCTAAGAGGCCTGGAATAAAGCATTTACAAAGTCTTGGGGGGTGGGGGGTGGAGGAGGAATATAAATATAACAATAGCTACAAGGTGTGTAAAAGATAATGAATTGATTCTATGCAGGATCAAGTCTAAATATGATTATCCAGAAGGCTACCTGTTGCTTACTGCTGTGGAACAGTTGATGCAGCTCTGTATTACTTGCAGGTCTGGGGCTGGATGTAATATATGTATCAACTATTTATTTACTTAGTCTCTCACCTGTAGCACATGAGTGGACCATTAAGCAGATTGCCTCAGATTCACTTGGTGTCCAATGGAACCCCGGTAATTAAACTATTCAAACCAGCAAATCAATCAGAAACAATTAGGCTCATTAGAAAGTGAACCTTAATTAATCTCTCTACAACTGGCAATATCCCCTTGAAAGACGCACTCTGGGCACCATAACAACTTAATCAAAATGAAGTTACTGTGGTGCCATCAGGGTCCCTTGCACAAGCTCACCTTAAGGAGTTAAACCAATTTTTAACAGTTTAACCTCAAAGTCTGTGTTCCAGTGCCAATTCTCAATGCCTCTCTGCCATCCATTTTTTTTTTTAAATCGGGAAGCCGAAAGGCTGTTGCAGAATCTGATTGTGGCAGACACTCTCAGCCAATCAATGTCTCTCCATTCATAAAACTGGCTTGAAAAAGAAATGTACCTGTTTACTGCACTCAGCCAATTGTGGTGCAACTGCCCGATTCTCAAAGAGTCTTCTGGTTTCACGATTTTGGGAAAACAGAAGGACAGAGAGGCAGGAAGATTCAGCACTGGAACACAGACTTTAGAGAACAGTTTAATTCCTTAAAGGACCACTAAAGTGCCAGGAAAACATACTCGTTTTCCTGGCACTATAGTGCCCTGAGGGTGCCCCCACCCTCAGGGTCCCCCTCCCGCCGGGCTCTGGGTGGGGAGCTCTCCTCCTCCTCTCCGCCTCCTCTCCTCCTCTTCGGCTGAATTCACAATGCTTTCCTATGGACGCTGGCGTCTTCTCACTGTGAAAATCACAGTGAGAAGCGCGGAAGCCCTTTAGCGGCTGTCAATGAGACAGCCACTAGAGGCTGGATTAACCCATTTATAAACATAGCAGTTTCTCTGAAACTGCTATGTTTATAGAAAAAAGGGTTAATCCTAGCTGGACCAGGCACCCAGACCACCTCATTAAGCTGAAGTGGTCTGGGTGCCTATAGTGGTCCTTTAAGGTGAGCCTGTGCCAGGGACCTCCTGGCCCCATAATAAGTTATTAGCAGTAAAAATAGGGAAGTGCTCATGACATTGCATAGAACACTGGTGAGACCTCACTTGGAGTATTGTACGCAGTACTGGAGATCGTATTTCCAGAAGGATATTGATACTTTAGAGAGAGTTCAGAGAAGGGCTACTAAACTGGTTCATGGATTGTAGGATAAAACTTACAAGGAAAGGTTAGAGAAACTTAACATGTATAGCTTGGAGGAGACAGGGGATATGATAGAAACATTTAAATACATAAAGGGAATCAACACAGTAAAGGAGGAGACTATATTTAAAAGAAGAAAAACTCCCAGAACAAGAGGACATAGTCTGAAATTAGAGGGGCAAAGGTTTAAAAATAATATCAGGAAGTATTACTTTACTGAGAGGGTAGTGGGTGCATGGAATAGCCTTCCAGCTGAAGTGGTAGATGTTAACACAAGGAGTTTAAGCATGCGTGTGATAGGCATAAGGCTATCCTAACTATAAGATAAGGCCAGGGACTAATAAAAGTATTTAGAAAAATGGGCAGAGTAGATGGACCAAATGGTTCTTATCTGCCGTCACATTCTATGTTTCTATTTGCCCAAAAGTGGTCCAGCTCTGTGCCTGGCAGAGCTGCAGACACGGAGGCTCTGGGAGACTACATACCCAGCCCACTGGACCACCAGGGAGCAGGAGAAGGCCACTGGACCATCCACTGTCATCTTCCCCACACACTACCTCCCCCCACTGTCACCTTCCCCACACACGTCCTCACCCACACACTACCTCCATCCCCCCACACTGTCACCACCTCTCACGCTATCACCACCTTTTACAATGTCACCATCCCCCACACTGTCACCACCTCCCACACTGTCCCCCTTAAATTATTATTCCCACACTGTCACCACCTCCCACACTGTCACTATCCCCACACTGTCACCACCTTACAAATTGTCACCATCCCCCCACACTGTCACCATCTTCACACAGTCACCCTCCCACACACACCATCACCCTCCCACACACACCGTCACCACTCCACACACCATCACCCTCCCACACACCGTCACCATGATGGCAGAGAGATGGCACAGAGAGGCTGGTGGCAGAGACATGGAACAGAGGTTGGTGGCTGATACATGGAACAGTGGCTGGGGGCAGAGAGATGGCACAGTGGCTGGGGGCAAAAAGATGGCACAGAGGCTGAGGGCAGAGAGATGGCACAAAGAGGCTGAGGGCAGAGAGATAGCACAGATGCTGGTGGCAGATACATTGAACAGTAGCTGGGGCAGAGAGATGGCACAGTGGCTGGGGGAAGAGAGATGGCAGAGAGGCTGGTGGCAGAAAGTTGGAACAGAGAGGCTGGTGGCAGAGACATGGAACAAAGAGGCTGGTGGCAGAGACATGGAACAGTGGCTGGGGACAGAGAGATGGTACAGTGGCTGGGGGCAAAAAGATGGCACAGAGGCTGAGGGCAGAGAGATGGCACAAAGAGGCTGAGGGCAGAGAGATAGCACAGATGCTGGTGGCAGATACATTGAACAGTAGCTGGGGCAGAGAGGCTGGGGGCAGAGAGATGGCAAAGAGGCTGGGGCAGAGAGATGGCACAGTGGCTGGGGAAGAGAGATGGCAGAGAGGCTAGTGGCAGAAAGTTGGAACAGAGAGGCTGGTGGCAGAGGGATGGAACAAAGAGGCTGGTGGCAGAGACATGGAACAGTGGCTGGGAGCAGAGAGATGGCACAGATAAGCTAAGGGCAAAGACATGGCACAGAGAGGCTGAAGGCAGAGTGATGGCACTGAGAGGCTAGCACAGAGAGATGGCACAAAGAGGCTGGTTGCAGAGAGATGACAGAGTGAGGCTAAGCTTTTCAACCGACAATAGGAAATGCACTCAATCCCATCAATCTGAGCCAGGGTGCAACTAAACCAGGACCAAGCACCAGGTTCCAGTGACAATAGTATAGTTTGCAAAAAAATGGTTCAGGTACTCCAAGATCCAGAAATGGCAAATTTATTGAAGCCCAAAGTAACACAACGTTTCGACCTTGTGTTCTTTATGCCTAAACCATTTTTTTTGCAAACTATACTAGAGTGAGGCTAAGGGCAGAGACTGGCAGGTTGTTTGGGGGCACATGGCAGTAGTAGACTTTTTGGAGGCACATGCAGCTCATTTGCATGATATACAAAGTTTAAGAATGTACCACTCATTGGCATGATATTCGGGATTTATGCATTTACTGCTCATTGGCATGATATACCTAGTTTATGTATTTATAGCTTCATTGGCATGATATGCCAAGTTTATACATTTAATGTTAATTAGCATAATATGCCAAGTTTATGCATTTAATTTTAATTGACATGATATACCAAGTTTACATATTTATTTCTCATTGCTATGGTAAATCTAATTTTTGTATTTACTGCTCATTGGCATGTTATACAAGGTTTATGCATTTACTGTTCATTGGCATGATATACCAAGTTCATGCAATTACTTCTCATGGGCATCATACACAAAATTTATGCATTTACTGCATTAATAGCATTCCCTTACCCCCCAGGGTATATAAGTTTTACTGCGTCGATGTGCTTGTGTGTGCGTGAATGACTGTGGGGGATGGAGTCTTGGTCCCAGGCACCACAATGTCTTGGGTTGACCCTGCGGAGTTGTAAACATAGTCGGAACTGGTTACTAAAAAATTTTAATTGCACTACTGGGTGGAAACCAAGGTAGGTAGGATAACACTATAGAGTTGGGAAAAATATTTCTTTGATGGGTTATAATTTGGACTTTTTTGGGTCTAAACAAAATAATATTTTAGAAGAACGAAGACATGTAATGGTAAGTATATTTTTTACAGGTATAGGATTAACTGGCCACCCCCTCACTATTATTAGGATTAGGTTAGGTAAGGGACTTTTATTTGAAGGGGGGGTAGGAGTTTTTAGCATACAAAGTAACATTTATTGAGTAAATAAATTGACTCTCACATTGTCTTGAACTTTGGATTATCCTTTTGAACTTTATGTCAAAATATAGGATGTATATAAAAACAGATGTGGACCCTGTGTTCACTGTGTCTAGAAGGGTACCAGCTACACCTCGCTGACAAGGTCCAAAGAGGGACAAAACTATCATCCGAGGTTGCTGTATCTCTGGGTCAGAGAGAACTTTTCCAGCATTCTGGACTGCCCTTATGGGTGGGATTAGTCTGATATGCCTTAGAACTGGTTCTCTATGTAATGGCACAAGTGAGCAAAAACTTTTTTGAGACCTGAGCGGAGATTTACCAAAGGGCAAGGTACTGAGTTCCTCTAAGCTTTTGTCCATTCTCAGAGTTCTCATATTCTCTGTTTTTGTTGCAATGCATTAACTTGGTTATCCCCAATTCAAAAGGATAATCCAGATGTAGACCCCGTACTCACTGTGCCTAGAGGGGTATCAGTGCAGTTTACATTGTCAATGTGATGCAATGTAAACAGCCTCCAGTGCTTGTCTACCAGACAGCCACTAGAGGGGCTTCTGGAATTTTACCGGACCTTTGGTTGCTAACTGATGCTAAACGTCCTCATACTTTGCATGAGGACGTCCAGTGTCAGCTATTTCCCCATAGGAAAGCATTATCGTCTCCTCATCGAGTGATGCCGAAGGAGGCAGAGCCACTATCCACTACTGAGGGACATTGCTGCAAAGATCAGGTTAGTAAATAAAGTGTTTTTAACGGAAGCGCGCGGGGGGGGGAGGGGGGGATGGCAAAGGGAGCTATGGTGTCAGAAATACAGTTTTGTATTCCTGGCACTATAGTATCATTTTAACTTGGCTCTCCCTATGTACATGAAAACAGCTTGGATCGACACATTAACTCTCCAAGGCTCTGTTTTTCAGGACTGGCCTTATATTCTTTCCTGCGTCATCTGGTATAGCTCCTGAGCTTGTCTCCTACAGTCAGTTTCCATTTGAAACTGGGTGTATAAAAGAATCCAATAACCCAGTGGTTCCCAAACCAGTCCTCAAGGCTCCCCTACCAGTCCAGGAATTATGGATTAACAAATTGTGCCTAAGATGTTTATTTTTCTTTCTAAAAACACCTTAGACACAACTGGTTAATCTATACCTAATGATGACTGGTTTGGGAACCACTGCAATAACCCGTCCAGATGTTGTGTTCTACATCTCCTTTGATGCTTGGCCAGCATGATGGCTGGAAGAGCATTAAGGGAGATATAGTCCACAATATTTGGAATGCCGAAGGTTGCCTACCCCTGACCTAGATCATGAGAAACTGTAAATTATCTATATAATATGATTTAATGACCTATTATATCATCAGAAAAAATAGCAGTATTTCCAGTCTGAAACAGTTCTTCCATATCCTTCATAAATTAAATAATAAGAACAAGTGAAAAAAAATTAAATTAAAATAAAATAAAAAAGGTCTTAATCACCAATTTGTAAGATGCAAGTGAGGAGTCATTAATAAAGTACTTGCACTGCTAAAATGTTTCCTTTTTCTTTATTTACCATCAAAGCCACTACAACACGATGTAGTAGTTTTGGTGCTATGAATACCCAATGTAAGTAGTCAAACCGTTTGCTAAAGGGTATCATCACTTCCTTCATAGATTGCCAAAAGCCCCTGCACATGGCATCCATTATCTCTCCTAAGTTAAAGGGTTACACCCACCAAAAACAGTGTTTTTATAAAACACCGGTTTTAGTTAGAATAACCCTTTCTTGGGTGGTCTGCCCTCCACCTCTCCCCAAGTTCAAAAATAAATAAATAAAAGTATACCAATCCTCAGCCCTATTCCATTGCAATGTCAAAGTTCTTCTTGCAGCTTGATGTAGCTCTGACGTCACTCCCCCATGTCGCAGGGCAGAGAGGATGGGTTGAGGGTAAATGGGGGGTGACGCCATTTCCTGTCTGGAGCTAAAATACTGTGCGTGCTGACCTCAGACTCCAAATTTGCACATAAGTGACATTAGCCAGACCGCAACTTTGTTCAAGTCAATTAAGTGGTCATGGTGCTTGGAGTAACTCTTTAAACCCTGCCGCACAGAGCCAGCTCATTGGTTGAGAACGTCAGCTGATCGCTCTCAAACAATTAATTAAGCCCTAGCTTACTAGCAGCTAGTATCAAAACCACTAAAGCGCCCTTTAAATGGGTGGCTATCTACATTCAAATGTTAACAATAGTATTCAATGATAGGACGCTATGGCAAATGATCTGATATCAAATTATTGAATTAATGCATTGTAACGGAGCTCCCTGTACTCCGACCGAGTACCCTCCGTTGATGGATGCTCCTAGCGCTTCCTGAGGACTCCAAACACTGCAGCCGACACCACAACCACCGCAGACTCCACAACCGCCGTAGCTTAACTGGAGTCTCGCCGTCTTCCTTCCACCCTGGATCAGCTTCTGTCCTCCAGGACCGTGTGGGGAAGACCTCTCCTCCAGGAGAGCGTAACAGGAACAGCTCTTAAAAGAGCTAAGTGATTAAAAGCTCAGGGGAGTATGCAGAGCATAGCAATCCCCAGTGTGATATAGCAGTTCCCTCCAATAACGAGACAAGGCTACGTATTGAGGGTCAAGAAGATCTGATGTTTAATGGCACACACTCTGCTTTTATGAGATTCTGCCCATGCAAGGGAGACACCCACATAATTAGCAGTATAACCAATCGGAACAATATACATTCGGGGAAATTCCCATCCCTCAGATAATCACATAACATAATTAAAACAGAACAGTAAAAATACAGTTTTTATACATGTACTATAACTTCCAAACTACACATCCAATCTTCATAAAAATTACATATTTGGAATCAATCCATTAAGGGGAGCAACATATTAAAAAATGGCACAAATCAGACAAGGGGTTCAAAAGTTAGCAAAAGTGTCTTTTGGGGCCTGGCTGGCAGCATGGTTTTCTGGCCCAAACCGGTTTTACAGAGGCCTCTATCCTGGACAATGGGGAAAGTAATCCAATTATCCAGGGATAGAGGCAGACTCCATTAACCACATGTTAGCAAAAGACACAAAAAGACACAAAAATACATAACTCCTATTGAACTGAACAGAACCCCCACATTCAACCTATCCCCAGATGGCTTGGATCTGAGCGCTCAATATATCCAAACAGCGCTCAGATCCCACAAATACAGTCAAATCGCCATACACACTAGGTCCATAGTCATGGGGCAGAAGGCTGGCAATTAGGCTTCTCCATAACACAGGGAAGCAGGGCAATTTGTCAAATAAAATAACAGTTACAAATGGCAGTTTGTAACATGCATCTCTATGGGGAGCGCACAGCATCTCATGCGTAGAGGTGCTGAATGGCAATGCTGCATACTGTGCAGCACTGCCCCAAGAAATTATCTCTAGTAGCCATCTTAGAAGTAATCCACTGGAGGTATCCCAAGGCTGTAATATAAACAATGCCTTTTTTCTTTCCCATTTTCCCTTTCACTCTGCAGAAGTGACAGCAGCAAACACTATCTCTAATCAGCACACTCTTGCATTTTCTTACACTCAATGCTCACTCTCCCTACTTTTTATATTCCAAATAAATCCTATATACTTTTTCCCAGCATGCTACACTACTGCATCTGTTTATCTGAACATGTACATACTCATCTGAGTAATATTTTCTCTTCTTTTCTCTCTTCTTTTCTCTCTTCTGACCTACAGCAATTCTACACCAACCTCCAAACTTTCCTTTTACCTATCTCAAACCATACCTGTCTTAGCTCTGCAACCTCCCTCTACAACTCCACCCTCTCCTCTGAACTAGATATCATGGCAAATGCTACCTGCAAACATTGTAAGCGACCCTGGTTACAACCTTGGCACACAAAGCTGATCTGATACCTCCAAAAAAGCTCCAAAACTGCTGAATGCTGCTGGAGAATCTCACTCTGCATCTGACTTCATCTGCTATAAATTCATGCTACACTCATACAGTTTGGCATTTTCCTCTGCAAAAGAAAACTACTTAAATATTCTCATAACCTCACTCTCCCGGGGACCCAAATGCCTCTTTCACACTTTTAACACTTTTCCCTGATTCTAAAAAATCACAACCTTGACCCTAACTCCCCATCCAACTACCGCCCAATCTCAATACTACCATTTGCCTCCAAGATCCTTGAGAATGTTGTGTACACAAGATCGACGGACTTCCTTTAATCCAACTCTCTGCTTGAACGCTTCAGTCTGGATTCGGTACTAGTCCCTGACCAAAGTATCCAATTATTTAATTGCTGCCCATTCCAGTGGTCACTACTTTTTTCTAATTCTCCTTGAACTTTCTGCTGCATTCGACACCATTGATCATCACCGACTTCTTCTTATCCTCTGTAATCTCGATCTACGAGACTCTGCTCTTTGCTGGTTATCCTCCTGCCTCTCCCAGTGTTCTTTCAGTGTTTCCTTTACTGGTTCCTCCTATTTTCTGCAACCTCTCTCTGTTAGTGTTCCCCAAGGTGCTTGGTACCCTACAGTTCTCAATCTATACTGCCTTCTGTGGTAAACTCTTCAGCTTCTTTGGTACCAATATCACTGCAGATGACACACAAATCTATCTGTCCCCTACTGATCTCTCACTGCCCCTTGTGATTCATGTCTCTGACTGCCACTCTGCTATTTTCCAATTGGATGGCTGCTTACTTCCTTAAACTTCACCTGTCCAAAACAGAACGTCTCATCTTTCCTCCCTCAGGCGTTGCTACTCCCATGTCTGTCACCCTCCAAGTCCATAGTAGTACCACCAGCTTTAACTCACAGGCTTGCTGCCTATGTGTTCTTTCTGACTCCAACCTCTCCTACACCCCAAATGTTCAGTCAATTGCCACCTCCTGCCGCTTCCATGTCACAAACATAGTTCGCATTGAGTCCTATCTGGATGCGGCTAAGGTGCTAGACTATCCTCTATCGCCTTGACTACTGCAATCCACTTGTCATTGGTCTTATGCATTCCCAGCTTGCCTCGTTACAGTCTATAATGTGGAGGCGAGGCTCATCCTCCTGTCCACCCATACCGCCCACTAATACACAGGTATGTCTTGTATAGGCGCCTATGCTGTGCCGAATTCCTGCGTCTATCCTCTAGTCGTGCTCGAACATCTCATACCCACCTTCAAGACTTTTCTAGGTCTGCACCGTTCCTATGGAAATCCTTCCCTGCTTCATTAGATACTCATCAAGTCTTCAATCCTTAAAAAAATTATTGAAAAATTCACCTTGCTAACCCACTTTGCTTCCTCTCCTGCAACTGTGTCATCCAAAAATAACTACACCTTCATTTTAAGGGGATCCTGTAGTGCCAGGAAAACAAACCCGTTTTCCTGGCACTATAGGTCCCTACAGTGCCCCCCTCACTCTCCCCCACCTCCCGAGGGGCAAAAAGGGTTTAAAACCCCTTCAGCCACTTAACTGAATCCAGCGCCAATGTCCCTCAGCGCTGGGTCAGGCTCCTCCCACGCTCCTCCCATGCCGACATCCAGCGGAGGAGACCTAATGGGCATGCTTCCCTATGGTGAAAATATGACACTGGAGGTCTGCCCACGATCCTCCCACGCCAACGTCAGCCGGTGGGGGAAACCTAATGCGCATGCTTTCCTACGTGGAAAATCTGACGCTGGAGGTCCATGAGCAGCTGTCTTTCTTTCTATAGTACTCTCTATGATACTACGTATAGATCTGACCACTAATGGAATTAGGCAGAGCAGAAAGAGGAATATAAGAATATAATAAATACTACTCCTCCTACTAACGCCTTAATCCCTCCAAGCTGCTCATACCGACTTCCAAACCAACTACTAGGATTATACCCATTCCAGACCTGAGTAGGTACATGTGTCAGTTTAACCATGTGGCTTGTAAGTTCAGCCACTGCCCGCCCTTCATCATCTATGTGCAAACAACAGTTGCTGAGATTAAACTTTCCACATACACCTCCCTCTACTGCTAATAGGTAGTCCAGAGCTACAGGGAGTGCAGAATTATTAGGCAAATTAGTATTTTGACCACATCATCCTCTTTATGCATGTTGTCTTACTCCAAGCTGTATAGGCTCGAAAGCCTACTACCAATTAAGCATATTAGGTGATGTGCATCTCTGTAATGAGAAGGGGTGTGGTCTAATGGCATCAACACCCTATATCAGGTGTGCATAATTATTAGGCAACTTCCTTTCCTTTGGCAAAATGGGTCAAAAGAAGGACTTGACAGGCTCAGAAAAGTCAAAAATAGTGAGATATCTTGCAGAGGGATGCAGCACTCTTAAAATTGCAAAGCTTCTGAAGCGTGATCATCGAACAATCAAGCGTTTCATTCAAAATAGTCAACAGGGTCGCAAGAAGCGTGTGGAAAAACCAAGGCGCAAAATAACTGCCCATGAACTGAGAAAAGTCAAGCGTGCAGCTGCCACGATGCCACTTGCCACCAGTTTGGCCATATTTCAGAGCTGCAACATCACTGGAGTGCCCAAAAGCACAAGGTGTGCAATACTCAGAGACATGGCCAAGGTAAGAAAGGCTGAAAGACGACCACCACTGAACAAGACACACAAGCTGAAACGTCAAGACTGGGCCAACAAATATCTCAAGACTGATTTTTCTAAGGTTTTATGGACTGATGAAATGAGAGTGAGTCTTGATGGGCCAGATGGATGGGCCCGTGGCTGGATTGGTAAAGGGCAGAGAGCTCCAGTCCGACTCAGACGCCAGCAAGGTGGAGGTGGAGTACTGGTTTGGGCTGGTATCATCAAAGATGAGCTTGTGGGGCCTTTTCGGGTTGAGGATGGAGTCAAGCTCAACTCCCAGTCCTACTGCCAGTTCCTGGAAGACACCTTCTTCAAGCAGTGGTACAGGAAGAAGTCTGCATCCTTCAAGAAAAACATGATTTTCATGCAGGACAATGCTCCATCACACGCGTCCAAGTACTCCACAGCGTGGCTGGCAAGAAAGGGTATAAAAGAAGAAAATCTAATGACATGGCCTCCTTGTTCACCTGATCTGAACCCCATTGAGAACCTGTGGTCCATCATCAAATGTGAGATTTACAAGGAGGGAAAACAGTACACCTCTCTGAACAGTGTCTGGGAGGCTGT
This sequence comes from Pelobates cultripes, assembly GCA_933207985.1. Lineage (NCBI taxonomy): Eukaryota > Metazoa > Chordata > Amphibia > Anura > Pelobatidae > Pelobates > Pelobates cultripes. The sequence goes on along the minus strand of OW240912.1, from coordinate 199,497,040 downwards.
GGTTGCTGCTGCATGCAATGTTGATGGTGAACAGATCAAAACACTGACAGAATCCATGGATGGCAGGCTTTTGAGTGTCCTTGCAAAGAAAGGTGGCTATATTGGTCACTGATTTGTTTTTGTTTTGTTTTTGAATGTCAGAAATGTATATTTGTGAATGTTGAGATGTTATATTGGTTTCACTGGTAATAATAAATAATTGAAATGGGTATATATTTGTTTTTTGTTAAGTTGCCTAATAATTATGCACAGTAATAGTCACCTGCACACACAGATATCCCCCTAACATAGCTATAACTAAAAACAAACTAAAAACTACTTCCAAAAATATTCAGCTTTGATATTAATGAGTTTTTTGGGTTCATTGAGAACATGGTTGTTGTTCAATAATAAAATTAATCCTCAAAAATACAACTTGCCTAATAATTCTGCACTCCCTGTAATCTATTTTGATAGATGGCTGATTTCATCCGAGTATTTTGCTTAGCTAGAAGATTAAGTGCTTGAGCTGTCTCATTAGTGATAATCTCAACCACCGCCTGTAGTCTTATAATACGGTTGAGTATATATATTGGGGTTCTATATCCATAGGTACCATCTTCTGCCCAAGTAGCAGGGCCATAATAATTAATAATGCGTTGGGGAAGCCACTCATCATCTTCCCAGCTACCTATATTCAAGGATGCTCACTTCTTTTTATGATTTACATCATAAACCTTAACTCCCAAGGTCTCTCCTGTCTCAATTGGCAACAAGAAGAAGGATGGTTTGAGCATACCTAATACACATGCCCCTTCCCAATCTTGTGGTAACTCTGAATATGCTTTCTTACCACAGATCCAATATAAATTTGCCAGGGCTTTCCAATTGGATATAGCAGATAAGTCAAACCATACCTCTTTTAAATGGGTGTAATTGGCAAACGGATTAATAGGCTCTGAGACATTTGAAGCTTACCACCAAGTAGTATCTTTAGTATCGGCATTATAGGCTTTCTGTCCTAGACATATTAACTTGCCAACAGGTGTGGTATACAATGGCCCTTTCCTGGCTAAACATACATGACCTATAATGGAGGTTTTTAACCGCCACTCTGATTTACCTCTAGTACTTACTTGATGATCAGACTGAGAAAGTATTTGTTGTTCATCTGTCTCAGAACCAGGGTACCATACTTCCTTTGCCTCCATGGCCACTGGTCTCCCATATTAGTACCTCCACATACAAAGCAATTAGTTACATTAAGACTACCCGCGATACTCTCAGTCAAATCAATAAATAGGTTCTTAACATTATGCACACACTAATCTATATCTAAATATCTACACTTAGATACAGATCCCCTACATTCATACTGTGAGTGCCAAATGAGAGTTTGGGATATTTGGTTACCTGTTTTCGTAGTCTTAATGCAGCTAACACAACTCTGTATGTCCTCACCTTTACCTTCCTGAAAAATAACAAAAATGCCTAAACACATAATATAACATATTATTTCAGAAGTCCTCATTTCTACTCTTCGACCGTGCGACGGCACCTCAGCTTCCCGATTGTGAGGGCTGCAAGAATTGTCGTTCTTCTGATCCTCACTTTTCTTCACAGAGGTCCCTTCGAGACACTCTGACTATGACACGTAGGTAGGTGGTCAGGCTTTATTATTGTAATGACATAAAGGGGTGCTGCCCTGCAACAGCACTGTCCCTTTAAATGTGGGAACCAACTTAGCAGAGTAATAATGAAAGGACACGATGAATGGAGCAATAAAGAAAATATGTATTAAAGAAAACCAAAGGATATAATATACAAAAACAAAATATGTACAATGCCACAAATATATATATACAAGAAATCAATAGAAACACAATTAGAGCAGGCAGAGTACACGTGATAGTCCTTTAGGCAAAAGTAAAGGATTTGGGCAGGATCGAATATAAGGCACCACAGAATATAAGTGGGGCACGGATCCTAAGCCAACAAGCACTAAATAAACACCAAGGAGCAAAGCCCAAAGCAGGTCACAGGTAAATAGGCAGCAAGGTCAGAATCACTGGAATTGAAGTTAGGCAGGAACACTGTAAGCGAACACTGGAACAGGAGGCACAGGACACAGGACCAGGCAGAGACGAGAACGCTGGGCCAAAAGGATGTCGGAACAGGAACATAGGATCAGGATACACAAGATACAAGACACAGGAGCAAGGAGTCAGAAACACGGGAACCAGGAAACCGCAGGTACAGGATCAAGGATGAAGGATAATGATCTGACAGGGAGTGAGGGGAGAAACCAGAATGTGTAGGTGCTAAACAAGGGCCAGGTGTAGTGCTTTAAGGACCACTATAGTGCCAGGAAAACATACTCGTTTTCCTGGCACTATAGTGCCCTGAGGGTGCCCCCACCCTCAGGGTCCCACTCCTGCCAGGCTGGATGGTGAGGAAAGGGTTTAAACTTACCTTTTTTCCAGCGCCGGACGGGGAGCTTTCCTCCTCCTCTCCGCCTCCTCTCCTCCCTTTCGGCAGAATGCGCACGCGCGGCAAGAGCTGCGCGCGCATTCAGCCGATCTCATAGGAAAGCATTTACATTTACAATGCTTTCCTATGGACGCTTGCGTGTTGTCACTGTGATTTTCACAGTGATAATCACGCAAGCGCCTCTAGCGGCTGTCAATGAGACAGCCACTAGAGGATTTGGAGGCTGGATTAACCCATTTATAAACATAGCCTTTTTTCTGAAACTGCCATGTATAAAAAAAAGGGTTAATCCTAGAGGGACCTGGCACCCAGACCACTTCATTAAGCTGTGGTCTGGGTTCCTAGAGTGGTCCGTTAACGAAAAGAAATGAGAAACAGTGCCAAACAGAAACAGTGGTGAGTGTGAGTACTGCATGAGGGCATATTAACTAAGGAGTGTCGTGACAATTATGGCCATCAAAACAACTACTTGCTGATATCTGTTGCTACTTTCAACTAAGATGTCCCAATATCTCCTCGTATTATTTCTCACTCCGACTGAGTTACCCGCTTTAACCGGATCTTGCAAGGATTTTCAGAATCTGGAATAGCTTGCCAAGAATCTGCCGCTGGTTTAAACCTAGAATGATGAATCCACGGAGTCACTTCTGCCACCTTTACAGCTGTTGGAGTAGATAAAAGAACAACATAAGGGCCCTTCCACTTTGGACCTAATGGAACAATATTCCATTCTTTTATCCCGGTTGATAGGAATGAACAGGTGGATATATGTTCACAGTTAACCTATCTTGCACACATTTCTGTACTTCCACCATAGTTTTACCCAACTCTACAACGTGCTGCCGAGTAATTCCTTCACCCAACTGATTCAAGTCCCCCCTTAGATTACTGAGTATGGGAGGTGGACGCCAATACACAATTTCAAAGGGAGACAGACCCATTCTTCTGGTAGGAGTACTACGTATGCGCAACATAGCTATTGGCAAAAGGACATTCCACTTGAGCTGAGTTGGGTTTTTATTGTTCTGTTCATCCTTTCCACCTTTCCAGAGGTCTATATGCTGTATGAAGTTTCCACTTAATACTGAGCACATGAGTCAATTGTTGTAAACACTGATGGATAAAGGCTGGACCATCGTTTGATACGATAGAACACGGAAGTCCATATCTGGGTATAACTTCTCGCAACAGAAATCGTACAACTTCTCCTGCCTTTTCTGTACGAGTTGGACAAGCTTCTAGCCAACTTGAGTAGGTACACACAGCTACCAACAAGTAACGATATCCCCCAGCTTTAGGCATTACAGTGCAGTCTATTTGCAAATCTGACATTGGGAGTCCTCCCATATATTGAACTCCAGGGGGGTTGACAGGGCCTTGCATTGCATTGTTTCGAGCACACAAAACACATCTTCGAACAATAGCTTCAGTAAGATTGGATAATCTTGGTATGTAGAAATGTTTCCTGAGAGATTCTTACGTACTATCTCTTCCTGAATGTGTACCATTATGGAAGTTCTGAACAATCTCTATAGCCAGATATGTCGGAGTAACTATTCTTCCATCTTCTAACTGATACCAATTATTCTCCAAGTATTTCCCAGCTTCAGTCTTCAACCACTCCATCTCTTGGGTTGTATATATCAGAGTCCATTGAGACAGAGGTGCCGGCACAAGGGCAGCGACATACCCCACATATTCCTCTTGCCCGGATTCAGCGGCATGTTTTGCTGCACTATTGGCCATGCGATTTCCTTTTACTACATCACTATCACCTTTCAGATGTGCCCTGCAATGTATAATACCGACTTCCTTCGGTTCCCATACTGCCTCTAACAGTTGGAGTATTTCTGCTGCATACTTGATTTCTTTCCCTTCTGAATTTCCCTTTCTTTATACAATGCTCCATGGGCATGGGTGGTTAGAAAAGCGTATTTCGAATCTGTGTAAATATTCACTCTCAACCCTTCAGCTAATTGCAAGGCCCTTGTTAATGCAATCAGTTCCGCCTTCTGTGCTGATGTCCCTTTTGACAGTGGCCGTGCCTCTATCACCTTGTCTATGGTTGTTACCGCATACACTGCAAAACGTATAACTTCTTTCACATAACTACTACCATCCGTATAATACTGTATGTCCGGATTGTGGATGGGGAAATCATGAAGATCAGGCCTGCTTGAAAACACTTCATCCATTATCTCCAAACAATCATGTTGACTTTCAGTAGTCTGGGGCAGAAGGGTAGCTGGATTCAAATTATTGACAGTTTTGAGGTGTACTCTTGGATTTTCACATAACATAGCTTGATATTTGGAAATTTGACTGTTGCTAAACCAATTATTTCCTTTGTAATCCAATAGGGTCTGTACTGCATGGGGTACTCGCACATAGAGTTCCTGACCCAATGTGAGCTTGTCAGCTTCTGCTACCAACAGGGCAGCGGCGGCCAGTGCTCGCAGACAAGATGGAAGACCACTGGCCACTGCATCCAACTGTTTGGACATATAAGCTACAGGTCTTTGTCATGATCCCAAATACTGAGTTAATACTCCCACAGCCATTCTTCTTTGTTTATGTACGTACAGATAGAAAGGACGCGTGTGATCTGGTAGACCTAGGGCTGGGGTACTCATAAGTGCTTTCTTAACATCCTCAAATGCCTTCTGTTGTTCAGAGGTCCGCAAAAAAGGGTCATATTCTGTGCCTTTTACAGCTTCATATAGAGGTTTCGCCAGTATCGCATAATTAGGAATCCATATCCTACAAAATCCTGCTGCTCCTAAGAATTCTCACACTTGTCTTCTATTCTTAGGTATAGATATCCGACACACTGCTTCTTTTCTTTCAGGTCCCATTATTCTTTGACCTTCGGAAATATGGAATCCTAAATATTTAACAGTTGACTGGCACAATTGCGCTTTCTTCCTTGATACCTTGTATCCTGCTCTACATAGAATGTGAAGCAAATCATAAGTTGCTTGTTGGCATATCTCTTTAGTAACAGCCGCTATCAAAAGATCATCCACGTATTGAAGCAATACACATTCTCCTGGGATGGACTTGAAATCTTGCAAATTCTGACTTAATGCAGATCCAAATAGGGTAGGTGAATTCTTGAACCCTTGAGGTAGTCTGGTCCAGGTCATCTGATGCTTTGAACCTGTAACAGCATCTTCCCATTGGAAAGCAAAGATACACTGACTCTCAGCAGCAATCCGAAGGCAAAAGAAAGCATCCTTAAGGTCTAGAACTGTGAAGTAGGTTGGCCCACCTGGTATCAAAGCAAGCAGATTATAAGGGTTGGGTACAACTGGGTGTATATTGACTACTGCATCATTAACTGCTCTCAAATATTGTACAGGACGATATTCATCTGATCCTGGTTTCTGAACAGGTAATAATGGAGTGTTCCAGGGGGAAGTACAGAATTTTAGGATGCCATACCTTACGAACTTATCCAAGTAGGTCTGTATGTTTTTCTTAGCCTTTTGAGGTATATGACACTGACGTAGGCTCACAGGATAGGCCCCAAGCTTTAGTTCAATATGTATAGGTGGAATATTACGAGCAAGCCCAGGTGGATTATTCTCTGCCCATACTCCTGGAATGTCAAGTAAAGGTTCATCACTCTTAGGGTTTACACTTGTCATTATGGAGTAGAAGCGCCATTCTTCTTCCCTTGGCACCAATACCGCCATTATGCCTGGTAATCCATTAAACCTCAGAGACGTTGATCCATTAGGTAGAAAAGTTATCTGGGCTTGAAGCTTCGATAATAGATCTCGTCCTAGAAGTTGAATCGGACACTCTGGCATATATAGGAACTGGTGCTTCACCAAATGGTCTCCCAGAATGCAAGTGCGACTTTTAAGAACCGGTCTAGCTGCGCTTCTCCCAGTAGCTCCTATAACAGTTATAGTTTTTCCTGTCGGAGGAGCCACCAGTTTAGTCACCACGGAATGTTCAGCACCAGTGTCAATCATGAAAGAACTCCTCTTTCCCCCTATTGCTACATCGACCATAGGCTCCGCTCAGCCAAGGGGGATGGAGCCCGGTCGGTATCAATAGTCTTCCATGATAGTGTCAGCCAGACCCACAAAATCTCTATCCTCTCTATCTCTTGGTCTCTGAGTAGGTGGATAATATCTATCTCCTTGAACACTCCCTCTACTATTCCCACCGTTCCCTCCAAAACTTCCTCTTCCTCTATAACTACCACTATAACCTCCCCGTAATCTTCTCTCTCCTTGTCTATTATTTTCATAATGCTCTCTCTGTGGACACTCATTCTTCCAATGTCCTTCCTCTCTACAAAACGCACATTGATTCCTACTTAAAGGTCCCTTACTCAGCTTATTCTTGACTCCTTTATTCACCTCCCTTCCCTGTCTTTCTACACTTGTGATAGCTACCGCTAGCATATCTGCCTTCTTCCTCATTTTACATTCTTCCTCACGCTTTATCTCAGTTTCCCTATTCATATATACTTTATTTGCGATCTACATTAGCTCTGATATGGACATCCCTACAAATCCCTCTAAGTTTTGCAATTTTCTTTTAATATCACCTTGGGCCTGGCTGACAAATGCTGAGTTAATCATTCGAGAATTCTCAGGGGCCTCTGGATTAAGAGGAATATACAATCTATATTACTCCAATAATCTTTCATAAAAGGCACTAGGTGACTCATCAACCTTTTGCAAAACCTCAACTGTCTTTGACATATTGATTGCCTTCTTCCCTCCTGCCTGCATCCCAGCAATAATGGCTTCCCGATAAGCCCTTAATTGGGGCATGTCAGCACCATTCACATTCCAATTTGGGTCAACATTTGGATAATGGGCTGCAGCCCATGCAGCTGGATTGGCCTGATTTTGAGTACGGCCGTTTCCTCAAGCGCTTTAATAGCCGCTTGATTAATCCAGGTCCTTACCTCACAATTAAATAAAGTTAATAATAATTGCTGGCAATCGGCCCAGGTGGGATTGTGTGTTTGCAATAGAGGTAACCAAATCTGTCATGACTTGAGGTTTGTCGGTATACTAAAAGTTATGAGTCTTCCAATTGAATAGATCAGTTGTGGTGAAGGGGACATAGACAAACACTGGATCTGCCCATTGTATTTGGCCATTTTCGTCAACGTGTGTTAGGCCCGGTGTAAGTCGGAGGGGCATTTGGTATTGTCGCTGTTGAAGGGTACCAGTCATCTAGCGGGTTAATATAGGACTTCAGCAAGGCTGTTTTATAGTAAGTTCCGGTCCAGGGGTAGTAAGATAAGGAGAATGAGGCGGGTTAATTTTACCGGGCGGAAGTTCAGTCAACAGGATGTTGCGGGCCGGGCTGGGAGGAGCCTGACCAGGATCCAGAAGTGATGTTAATTCCGGATATACAGAACTAGCGGAGGTAGGTACCGGAAGGGGAGGACTCAGGGCAAGTGGGCTGGGCTCTAAACTAGATGAATGAGTGGGCAGGGACAATGGGAAAGAGGGAGTGGCAACACCAGCAGCACCTCCTCTAACCTTAGAGGAGGAGTAAGGGGATTGGGAGGGAAGCTCAGACTCAGAGGGAAAGTCTAAAATGGGCGGGGTTGCGGCCCTGATGGACAGGCGAGTCCTCATGGCATACCGTAATCCATTTAGGCAACTCTTCCACAATCTGTTTCCAACAATCAATATACAGAAACTGATCACAGAATTCAGGCCTACTAGATACAGCCGCGTGCACACGTTGTACTAGAGTTAGATCAAGACTACCACGTGGAGGCCATGCGGTCACCAAGATAGGCCACTCTCTACTACATAATGTAGTCAAACGCTTTGGGGATAATTTCACCCCAAAATCACAAACTTTATATCCCTTTGCAAAGTTTTTCAACATACACGACAAGGGATCAACAATCTTTGAGTCAGACGCACCCATACTGGCAACGGAGCTTCTAATACAAAGAAACACAATACCCCAAACACACTTCCAACGATCACACTTGTTTCCCTGGCAACAGCACCACGTGGCAGTTTCTAGGCCAAACACACACACACAAAAACACGCAGAGAATTCTCGTACATACAGTGATATCACAACGTCTCACTCACAAAGATTTACCAAACACTAGATACTTATCTCTGTAACTATAAATCAAACCCTACAATTATCCACATTATAAATCAACTAACCGACTATATCACATTCTAGTAACCTCATCTTTACAATCAGTGGTTATAGTACGGTTAGCAAGTGGTTATAATACAGTTTTAAAGTCACAGATCAATTAGTAACAGTTATGGTGTTACACATATAACATAAGACAACAGTTTTTAGTAATTTTTACACAACGTCAGTAGTTATAGTACATGCTAATGTTTATAATACCGTGCGCTATTATACAGTATACACACAATTTACACTCCCACTAGACGGTAGAGCTCAAGCTTTCTAGCAAGACATACAATTCACCAACTACAGTATATTTAACAACATTTACAATAATCCCAACTATTCTAATTGTCCAGCACCTCGAGAACTATCGAACTATTTACACCAGGATTCAGTTAGTCTACGCTGCCAAAGCACCACATATAGCGAACTAGTGGGCGGAATTTACAACAGTACCCATTTAGTCTATTTACTCTATCAATAGTCTAGTGGCTGAAGTTACAACCGGGCACACTTAGCCAAGATAGGTTGAGAACTAGCAGACGGAATGTAGACCAGAATCTGCTTAGTCTCGCCGGCCTCCCCGACCTAGCGCCCGAAATTTACACCTAGACACGCTAGTCAAGACAGGACACCGGTGTCCGGCATAAACTATTTACACCAAGATTTAGCCTGACCCAAACCACCTATATTAGACGGGCTGACTACAGAGCGTCTAATTTCCAGATAAGTCGTGCGCCTTCGCTTATTCCCTCCAGAAGGAGGGGGCAATCCAATAACCGGTACTAAATATAAAACCCCTTGTGGGCCAAGCGCTCTAATGGTATCAATCTTACCTCTTCGTTCCAGCTTCCGTGCGATGAGGTTCCCGGACCCAATGCACCAAAGATGTAACCGAGTAAACTTGCAGAAGCCAGACACAGAGAGATGGATGCAGGTTTTCAGTAAGTAAGAGGTCTTTATTAACATACCGATCGGGCCGCAGATGAACTAACATTCCAAAACAGGTCTGAGGGCCAAACACATGGAGTACATGCTTTTTATAGAACTATAACTCCTCCCATTAATAGCTCTACCCGCACAAACCCTTAATCAATCAGTGGACAGGATTTAGATTTCCTCATATGGGCAGACCACATGGCTCATCCAAAACAAAGGAGAAAGGAGTGTGATTTCAGTTCCTACATTCCTGCACATGCTCAGTACATTGATGACAGTATCTTAGCTACGTGTAACTAACTAACTGATACAACATACACATATGCCATGTGGAAATCTCAGCCTACTAAATTTACATTTCACCGAAATTCCATCACACTACTGTAACGGAACTCCCCGACCGAGTACCTTCCGTTGATGGACGCTTCCTAGCCTGCGCCGAGGACCACAAGCACCGCACTGGACACCACAACCACCGCAGACTCCACAACCGCCGTAGCTTAACTGTATGCTCGCCGTCTTCTGTCCACCCTGGATCAGCTTCTGTCCTGCAGGACCATGTGGGGAAGACCTCTCCAGGAGAGTGTATCAGGAACAAGCTCTTAAAAGAGCTAAGTGATTAAAGCTTAAGGGAGTATGCAGAGCATAGCAATCTCCAGTGTGAGTATAGCTGTCCCCTCCAATCACAAGACAAGACTACGTGTTGAGGGTCAAGAAGAACTGTCTGTACTGGCACATACAGCCTCTTTTATTCACATTCTACAAACATAGTACTGCCCACAGGGTTTTGAAGAACAACCTTTTGATGCACCTTCTACAGTCTCAGTAGCTCCCAGTCTGACATGGGCTGAGTGATAGCCTGATACTCAGTGCTCCCGCATAAAGTCACACTTCCCCCCACCACAACAATAATCCTGTCACAGTCACCTCTACACGCACAGCCACCCTATAACACTCATCCCCACAATCACCCTATCAGACTCACACATTTATACACACTACCCAGCAGGCAGTCTTCAAACACTCGTAACACCCTCTCCCAGCCCTGTCATTTGTCCCTTGTTATCTACATTCATACACCACCACATCCGCTTACTGACACTTCAAAGAAATATGCATCCACACACTGATGCTCCACAAAAATACACCGCGCATTCATACACTGATGCTTCACAGATATTCACTCTCCAATCTACATACTGACAACTCACAGAAAAACATTCCCTGTCTGCACACCGACACTTTACACAAATACACCTCTGCGTTCGCTCACTAATGTTCCACAGAAATCATGCGCATAGCCAACATGCACATCCCCTATATCACATATTGCCACCACTCACTTTATTGCAGGACCTCTACTTGAAGCTATGAATAGGGCCTCAGAAAGCCTAGTCCAAATACCCTCTCAGTCAGGGGACCTGCCTGACAACCGAGGCAGTCAATCCCGACAATCCGAGTCACGTGATGGTGATGACAGTTGTTGACACTTGTTTCGGCTTGATTGACAGATTTCGATTTTGGCTATATAATTAGTAAAACAAGCTAATTATATATAAATAATATACATTTTGCAAGGAAAATGGGCAGAGAGCGCTCAGGGGAAAATGCTCCCTCGTGCGCCCGCAGGTCCAGCCGCCGGGCAGCCCCACTGGACCCCAGGGAATCCCCTCAGCACTCCCAAAGGTGTGTGTGTGTGTGTATGTTAGTATTAGAGTGTGTGTGTATGTGTGTTAGTTTTTGTGTCAGTGTGTGTGTTACTGTGTGTGTGTCTGCTAGTGAGTGTCAGTGAGTGTGTTAGTTTTTGTGTGTGTTAGTTGTGTGTCTGTTATTCCCGAATGCCTTCTTAAGATTGGTGGGAGCGCTGTACTCCAAACCGACAGCGAAAGTCACAAACGGGGGATTCAGCTCCAAACAATTCGAAATAACCAACGGTCGAGACAGGGTTGCCCACTATCACCTCTCCTTTACATTTTATCCCTAGAACCACTCACACAACTCATTAGTGACAATCTGGGCATACATGGCATCACAAGACAAGGCAAGGAACATAAACTCACACTATTTGCAGATTACGTCCTCTTAACACTGGAACAGCCACATATATCCCTACCCAACCTTCATAACATGCTCTCCCAATATAGCAAATGCTCCCAGTATAAACTCAATGTTAATAAAACTCAAGCAATGGGTATAAACATCCCAGCTGAGGATATGCGCAGGCTGAGCGCCTCTTTCAAATACGATTGGCGCAATGACCACCTCAAATTCTTAGGAATCAATATCACCCCAACCTCAGCAAACCTCTACAAAACAAACTACCAAAAAACACTGACCGAAATAAAAAACTTACTGCTAGGATGGAAAGGTAAATTCATATCCTGGTCAGGAAGAATAGCCGCAGTCAAGATGATAGTCATACCAAAACTGCAATACCTATTTAGAACATTACCCATAAAACTACCACCCAAATTCCTACAAGACAAGCAACAAACACTGCTAAACTTCATCTGGGACAAACATAAAGCGCAAGTGGCGAAGAGCACACTATACATGCCACGCAAAAAAGGGCGTATGGGAGTACCCAATCTAGACAGCTATTACAGAGCAGCTATTTTGGGTCCCTTGTTAGCGGCGTGTCAACGGGACAACCCAACTCAATGGATAGAACTGGAGACACAACACACTAACAACATACCCATTACTATACTGGTATGGCTCCCTCGACACAGCAGGCCAGCAACAAACAAACTGCTCCCAACCACAGCTCTAACTTTGTCCATATGGGACAAATACTGCCGCACACTGGGCTGGTCGTGCAAAATATCGCCTGCCACCCCTATAAAAGCATTACATTATATGATACCAAATTTTAATTACACTCTGTGGCACCGACATGGGGTAACACACCTACACCAACTACTGGAGGAACATACACTTAGAAGCTTCACGGACCTAACAACTTCTTACCACTTGACCCCAATGGCATCATTCTCTTATATGCAATTACACTCATGGTTCAGCAAGCAAACCTTGAATAGGATGGATAATGTACAAGGGCAACAGCTGACGGTGGTAGAGAAAATTTGCTTGCGCCTATTAACCCCCCAAAAACTTATATCCAAACTATACCAAACGATGCACACTCAAAAAGACCACACAAAACTATCATTCATTGCAGCATGGGAGAAGGAATTCACATATACTCTCGATGCGCGGCAATGGAATAAACTACCATAATACAAGACAGCACAAAAATGCTTTTTACCTCGCAAGCCAGAAACGTACCTTCTCCAGCTTTTCCCGAAGGGAATGCAGGGTAGCCAGAAATACTTAACTTACCACATACTTATGGCTGCACTAACTGTCATTAGTAGACACTGGAAATCCGCTATCCCCCCCACAATAACAGAATGTATACAAACGATAGAAACAACTAAGCTCTATGAACAGGCAACCAGACGATCAAGTCAATCCAAAAAAATTTGGTCACAAGCCTGGGAAACCTGGCAGTCGTACATAAGGCGTAACACTGTGCCCTCAAAATAAGAGGCTGTGGCAAAAACCTACGGACTGACAGCTGTTTCCTTTTAGACAATGAAAATTGTAAATGATAACAAAATTTTAAATAATGATGATAACGTGGTGAATAAAAATAACATATAGTTGAAAGAACAAATGCTCAATAGAAGCAACCATAAGAAGTCGAAAGCCTGGGAGAACCCTACCCCGTTCTATCTACACCTCATCCCCCCTGTGCCCCCACACTCCTAAACCCATCCCTTCTCCACCGTTCCCCCCTCTTCCGGTGGTACATGAAACACCTTCTACCAAAGACAAAACCAGGTGAATGTGGACCCCGATAGTCGAACGTGAGTCCTTCCCACGGTAGAAAACTGACCAAACCGCTAGACAAACCTAGAGAAACACAAAGCCTGTACACAAAAAAGTTGAATATAAAAATGTTGTATATGAATAATGTGCAAATTGTATGCAGGTCAATGTATAAGATGATATTTACCTTACCACTGTTCCCCATCCCCATTCTATTCTGTACCCTTATAAAACTGAAATACAAAATTGCCGAAGTTAAAAAAAAAATAAAAAAAGAAAAGTGAAGGGTGTGCTAAACTGTGTGAAAACAATATTGTAACGGCTACCCAAGAAGTAAGGGGTTATCAGCCGTTGTAGACGTCCTTTTCCTGGCAAGCTGCTGTGTAGTAATGGAGTTACTTATTACCATCCACGAGATCCAAGAGTAGAGTCATGCATAGCTGTAAAAAGGAGCAAGGTAATTGTGCAGTAAATCCCCTTCCAAGAACGAGACGAGGCTACGTTTTGAAGGGTCAAGCAGAACTGGCTTTTATTGACAGGGATTCTCCTTTTATGCAATTCTGCCCTTGGGAGGGCGACACCTACATAATTAGTACAGTACCCAATAACAAACATGGTACATCCCACACGTCTCCTCCCCTCAGATAAACAGTTAACAAAATTAACACACACACATTTTTACCCTAGTTTTGGATGTACCCCAAATACTTGGGGTACACCCTTAAATCCAGTATCCCCAGATAGCCCTCATCTAGGGGAACAACATATTAAAAAATCATCCCATTCGGTTAAAGCGCTTGGGAGTTATGGGACTTTAAAGTTTTGACCGACTGCATAGGCACACTAGCTGAAAATAGTTCCATAAGTTTTGGCCTTGCGGTCAGTCCTCATTCATGCGGTGAAAAGGCACAAAAATCCTGCCATCCGTGCATATCTTGCTGGTCGCTGGACTCCCTGTATGTAATATATCCTATCTACCGAACGGCAGTGCGTTCGGTAGTTTCAGCACGAATTTACGGTGTTATGGAGGTTTCAGCGGTGTTCGCCTACTCGAGTGTCTGATTTTAGTTCCAGACACTCTACGGCAAATCACCGCTGTTCGTGCGTTAAGATGGCCGCGAACACGTGCAAAAGTCCCGAAATGGCGGCCACCTAGGATCTGAAACAAAGGATTCGTGCATTTTTCATACGAATGGTAGATGCCGGTCTGGGAGGTAAAATACCACATAATTGAATAGCAGGGTGGTCCGGTGTTCGGTAGTTTGTATTCGTATTTGTGCCTGCTGAGTATCGATTGCACAAATAGACGAATACTGGCAACAAAAGTCCCGATTGTGCTACAATTATCCACATAAACCAGGTAAGCATATTCCCTTGTATCATTAGTCTCGGTTAGTGCTAAATATTTCCAGGCAGAAAGTAAAGTTCTGTTACACTGCTCCCCTTTTGTGGAACACTCCGGCAGACCCGGATTGATCCTTATCAATGTTTGCCTGGACAGGCCATCCGCATTTCCATTGAGCTTGCCAGGGCGGTATTGAATGGAGAAATTGTATGGTTGTAGCGCTAAACTCCATCTCAGCAAGCGTCCATTGTCCCCAGCCACTCGGTTCAACCATACCAGGGGATTATGATCACTAATCAGGGTGAATTCCTGACCATACAGATACGGTGTAAGTTTCTTTAGAGCCCAGACTAGGGCTAAACACTCCTTCTCCACTGCCGCGTAGCTCACTTCCCTGGGTAATAACATTCTACTCAGGTACGCGACAGGGTGTTCCCCTCCATCGTCCCCAATCTGGCTTAGAACTGCCCCAAGTCCGTACATGGACGCATCTGTATGGACGACAAATCTTTTGTTAGGGATGGGGGCAGATAACACAGGTGCGTTGATCAGGGATTTCATTAATGCTTGGAAGGCTGTGTCACAGGCGGGAGACCACAGGACTATTCTGGGCAGGTTCTTTTTAGTTAGGTCTGTCAGGGGTTTAGCGATGGCGCTATAGTCAGGGACAAATTTCCTGTAGTACCCGGCCGTCCCTAAGAATGCCAATACTTGAGTCTTGGTGTGGGGTGTGGGCCAGTTGGCTACAGCCTCAACCTTAGCTGGCTCTGGTTGCTGTTTCCCACACCCTA
Organism: Pelobates cultripes; assembly: GCA_933207985.1. NCBI lineage: Eukaryota > Metazoa > Chordata > Amphibia > Anura > Pelobatidae > Pelobates > Pelobates cultripes. The sequence continues at coordinate 199,481,509 of OW240912.1, read as the reverse complement.
CCCTGTGTCCCAAGTACTGGACTTCGGCCATGCCGAAATTACACTATTCTGGTTTCAGAGTTAGACCTGTGGCCCGAATCTGATCCAGTACGGCCTCTACATGCCTTAAGTGTTCTCCCCACATTTCGCTATAGATTGCAATGTCATCCAGGTATGCGCAAGCGAAGTCCTGGAAGCCATCAAGGAGTCTATCCACCAAGCGCTGAAATGTAGCTGGGGTGTTTTTCATCCCGAATGGCATGACCTTGAATTGGTACAGGCCAAACGGGGTGACGAACGCCAACTTGGGAATAGCTTCCTTGGTCAGGGGAATCTGCCAGTATCCCTTGCACAGATCAATGGTGGTCAGATATCGCCCCCTGGCAATGCGATCTAATAGTTCATCCACTCTGGGCGTGGGGTAGGCATCCGTCACTGTACGGTCATTGAGGCGCCTATAGTCAACACAGAACCTGGTATTTCCGTCCTTTTTGGGTACTAGGACAACTGGCAAGGCCCAGGGGCTATTGGACGGCTCTATGACCCCTAGTCTCAACATCTCCTGGATTTCCTTCCTCATCTCCTCCTTTACTGCCTCAGGGATTCTGTAGGGGTCTGTCTAAGACGATTTTGTCCTGGGGTCTCTACGTAGTGAGTCGCTAGCGGGGTGTATCCTGGTTAACCCCTTTTCAGTTAATAACTGTCTGATCTGACCCTTTTAGGCTGGATTTAAACGCTCCCCTAGTTGCACTGTACTGAACAAGCTATTGGGTTCTGAGCGTGCTAGAAGGTCTGTGATAGGTAGGCTGTCGGGATCCTCAGTTGCAGGAACACATATGGCTGCAATATCCTCTGGCCTCTCTTGATACTCTTTCAACAGATTAACATTAAATGATTTCTGAATCCTTTAATCTTTGCTACTGGCAATCACATAGGTAGTGTCGCAGACTTGCGCTACTACCTTGTAAGGGCCCTGCCAGGAGGTCTGGAGTTTATTCCCTTTAATGGGTCTAAGCACCAGAACCTTCTGCCCCACCTGGAATGTTCTCTGACGGGTGCCCCGATCGTACCAACGTTTCTGTCGACCCTGGGCCGCCTGGAGATGGTCTCGTGCCATCCGAGCTAAGTGCTCCATGCGGTCTCGCATCTCCAGAACATATGGCACAATGGGGACACCCTCATGTTCCATCTCTCCTTCCCAGTACTCTCGGATGAGATCGAGAGGGCCTCGAATTCTCCGTCCATAGAGCAGCTCGAACGGAGAAAACCCAGTGGACTCCTGCGGCACCTCTCGATATGCAAACAAGAGGTGCAGCAAAAATTGCTCCCAGTCTCTGTATTCCGCTGTAAAGGTCCGCAGTAACTGCTTTAGGGTACCATTAAAGCGCTCACAGAGACCGTTAGTCTGACGGTGGTAGGGTGAGCTGAGGAGGGTCTTAATACCACAGACCTTCTATAACTGTTGGGTTAAGTCTGCGGTAAACTGGGTCCCTCTGTCAGACAGTATTTCCTGAGGGAATCCCACTCTGGTGAATATCCCGACTAGAGCACTGGCGACAGTGTCAGCCTGGATATTCGTCAGAGCGACGGCTTCCGGGTAGCGTGTAGCATAGTCCACCACGGTAAGAATATATTTCTTACCGGAGGGACTGGGGTTAGGTAGGGGCCCTACCAGGTCGACTGCCACCCTGCTAAATGGTTCTTTGATCACGGGCATAGGTGACAGTCGAGCCTTAGGGTGATCCCCCCTCTTCCCTACTCGTTGGCAGACGTCACACGTGCTGCAGTAATGCCGCACATCCTTCGAGATCCCCGGCCAAAAGAAGGTCTGTGTGATCCTGTAGGTGGTGCGATTACCCCCCAAATGTCCTGCTAACGGAATATCATGGCCAATTCGGAGAAGTTCCAACCGGTACTTCCTGGGTACCACTAATTGGCGCTTCTGCGAAGGGACACAGCCTCTCTTCCTACCTTCGGTCAATCTATACAACCTGTCGTTATCCCATACAAAACGTTCCCGCTCATCCCCCCCACTGTCAGCTATTTCCCGATACTTTTGGAGGGTTGGGTCCTCTCTGGTTTACCTCCCAAACTCATCTGTAGTATCTCAAGCTAGGGGTCTCTCTACCGTAGTGGGCTAAGAGTCGGTTCTTTGCTTACCTGGGTCTCCCATTCTGTTGTAGGGTCATCTGCGATACGGGTCTGTGAACGGGTGGTCACGGGACAAGCAGCAGCAGTTGTGGGTAAATAGGCCAAAGCCCAACACGACTTCAGCAGGCAGGTTGTCCATGATGCCCACAGTGGTCTTTCCCGACCCCCCCAGTCCAGGTTTACCCGGGCCGTGGGTAAGCGAAACACAGCCCCCCCGCGACACGTACAGCAACTGTGCGATTAGATAAATGTTCTGGTTTCACCAAATGCCTTTGCATGAGGGTGATGGTAGCCCCGGTATCTCTCAAGCCTTGTGCTACCTGTCCATTTACGCGCACCTCCTGGCGATGATGCTGGCGGTTATCTGGGGAGGCAGCTTGTATCGGGTCTGCCTCATATAAGAAACCCAGGCATTCCTCTGGGCCCATCTCAGTCTCCAGGCAGTGGGCGGCAGAGGTACGTGATGTGGTGGCCTCTGCGTTGGGTGCGGTGCGTCTCCAATTGTTAGCTGCTGATCCCAAAGGGCAGTAACGGGCAATATGTCCAGTATTGCTGCAGTGATGGCAGGTCGTTCTAGACAAATCCCGGGGGTAATTGTTAGACCCCTGAGGGCAAGGCCGCCCTGGGGGTACAGGAGCATGGAACTCTGGGCGAGGGGTGATGGCTGGGGTACGAGGCTCTACCTTGTTAGCTGATCATGGAGTACCCTGGCTCACTTTCCTAGTTTTGGCGTACTCATCCGCCAGCCGAGCTGCCTCGTTTAAGTTGTTGGGGCGACGGTCTCGTACCCAGTCCTGTAGGTCAGCAGATAAATCTTGGAAAAAATGTTCTAGTAAAAATAACTGTAGCACTTCCTCCCCGGTGTTTGCGTTGCACCCTTGTACCCAGTGTGATGCCACTCTTTGTATCCGGTTAGCCCATTCCATGTGGGAATCCACAGCCTTTTTCTTGGACTCCCAGAAGCGGCGACGGTAAGTTTCTGGGGTTACGGCATATCTGGTTAGCAGCGCATCTTTTACCCGCTGATAGTGTAAGATATCCTCTGGAGTGAGAGCCCGAAAGGCCTCATTTGCTTTGCCAGATTATTTCCCGGACAAGATAGTGACCCATTGCTCTGGGGGTACTTGATGTAGTGAGCACTGCCTCTCAAATTCGGCCAAATATCCATCAATCTCTTCTTCATTCTCCACAAATGTTTTAAATGCAGTAAAGGGTACTTTCTTTGCTGCAGTAGTGGAGGGATAGTATGAACTGTCTGTGTAAAGGGCTGTTTTGCTCTTACCAGTTCAATTTCGTGTCCCCTCTTTTCCCGAATCTCCGCTCTCACTTCAAGGAACAGCCGTTCAATCAGTTCTACTGATGTCGCTGGGTACATGGTTAACCTCCTCTGTACAATGCTGCTAACTTCATCCTCCTCGCTGGCAGGAGCAAGTTGCTCAGTGACCTCCATGGATCTATCCATTTCGCCCAGCTCCAGCAGGTCAGCTATCAGCTCTCTAAAGGGTCTGTTACTGGCACTCCTTCCCCGAGTCTCCAATAGATCTTTCAGTGTGGGTTTCTTCAGTCTGGCATACTGAGACTCCATTCAGCACTTGCTCTGTAGATGAAAGGACCATCCCACTGCTGCCACCAGTGTAACGGCTACCTAAGTAGTAAGGGGGTATCAGCCATTGTAGACGTCCTTTTCCTGGCAAGCTGCTGTGTAGTAATGGAGTTACTTATTCCCATCCACGAGATCCAAGACTAGAGTCATTCATAGCTGTAAAAAGGAGCAAGGTAATTGTGCAGTAAATCCCCTTCCAAGAATGAGACGAGGCTATGTTTTGAAGGGTCAAGCAGAACTGGCTTTTATTGAAAGGGATTCTCCTTTTATGCAATTCTGCCCTTGGGAGGGCGACACCTACATAATTAGTACAGTATCCAATAACAAACATGGTACATCCCACACGTCTCCTCCCCTCAGATAAACAGTTAACATAATTAACACACACACATTTTTACCCTAGTTTTGGATGTACCCCAAATACTTGGTACTTGGTATCCCCAGATAGCCCTCTTCTAGGGGAACAACATATTTAAAAAATCATCCCATTCGGTTAAAGCGTTCGGGAGTTATGGGACTTTAAAGTTTTGACCGACTGCATAGGCAAACTAGCTGAAAATAATAGTTCCATAAGTTTTGGCCTTGCGGTCGGTCCTCGTTCGTGCGGTGAAAAGGCACGAAAATCCTGCCATCAGTGCATATCTTGCTGGTCGTTGGACTCCCTGTATGTAATATATCCTATCTAGTTTCAACACGAATTTACGGTGTTATGGAGGTTTCAGCAGTGTTTGCCTACTCGAGTGTCCAATTTTAGTTCCAGACACTCAACGGCAAATCACCGTTGTTCGTGCGTTAAGATGGCCGCGAACACGTGCAAAAGTCCCAAAATGGCGGCCACCAAGGATCTGAAACAAAGGATTCGTGCATTTTTCATACAAATGGTAGATGCCGGTCTGGGAGGTAAAATACCACATAATTGAATAGCAGAGTGGTCCGGTGTTCAGTAGTTTGTATTCGTATTTGTGCCTGCTGAGTCCCTACCGCATGGATTGCACAAATAGACGAATACTGGCAACAAAAGTCCCGATTGTGCTACAATTATCCACATAAACCAGGTAAGCATATTCCCTTGTATCATTAGTCTCGGTTAGTGCTAAATATGTCCAGGCAGATAGTAAAGTTCTGTTACAAATATGTATACTTATCAGTAGAGTGGTAACTGCATACATGTAGAGAATAAAAAAATTAAAAAAGCACAACCTTTCATGCGAAAAAAAGGCACAACTTTTCATGAAAAAAGCACAACCTTTCATGAAGAAAAAAAGGCACAACTTTTCATGAAAAAAATAAAATAAAAAAAAAAGGGAGAAATTATTAAGTCCCCATGAGAGATGCAGAACACCACACATATTTGTTTATATTAGGCCCTCACTTGGTCTTCCACAACATTTGCTTCACATGGCTCTCAGTGGGCAACACACTACGATCAGCGCCATGTTACTCAAGTGTCTCATCATTATCATCTCTAATTAACAGTCCTACCTTTTGGGCCTCTCACGAATCAAGTTAGTTATATACACGTTATGATATGGAGCAGGTCTGCAATTTTGCATGACTGTGTAAATTGCAACTGCTCCAAAGCTCAGCAACCATTAACCAAGCCACATCAAATCACTTCATACACCAGCTAATTCTCATACTGCCCTTAAATGGCTACCAATCTACTCATGAATCGGAATGAGCTCCCTCTGCCTTCTACTCCTATACCTTAACACACGGATCTCACTAGGCCTTTACTCACATAAGCTTCATACGGTCCCAGGTGGGCTTACAGCTACAACCTAAGTTAGGCCTTCCCGTCGCTCGAGGGTTATATATTGCCCTATTATACTGTGTTTAAGTACAATAAATAAATAAATAAAACCAGATCGAATGCCAGAGCATCACTACTGTCCATACGCAATTCACAGTCCATTTCTACAACTTTGGTACAATTAACCTATATTTGTTCATGCCATAATCATTACTTTACATACACCCTATTATACACCTGGCAGCTCAAGACTTACATTTGGTAATATTGGCCTTCCGCTGCAATACCTCTACACGTAGCCCTCACTAGGCCTTCACTCCATATATTACATATGGCCCTCTGTGGGCAATCTAATACGACACAATTTCTACCACACATTTGGGAAATTGCATGCAACATTTCCAGCTTTACAAGGGTCAGCTACAAGCCTGTCATACTACGGTTCACTATTCCGCTCAGCTTTGTTATGCCCACACAGTTCATTGCTTTACACCCTCTCTCTGTACTCCTGAGAACCAAGAACCCCTCATTACACATTTAACCATATTAAGGCCTCCTCTGTCTGTCACGGTTTTAACTAAGCCTTGTGTAATCCACAACTCCTGTCACAGGCACTAATTAGATCTTACATATGTTGCTTCCAGCTAGAAAACTAGAGATGCTCCGATCTTTCTCATACATACTTCAGATCCTTCAGGTTCCTCTCTATGATATTCCTGACAATCATAAATTCTATTATCTAGGTTCAACTTTCCCTACTTATCATCCTGTTAAGTTTTAATCCTTAACCACAGGTACTTTATACCCTTACCTCAATAGGCACCTACACCAGACTGGACATATTTCCATTAATGTTCCCATTGTGTCTTTAGGTTCCTCTCTATGATGTTCCTTTCTCAAGCTCAACCACAGACTAGTTGGGCGAGATACGTACGTTCCAACATACTTTCTATCAATTAATTACGTTTCTATTCCCCTACTTGGGGATAGATCAACTGGCTGTAAAGGGTATTGGTGTGTGCAATATTATTGTATATTTGTAATTCAGTCATGCAAGGATGGACACCCATCCTCATGCAGAGGTATTCTTCCATCGGCCCAACTCATATCTAGAGCCTTGCTCCTACCTCTCTAGGTTTTAGACAGAGCCTCACATGTCACGGCCACTCCTTTGAATCTCTTACTTGCCACTGGGAGGCCAACATTCCCACCACATCATTCGGTGGCCTCAGTCCCTCAGCCAATTCATAGCTAGAGCCTCTCAGAGCCACTTGGCAATTAGTGTAGGGCCTTACCTTTCCCTCATTTAGATAATTTTTTTGCCATTCTGCACTATGCAAGCCGCCAGTTGTCATACTATCACCTACATGACTGTCACATTTGCTCTACATGTAGATGTTGCACACCTCAGAACTAGTAAGATATTTTAATCCAGGCTCCCCAGCCAAACCCTTCACCCCACCTAGAACATGCACTCCAGCCATAACCCAGGATACCCCAGCCCCAGTTTCTGGCAAGCTTGTACCATTCCACATTTACTGCCGAGCTCTGACATAAAGGCATGCCATTCCCTTCTTGGCTCGGAAAACTGTGCTGTATAGACTCCGGTTTCTAGCTCTGGGCTCCCCTACCTTGTGTCAGCACCCAAGCTGGAAACACAGACAGCATGATGGGATGTAGGCCATGATAGCTCCCATGCTTTCATCCTTATGAACAACTGTTGACACTAGTGATGTTTAGAATATCCTGAATTTGGACGTCTTACCCTCCCATGTAGTACCCTACATCATGTTCCTTACTTCCATTTTTGACAACCTCTTTATTTGCGGGTGAACCTGCCATATTAGCCTAATTAATGGAATTCCACTGCTCAATTTTATTATCGGCTACTGGTTCTTTAAAGTTCTGAGCATTAGGCCATGGTATTTGGCCTATCTTAGGGTCCACAGTAGCAGCCTGACTAGGAAATGCCATTTTCCTCATTTTCAAGTTGCTCCCAGTGCATCGGTCCCAGTGGAATTTGCACAATATTTAGTGAACTGAGCATTCTACTTTGCCAGCCGTCTTACGTTTGGAGCGGAGAAATGCCCAAACTATTTAATATAGTTGCATAATTTCTCTCTAGACTCCTCTTGTACGTCGGTACTGTCCCTCAGTAATACATTACGGAACCGAATGCCATACTCTGAAGCAGATGTGTCTTTTGTATTTGGTACATCCTTTGGAACTCTGCTGTCTCGATCAACCTTTGGTCCCTACATCAATTTTTTTCTGGAAATACATTAGACTTCATTTCATTGCAGTACAGCGTATTAAGGAAAGGGAAAATCCTTTCTGGGCAACGATGCCTGTTTCCTATATGGATCTCCAGTCTCTCCCTGGTCCTCTGAACTTTACCATGCACCTTACACAAGGGATCTCATTAATTTACCATCAACTCAACCTGCTCCCAGGTTCACCTGTCAACAATAGCGCTGTTACATTCGACACATGCTTTGGCAGTCCTGTTCATATCGCTAAACTTTCTATCCTATCAGAATAGGGAAACCATGTTCACTCCACCAATGTCGCTCATTTCTGGACTAATACAGCTGCCTACACTGGATGGCAGCCAATTTCATAGTTAACTGGGTCCATGACACATTTCCCATAGTGACACAGAACCTACCCTCTTTTAGTAAATCAGCAGCATGGGAATTATTACCGGTCAGTCCCCCTCACTAATAATAAGGTTGATTAAGAAGAGACGTGTCTGGCAACACCACAGAAACTCTACTTTGTTCACATACCCATACCAGGCCGTCACATTATAGCATCCAAAGAGGTGACTCAATAACAATTTTTCGTATTCCAAACTCTCCCCGTGGCGGCCAAACGACATACCAAACCCCTACATTCCAGGATTTAATTGCTGGCATTTGTAACATTCTCTGCCACTGCCACCTGTTCATATGCTGGGCTCTGGCCATTTTCAATTAACTCACTTCCGCATATCATCATCAAACCATACTCATTCGATTCCATGGCGGCGTTCACATATTTTTTGCCACCTTAACCTTTAACTAGCTCACAACATATTTAGTTACTCGAATTCAACCGTTAACATTTTCAGGTCATTCTAAAAGAATACGCGCTGCTCCTACTACCGCTAGTAACATGCCAGTACATATAATCTAATTGCTGGGACAGTAGAGTCATCTGCATATGCCAGATACATTGCTCAACCTGAGAGGGAATTGAGACATGCATTTAAGTATTGGTTATGTAATGTCAACATGTATTCAATGCTACACTGTTACACTTTTTGCCCTCTTTTACAGGCCTAACCGAACATCGGTTCTGGCACACCACAACCGACTTACACATCATTATTATACCTCGGCTTATTGTATACGACCACAAATGAGAAGGCTGAGCCGTTAGGTGAAGCCTGTAATGGTGGGAGGAGCTATCCAGCCTATAAATACACAGATCTCTTCTTCCTCTGGGCTGAGACTGCCTGGTTCAACCCACCCACCACTCCCTTTATTAAGCCATTCATCTTGGTGGGCCTTCTTTTACAGGGCTACCCTTAATGTCGGTACTGGCACACCACAACCAACTTTGTAACCGCAGCTGGTTCTCCTATTTACCGCTATAATGTTTTAAAGCATAGAACTTAGCTGGGCTAACGATACAGATCGTAGCCATAATTCTATATAGTCAGTAAGAGATCCTCTATTTAAGATATATAAATAATTGAGAATACAATATAAAATAAGTATTGTCTTGGAAGCAATAAAGTTTTGTCTTTTAGATATTTTATTAAATGAAAATATAAATATAGACATATAAAATCCATTACAATAATTTATAGCAGAGTTTATAAGATTAAACTATATGCTTGCAATATCATTGCAAGCGGGTGGGGGCTTGGGAGGGGGGGACCTTTCGCGGGTGGGGGCTTGGGAGGGGGGGACCTTTTTTTTTTTTTTTTTAACAGTGAGCAGGCTGCTCACTGTTTAATAGATATGCCCCTACTCGCAGTATAGTGAGTAGGGGCATAATTTACTAATACTAAGTAATCTTTACTTAGTATTAGTAAATTTGGCTGAAAGACCACTTTAGGTCTTTCAACCTTTTAGTAGATAACTCCCTAATACCGTGGGAATTAGGGAGTTATCTACTTATTCATTCCTGTCATTACATTGACAGGCTAAGTAACTTACATTTTATATAAATGTATGTTACTTGATTGTTGTAAGTGTTGCAAATGCTTACAGCTGAATCCTGGCTATGTTTGTATACTTTTTATTTAAAATTGTATACAATGTAACATTCTTCTTCTTTCACTGGGTAAGTAAATTAGTACTTAGGCAATACTGTGCTTCGGAACTTTGGCACTTTGACACTTCGGAACTTCGGCAACTTCAGCACTTCGGAACTTCGGTAAATTCGGAACTTCAGGACCTCGCTAATTCGGCACATCGGCTATTCGGACATTCGGAAGTACCCGAATGTCCGAATTGCCCGAAATTCGTCCAAATTCATATTCGGACCGAAACGAATTGCACATGTCTAGTACACAGTTTGAGAAATACAATATTTGCATTTGCCCATAACAACATACACCACCATAACTAAAACTCGGCTTATTGTATACGACCACAAATATAAATATATAAATAATTCATTAATTCTAAGTGTATTTTGTTATTAATAAATGTAATTAGTGTTGTTGCACTTAACATAAAAGAGGTTAATTATTGTTGAACAAACATATAACTCAAATTCAAGCTTTTGTTTTGGTTCAGAACTTGGACAATTGCCTCCATCCTTAACCCCTTAAGGACGGCGGGCATGCTATGCCGTCCTTGGAGACCCGGCTCTAAATGCTGGCGGGCGGCATAGCACGTCCATGCCATCCTTCCCACTTACCTGCTTGCCAGCGATCCCACGCGATGGGAGGACTTACCTGACATCCCAGGAAGTCCCTTGCTGCTGATCCGGCCCTCCTGGACCATGTGATCGCGAGGTACCTGCAAGGACCTCACGATCACATGGACGGAATAGCTGTCCATAGCCATGCCAGCAGGGGGAGTTCCTGGAATGACAGGTAGTCCCCCTGCTGCCTGTAAAAAGTTTTAAAACTGTGTAAAATAAAATAATATATATATACACTTTCACATACATACACATACACTGTCTAAGTGTATTTTAATATTAATATATATAATTATATATATATATATATATATATATATATTAATATCAAAATACACGTAGAATGATATTAATTAACTATATTTATATATATATACACAATATTATTTTTATATATATATATAATAAATAAATATATAAAAACTTTAAAAATTAAAAATACAAAAATAATACAAAAATAAATAATTTAAAAAAAATATATGTGTAATATTGTTCTAACTGTATTTTGATATTATTATTATATATATATATATATATATATTGATATCAAAACACACTTAGAATGAAATAAAATATATAACTATATATAATTTATTTACATAATTAAGTCATTTTATTAATTACAATTTGCGGGACCTGCTGATAACCAAGGCAGAAAGTCCAGAGAATTTAATTTTTTGTTTTGTTTTTTTGTTGTTTTTAGGATATTTATGAATGCATTATCTAGAAATATGAGAACACTTTCTGCATAATGTTTTTGTAAAGTGTGCTACAGGTAAGGTGAAACAAGAGAAACAGCCAACTAAACAAATGTTGTCCTATAAAAGGGAACTGGTAACACACAAATATATTGAAAACGTTCCACAACCTCTTTCTTGCCTGTAAACAAAATAAAAGTATATTTCAGTCAATTTCCAATTGTTCATAAACTCAACATAACTTCCCATGACAGACCACGTGTCTATCTATGTATGTGTCTACCTCCACCCACTAGGGGGAGATATTTCCTCTCTTTTGAAGAACCGTTAGTAAAGTTGGAGGACATCTTTAGTTTTGGCAGGGTTATTGCATTAATTTTATATTTTTTCTTTTAATCTCCACTGTACTCCTTCACGTGAATAATATGGTGTTATTAGATAAAACGTGTTATTAGGTAGCCATTAAAGGAGAAGTGATTCGTCCATCGGCACACATTTTATACAGCTACCCGAATCAAATATGGTGGCTGTCGGCTTCATTACGTTAACGTATGCTTTACGGCAAACCTAGTGTCGTGAGGGAGCGAGAGCCGAGGACGTCTGGAGCTCTGCAGGTGAAAATATGACCGATTTGTCCGACCTTTTTTCTAGATCACGTTTGCAAAAAAAATGTCTGGTTTCAATTTCTGTGTGGGAATGGTGGGTTGATGTGAATGCCAGGCTGCATTGTATCCTGAAATATGGAGGTCACTGGTGTAATGGAGGTAGAAAAGTCATGTGAGCTGTGTTCTATGTAAACCTAACATTGACCTGTCATAAAAAATGATATTAATGAAATGATATCCGCACTCAGGGAATTATTCACTAAACTGCGAACTGAAACACATTGAAATCACAAAAGTGTTCTTTATATATGTTTATACGCTTAACGCTTTAGTGTTCTTTTGCATACACATTCCTGCTGATACAGTTACTAACTCCCATGCATGCATTAAAGGACCCTATAGGCACCCAGACCACTTCAGCTCAATGAAGTGGTCTGGGTGCCTGGTCCAGCTAGGTTTAACCCCGCAGATGAAAACATAGCAGTTTCAGAGAAACTGTTATGTTTAGATTAGGATTAAACCAGCCTCTAGTGGCTGTCTCATTGTGAAAATCACAGTGAGAAAATGCTGACGTCCATAGGAAAGCATTGAGAAATGCTTTCCTATGGACTGATTGAATGCACGTGCGGCTCTTGAATCGCATGCGCATTCAGCGCTGATGTCGGAAGAGGGAGATTTCCCCAGCGCTGAAGAAAGGTAAGTGTTTAACCCCTTCCTCTCCCTTCAGCCCAGCAGGAGTAGGACCCTGAGGGTGGGGGGGACCTGAATACCCTATCGTGCCAGGAAAACGAGTTTGTTTTCCTGGCACTATAGTGGTCCTTTAAGACACTTGGATTGGTCTACCCTAGAGATGTGGGGCTAATAGCACTTAAGTGTTACCTGTGCAAGGTGAGTTGGCGGATGATGTGTATGATACTAGCCCTGAGAGCAGTCATCAGCACATTATCTTATTGGCTATTGAGCTATCCACTCAAGTACTTGTTGCACTTGGTTTGTTGCATAGAGCACCCTGAAAAACCACCGCGCTATGAGAGTGGATTAGAAATGAGTGATTTGTTAAAAATGACTGCGCATCTAAGGCAGCCTCCAAGAGCACTACATTAGGTAGCCCTTTTACATGCGCCGAACAAATCATTTGCCTGTCAGTCTATAGATAAACAATTTCATTAATTTTGATTTGACATAGGTTGATAGTCATTTGATTTGTTCTTCCCTGAAAGGAAGTTGTGCACAAATCTAGTTTACATTAAATTTGTCCAAGTTCGCTTACTCAACTTAGGCTGAGCTCACAGAGCAAAGTTCTACACTGTTGCAGAAAGTTTTAAGGGACACTTTACGTACTCTATTTAATATTATTGAATTGGTTATGCTGTTTGGAGACCCCCGGCCTATCTCTCTATTCAAAGTCAAACCATTTTCAGGTAGTTTAATGCTGAATCAGGGTTTCTAGCTGGACACAGCCCCGCCCAAGTATACCTAAGGCAGAGATTACACTCTTCGTTAGCCATACCAATTCATACTAGCAATGGGTGCCTGAGCCACTCTGATTACTACTGCCCTTTGCTGCTCAGGCTAATACTTCCTCCCTAACTTGAGCAGCACAGAGGCTGCTGCAAACTCTTGTATACCATTAAAGTTACACTTCACTTCCCACATATAAATAAATAAATAAATAAATATATATATATATATCACTGTTTAGAATATATACCCCAAATGAAGATATTCATGCGTGCATTCATTGTGAGTTTTCCAATTTACCATTTTTGCATGTGATTGTCCAATTGTCAAAACATCTCATGCCAAAGCATTAACAGTGCAACATCCTCCCTTTTCTCTCATGGCTGCTCAGTATTGTTGGCATTAGTAGTGATGAGGGAGATCCACCGGGAGGCCTTTAGCATTAGGTTAGTGAAACCAGGCTTTTTCTGAGTGACGCAATGTCAGTGAAAGCTTTCATCACTCCTCACATCCTGATTGACAACACTGGAAAGAAGTGAATGAGCACAAGCCTGCAAATGGAGTGGGAAAAGCTGTCTCAGGTATTGTCATGGTAAATCAGGACATTTGTACAATAACACCATCAAGTACAAGAGCACCTTGCTTCTACACAGCCAGGAGGGTACAAATTAGCATCTTTATAAATTGACAATTTTCTCTTTATATTAGCAATTTTTTTATAGAGTGGAAAAGAGGGGCTACTGTGTTTAACCCCTTAAGACCTTCAAGTACTCTTTAAAACCAATAAAAACTAAAGTAGTGGTTTGGTGAATAGATGCTGCTCTTTTTTTTTTTCTTACAGTATAAAACACAGTTGTTTTTAAGAAATTACAATCTTTACATTTGTCTGAAAAGGGAAGATATACAGTAGTGGAGGAGAAAAAATACAACAACAAGAGGACATTGTCCTAAATTCGAGGGACATAGATTTAAAACGAATTCCTTAAGATCTGAATTTGGTGTTAGTACCCACAACATGTTGATGTCAAATATGGCTAATGCTTCTCATAGAGAAGTGTTGGATTGGCAGATTGTGGTCATTGCCACACATGTGACTGGCACTCCTAGCTTCTCTATGAGAACCATCTGACTGGACCAAAGATAATTAGCATTGTCTATCAAAGTCATTTCTGTTGAAGGTTCCTTCTCTTTCTTTGCTGCCTCTTCACAGGTAAGTTTCTTTGCTACTGTCACGTATTCATCCGCTACCAGGCGCTATGCCACCTAAGTGAGCAGTCTATGCTCTGTCACTTCAGGAGAGTAGAGTAATGGAGGAATATATTAAGGATTCATTGAATAAAGGCCATATACGAAAATCATCCTTGCCTGCTGGTGCAGGATTCTTTTTTGTATCTAAAAAGGATGGTGAGTTGCGCCCATATATCGATTACAGGGCATTGAACAAAATTTACCATTAAGAACGCCTACCCCATTCCTCTTATTGCTGAATTATTTGACAGACTCCAGGGAGCTAAAGTGTTTACTAAGCTTGACCTTAGAAGCGCTTACAATTTAGTGAGAATCAAGGAAAATCACGAGTGGAAGACTGCATTTAATACCAGAAGTGGACACTATGAATAAATATCTAGTGATGCCATTCGGGTTGTGCAATGCTCCAGTGGTTTTCCAAGATTTCATTAACGATGTACTTAGGGATTGCATTTACTCGTTTGTCTTGGTCTTTCTGGATGATATCCTTATTTATTCTCCTGACATTCAGACTCACCACGGTCACGTTAGACAAGTTCTGCAGACCTTGTTAAACAATCAACTTTATTGTAAATTAGAAATATGAATCTTTGACCAATCTGAAGTACAGTTTTTGGAATATATCTCTGCCTCAGGGTTTCAGGTGGATCCTAAAAAGCTGGAATCGGTTCTACAATGGCCTTTACCCACTGGGTTGAAAGCCATTCAAAGGTTCATTGGTTTCGCCAATTATTACAGAAGATTTATAAAGGGATTTTCTTCAGTAATAACCCCCATCACCAATATGACACGAAAGGGGGCTAGTAGTACGATATGGTCTAAGGAGGCAATTGAAGCCTTTGAAACTCTCAAACAGCGATTTGCCTCCGCCGACCTATTGATACATCCTGACACCAGTAAGCCTTTCATACTGGAGGTTGATGCTTCAGAGAAAGGGGTATGGGCAATTCTCTCCCACAGGGAGAGCCAGGAAACTCCATTACATCCTTGTGGTTACTTTTCTAGAAAGTTGTCTCCTGCTGAGCACTATTACGATATTGGCAATAGAGAATTGTTGGCCATTATTCTAGCTCTCAAGGAGTGGCGACATCTTTGAGGTTTCCAAGGACCCCCTTTTGATCATTACTGATCACAAAAACCTGGCTTACATAGGTGATGCTAAGCGATTATCTTCTAGACAAGCTAGATGGTCTCTATTTCTTTCTCGCTTTAATTTTCTTATCACCTACAGACCTGGTTCTAAAAATGTCAAGGCCGACGCCTTGTCCAGGCAGTTTGATACTGAGGCTATACTAGAGCAAGAAACGTTCCCATATCATTCCCCCAGAATGTATCATTGCGTCCACTGTCCTTCATTGTCCTCTCCACTGCTTGGCTCCATCATGGAGGCTCAGTCTCAGGCGTCCTGTGGTAAACCTCAGGACAAACTGTTCGTTCCATTGGGGGAAAGGGTTAATATCATGAAGGTGTTTCACGACAATGTGTCTGCTGGTCACCCGGGTATTAATAAATCCACTTCTGCTATCATGAGGTCATTCTGGTGGGATTCCCTCAGGAAGGATGTTATGGAATATGTGCAGGCTTGTTCTGTTTGTGCGGTTTCCAAAGTGCCTCATAAACTCCCTTGTGGCTTGTTACAACCTCTTTCTATTCCTGAGGTCCAATGGTCCCACTTGTCCATGGACTTCATTGTTGAACTTCCCAGTTCTAATGGTTATACCACCATTCTCATGGTTGTGGACCGTTTTCTAAAATTACCATCATCTCAAGACCTGGTACTGATCTTTATACGTGAGATTGTCCATCTGCATGGTATTCCTCTCAATATTGTATCTGATGGAGGTTCTCAGTTTGTATCCCGATTTTGGAGGGCTTTTAATAAGCAATTGGGGATTGAATTGTCTTTTTCATCCTCTTACCACTCCCAGACTAATGGTACAGCTGAGAGGGCTAACCAGTCTTTGGAGTTATACTTGTGTTATTTTGTTAATAGCACTCAAGACAATTGGTCCGAATTATTACCATGGGCAGAGTTTGCTAGGAACAATGCTGACCATGATTCCTCTGGGCATAGTCAATTTTTTGTTAATAATGGCCGGCATCCTACTGTTCTACCGGCTATTTTTTCTGATACGGCTATTCCTGCTTTGGATGACCGTCTGGCTTCCATCAGTGATACCTGGGTTAAAGTTCAATCTGCTTTGGGTACTGCTGCTGACCGTTTCAAGCATTATGCTGATACACGTCGAGGTGCCAAGTGAGTGAGAGGGTTTGGTTATCTTCTCTTAACATCAGGCTCAAAGTCCCTAGCATGAAGTTTGATCCTAGGTTCCTTGGACCTTTTCGTGTCCTTCGTAGGAGCAATCCTGTTGCGTACTCTCTGGCCCTTCCGGCCTCCTTGAAAATTCCTAATACCTTTCATGTGTCCTTGCTCAAACCTCTTGTTTGCAATAAATATACTGTCTCAAGTGTCCCTCCTCCTCCCTTAGTTATTTCTGGACAGGAAGAGTATGAGGACTTCACCATAATTGATTCCAGGTTTTTTCGGGGCACTTTACAGTACTTGATGGATTGGAAAGGTTATGGACCAGCCGATCGTTCTTGGGTTCCGGCATCTGATATACATGCTGGCTGCAAGATTCGCTATTTTCATGCCAAATTTCCTCTCAAGCCTGGTCCTGCCCGCCTGGTTGGCGTTCTTCAGGTGGGGGGTAATGTCACGTGTTCATCCGCTTATAAAAATGTGGTTAATGGCATTTACTGTCCACACATGAAAAGTTGTGCCGAGCTGCAACCAAATCCACAGAAGGGTTAGTGCTGAGCAGCAATTATGCAAATGGAACCTGGTAACTGCCTTTGGGGTCAAAGGCCGGTAACATCCTATCAGATCTAGAGGAGGGGTATTTAGGCCCAGTTCTCATCCTGCTCAGTGCCCTGTCGTGGTTGTCCGAGAGCGCGTTATTGATTCTGGTAATTCTGGTTATTTGACTTTGGCATTGTTTTTGACTTCCCTGTTTTCTGGCATCCCTGACTTCTGGCTTTTCCTTATCGTTGGGTCTCTTTCTGTTTCCCTTGACCTCGGCTATTCCTGACTATTCTTTGGTACGTTAGTCCAGCCATTCTAAGGTCCGGTATACGTTACCTATCAGTCCTCTGTGTTACACAATTCTACGTGCTGGATCATTCTGTAATCCTGACAGCTACACAGCATGTTATCCCATAATAAAATCTTGCCACTTATTGGAATTCATTTCGGATCCTCCATACACCAAAAACTTGTGATGCACAAAAGATGCCTGTTTCCTATTACTGTTGCTAGTGACGTCTGTGGGAATTGCCTTTCGTCAATTTCCCACACAGAATTTCAATAAAATTCCAACACAGTAACTAGGAGTATTTCACATAGGTTTGTCTTAATTAAATACTCAAGTATTATATTGTGGTGACCTACTGTAGGGGTGAAAGTTAGAGGAGGAATGTTCCACAGATATAAGTTATGCCATTATCTCTGTTTACATGATTTTGTTTGCTGCAATTATTTAGTAAATTGATATTAAGCAGAGTGCTGTCTTTAATAAAATTACTCTTTTAAGTAACGGTTAAGAAAATGTAGAAATTTAAGTAAAACCTGAAAATGCAACTTAATTGGTGAAGTGTGCGTACACGAGCACGTATGTGTGTGTATATGTATATATTGTATTGATTATATTTAGTGATATGAGGGATATGAAACATTTTTGATGTTTGCACCTGAATAATGTCACAGTATACTGCTAGCAGTTAATGGAACAAGGAACCACAATATCTCAGAATGTATGAGTATGGGCTGCCAAGATCATTCATCCATATGAAATATATCCCCCTCCTTTCTTCCACTAGCCATGCCGTTTATTGATGTACAAGGCAAGCTGGGGATCGATGTAGACAAGTGGCTCTTGCTTCAGAGTGGAAAACAGCCATACCGTCAAGCTGCAAGGTGCCACGCCTTTGAAAAGGAGTGGGTGGAATGTTCCAGTGGCATTGGGCAGATCCGGGCACGTAAGGAGTGCAAGCTGGAATATGAAGATTTCAATGAGTGTATGCACAGGACCAAAACGGTGAGAGTGATATTTTAATAGAGAACACCAGGGGATGATCTATGCTTAGGTTATGTGTGTGAGGATCTAGGAATTTATTTGCAGTGCATTTAATATTTTTAAAAAGTGTAATGCATTCTGCACATGCATCCGTGATACTCATGATTATTTTTTTTTATACCACAGTTTATGCGATTGGAAGCAGTTCAAAATCAAAAGAAAAAGCTGGAGAAGGAAGGAAAATACAAGGCACCAGATCGCAGCAAAGAAGAAAACCAACCATAACCTTAAGACTGATAAAGGCATAATTGCTGGCATATTTACAAACTCCACTTTACATTATTAAAATGTTCCATGCCATGACGTTTGGTGTTCTTCCTTTACTATTCTCCTGAAATGCCTTGTTTTATTGAGGGGGTCTGATTTAAAATCTTGGGTTTATTCTGTTCTTTATGAGTCAAGGATGTGCTGTTACAACAAGGGTCAGAAGAGACCTATTTTTATACAAATTTCTATTTATTAGAGGCCATATATAAAACTGGAAATGATCATATTCACAACCATTGCAGACCCACAAAACTAATATTATGTGGTGAGCCAGCACCAGCAAACGGGAATAAAGGTAAGATTTTACTATATTTAGGGGGGCCAGGGGAGCTTGATAGTGTTTTTAACACAATACATTTTTTTTGTGTCCTGACCATATAGGATTCCTTTAATGTTTACTTTTTTTTTTTCTTCAACTAAATCATGTCTTAATGGGTAATTCACTAAGCACACTATTTTGTCCAGATGGGCAAAGTCCAGAAAAAATTGCTGATGGCAATTCTCATATTTACTAAAGCCAAACCTGGCTGGATTTTTGCCAGTTGGCCAGATGCATTTGTTGTCTGGTTGAAATGCAGTGCTTTTTGCATCCTAACCCCCACACAAAGTATAGGATTTGTAATATGTGCAAAGCACTTATTTCACAATGCATAGAGACTGAATGCATACAGCAAGATGCATGTTCGTATATTATCGTTTGCTTGCTTGTTGCAAGGTGTCCAATAACGTTTTAAACCTGCCATGTCGGGAGTGTGGACATATTTATGAAACTAATTGCTGCCCCTTTTGTTAGTAATGCCCCATCCCATGAGAATATCCTCCCCCCACCCATGGGCAATGGGTGCAAGCTATTTAATATTCAATGGGGTTGAACATGCTATTGTGTACATGTGCATCAAGTGGCGAAGGTATTAAAAGTGATAAGGAGTGGACATGCAATTTTCCACCTCCCCTCCCCCCAAAGTTACAGCCAATTGCTCACTGCACCTGATGGCTAGGATTCCCCAAGCCCCTAGCAACCACCACCACATAAAATGAATTACTACAGCACTGCTCACCCTATTAATAGTGAGGGAATATTTTGTTTTTTGTTTTTAAAGGACCAAATCACACAAAAACATGATTAGGGGGAGGGGGGAAGCGACTGAACTCCAGTAGGGTGTCCCATTCCCCTGCCACTGTTTTTTAATATTTAAAAAGTGATCTGTCTACCCCCAGTTATTTAGATTGAAGCCCCACCTGATCCCCTTGGGATGGTCCTTTCTAGCAACTGGGCAGCAATGGCTGTACAGTTGCTAGTTTTTAATTACTATGAGCTGCTGCAGTCTATGGTTTAGTAGATATGCCCCACTCGTAGCATGGCATTGATGCCAATAAGCTTTTTTATAATTTCACAACTTTTTTAATGTGGTGGCTGGCTAGCCACCACTTGGTTATCACTGTCAAGGTTTTTGTTTTTTTTAACTATTTGCTCATTGGCTGCTACCCTGGGAAATAGTATGAATATTTTAAATCCAGGCCTGGGTTTGAAGCGTCCATGCACGATGCCCCAGAGTAGCCCAATGGCCACATGGCATAAACCAGAGGGTTAAAAAGAATAGTCTACTATAAAGGATGATGTAGTAACCAGACAAAAACATAATGGGTCGACATAAATGTTAATTCGTTAGCGAGGGCCAACCTCGCGGTAGCACCATTAACCAGGATCAAAGCTCTCCGCTCCGACCCCCAAGGTTTCCCTTATAGGAGCCTAGCCATACTTCTGGCATTATTGTTCACATTTATGTATGAGTTGTATTTTGTTATGTAACCTGTTTTTTCACTGTTATGACACCCTACCTACCCTCTACCCCACATACGGGCCTAGTGGGTGGCCCAACCAAACCATACATCAACTACGGTAATGCATCAGAAGCGTTCCCAAAACCGGAGCTGGACTCCAAAATGGGTCGCAAGATAAGTACACCGAGGGGCTCACAGAGAGGGATCTGCCTGGCTCGTCAAAGCTGGGGATGGTAATGCCCTCAAATAGAACAACATCCACTGGAAATACACAGACACTTCCCATATATGACACCATAAGGTTCTATAGCCACCCAACCATACAATTAACCCCTTAAGGACCAAACATCTGGAATAAAAAGGAATCATGACATGTCACACATGTCATGTGTCTTTAAGGGGTTAAAGGAACAAATATCACGAATACGCCAACAACTATGCCAGCATGCGCTTTATAAAGTAGGATACAACTTAAGAAAACTAAAGGCGACCCACTACTCCCAAGGAAATAGAGCAGGTAGACTATTGGATTCAAAGCTTAAAAACCAACAGCAGGCACAGAAGATAGCGTATTTAAATACTAGGTAAGGGGGGAAGATTATGACGCCCATTGCCATTAGCAATGAGTTCGCACATTACTATTCAGACTTATACAACCTTAAACATGACCCGACCACACACACTCCATCAGACACAGAGATATCAACTTTTCTAGATAAAATCGCAATTCCCACCCTGACGGCCCAACAGCAAGAAACACTGGCTAGGCCAATTAGCCCGGAGGAGGTTAAAGACACGATTGAGACCCTGCCGAGAGGCAAAGCCCCGGGCCCAGACGGCTTTGCCAACTCCTACTACCATACATTTAAGGAGGTTCTGGCACCCCACCAGGCTGAAGTAGGATACAACTTAAGAAAACTAAAGGCGACCCACTACTCCCACGGAAATAGAGCAGGTAGACTATTGGCGTTGAGGCTTAAAAAACAACAGCAGGCACAGAAGTTTGCGTATTTAAATACTAGGGCAGGGGGGAAGGTTATGACGCCCATTGACATTAGCAATGAGTTATCACATTACTATTCAGACTTATACAACCTTAACCCCTTAAGGACACAACTCCAGAAATAAAAGGGAATCATGACGGAGTATTTCCGTCATGTGTCCTTAAGGGGTTAAACATGACCTGACCACACACACTCCATCAGAAACAGAGATATCAACTTTTCTAGATAAAAATAGCAGTCAGTAAAAAAGGGGGATAAAACATTTTTTAGATACATAAATGAGAAAAGTAAAACAAGGATTAGTTAGATTAAAAACAAAAGAAGGAAGGTATGTAGAAGAGGATAAAGGTCTAGCTGACTGCCTCAATGAATATTTTTGTTCTGTATTTACAGATGAAAATGAAGGAAAAGGACCTCAGTTGAGAAAAAGGATAAATGAGTCATTTATTACACGTGAGTTTACAGAGGAAGAGGTTCTATTTCAACTGTCAAAAGTAAAGACAAATAAGTCAATGGGACCTGATGGAATACACCCAAAGCTATTAAAAGAGCTTAGTGGTGTACTAGCAAAACCATTAACAGATTTATTTAACCAATCATTGTTAACAGGAGTAGTCCCAGAAGATTGGAAGTTAGCGAATGTTGTGCCCATTTACAAGAAAGGTAATAGGGAGGAGTCGGGCAACTATAGGCCAGTAAGCCTTACTTCAGTAGTAGGGAAAGTGATGGAAACCATGTTAAAGGATAGGATTGATGAATATCTAAAAACACATGGATTTCAAGATCAGAGACAACATGGGTTTACTTCAGGGAGATCATGCCAAACTAATCTTATTGATTTTTTTGATTGGGTAACTAAAATTATAGATCAGGGTGGTGCAGTAGACATTGCTTACCTAGATTTCAGTAAGGCTTTTGACACTGTTGCACATAGAAGGCTTATCAATAAACTGCAATCTTTAAGTTTGGATTCAAATATTGTTGAATGGGTAAGGCAGTGGCTGAGTGACAGGCAACAGAGGGTTGTAGTTAATGGAATATATTCAAAGCTTGGACTTGTCACCAGTGGGGTACCTCAGGGATCTGTACTTGGACCCATTCTCTTTAATATTTTTATTAGTGATATTGCAGAAGGTCTTGATGGTAAGGTATGTCTTTTTACTGATGATACTAAGATATGTAACAGGGTTGATGTTCCAGGAGGGATAAGCCAAATAAAAAATGATTTAGGTAAACTAGAAAAATGGTCAGAATTGTGGCAACTGACAATGTGGATAAGTGCAAGATAATGCATCTTGGACGTAAAAACCCAAGGGCAGAGTACAGAATATTTGATAGTGAGAGGGTAGTGGATGCATGGAATAGCCTTCCATCTGAAGTGGTAGAGGTTAACACAGTAAAGGAGTTTAAGCATGCGTGGGATAGGCATAAGGCTATCCTAACTATAAGATAAGAATAGGGACTAATGAAAGTATTTAGAAAATTGGGCAGACTAGATGGGCCGAATGGTTCTTATCTGCCGTCACATTCTATGTTTCTATGCAATCCCCACCCTGACGGCCCAACAGCAAGAAACACTGGCTAGGCCAATTACCCCAGAGGAGGTTAGAGACACGATTGAGACCCTGCCGAGAAGCAAAGCCCCGGGCCCAGACGGCTTTGCCAACTCCTACTACCATACATTTAGGGAGGTTCTGGTGCCCCACCTGGCTGAAGTAGTTAACGAAGCCGTACGCAGGTGGCCCATATTATCACCCTCCCCAAACCAGGCAAACAACCAACGTGCCCGAAAAACTTCAGACCAATATCGCTTCTTAATACGGACACTAAACTGCTCGCCAAACTAAGACTGGGACCTATACTACCCCACATTATACATCAGGTGGGGTTCGAGAAGGGACGACAGGTGGCAGACAACACTAGAAAAGTCCTTAGCCTCATGCATAGCCTCAGGGCATCACAATCAGGGGGGGTTATTACTCTCCCTAGACGCGGAAAAGGCCTTTGACTGACTGGGATGGGGGTTCTTGGAGGCAGTCCTACACAAATTCGGACTCCCGGGGGGCTTCATCTCAGCGGTCAGGGCCCTCTATTCAGCGCCAACGGCCAAGGTTCTGAACTCAGGATTCGTATCTGACAAACTCAAAATACCTAACGGGACTAGACAGGGCTGACCGCTGTCGCCTCTGCTGTATGTGTTGGTGCTGGAGCCCCTGGCGTCAGCGATCAGAGCACACCCATCCATTCATGGAATGCAGGTGGGAGACGGGGTTTATACCCTAAACCTCTTTGCAGATGACATACTCCTAACCCTGACGCAACCACAAATTTCTTTACCTAACCTTCTAACGTGCACACAGGATTATAATAGGGTATCCTACTACAAGCTCAACCTAACAAAAACACAGGCGTTGGGAATTGACCTCCCGGGATGGCTCCTATGAATCCTGAAAGAATCCTTTAACTTTGACTAGAGGGACGACTACATAACTTTTTTAGTTATTAAATAAGTCGACACATCACATGTGCAAATACAATTATGAAAAGCTATCATAAGAAATGACACAAACACTCCATCAATGGGGCAGTGACTTCCACTCGTGGCACGGGCGCATAGCAGCATTCAAAATGTGACTACTCCCTAAGCTGCAATATCTGTACCGCTCGCTTCAGATTCCCATCCCCAAACAATATACGCTAGCTTTACAAAAAACCATCACACGATTCGTTTGGGCAAATGAATATACTCAAGAAACCAACAGCAAAGGGGGGAATGAACTTTCCAGACATAAAACTATATTACAAGGCCGCACTCCTATCCATGGTAGCGACCACACACAGGACAACCTCACCACCACAATAGGTGGCTATAGAATCACATTGGTCATGCAGGGCCGTGCTACACCACCTATTCTGGATACCAAAAAAACAAAAACCCGAAACACCATACATGCTAGAGCCAACCAAGCTGTTGCTGCACACATGGGATACACATCGTAAACACCTCAGTGGCCCACTGGCAACATCACTAGCCAAGACAATGTATAGCATACACTTGAGGAACCAGACATTTGATCATAACATTTGGACGAAAGCAGGATGCACACATATACACCACCTGTATAACGGACCTCCCTGAAACTATTTACAGACCTACAGACGTAATTCAGCCTACCAAATAGGGCACTTTTCCCATATCTACAGCTCAAATTCCTCCTGCAGACAACCACGGCCAACCTTCGGGCGCCCACACTTTCCAGATTTGACACCTGGTGTCTCAAAGGCACAACACATAAAATCTTTTCAATAGTATATGCAGCACTGTTGGAAGGCATACAAAACCTCAAAGACAACTTTAAACAAACATGGCATGACGACTTGGGTTGTACCTTTACCGAGGACAAATGGTCGAGGGCTTTCACAATCCACAAAGGTAACACATCTTGTATGACACACTTCAAGCAAATACGGAAATTACAATACCGATGGTACTTGGTCCCAACAAGGCTTGCACACCTATTCCCTGGCACCTCCTCCCAGTGTTGGAGATGCGAGTCAGACAGGGGCTCGTTAATCCACACGTGGTGGTCATGCAATCGTATCCAACCATACTGGACCATGGTGAGCGAAATTCTCACCCACTTGCTGCCTGTGCCTCTAGAGCTAACACCCGCAGTATGCCTCCTGTATATATGGCCAGAAAGCCTAACTATAGTACACACCAAACTATTATGCTACACAATAATAGCTGCATGCACCCTCATAGCAAGAACCTGGAAAACACAAATGGCCCCCACAAAAACTATGCTACTCAAACAAATTCAAACAAACTGGGAATACGAGTTAATGGCAAATCAACAAATTGGGAAAAGAGGTGACAATGGTAGAAGCGGGTCAAATATGGGACAAATATTGGGGAACGAGGAAATCTCAGATAGCCAGGGACGAGTAAGATCCTAGAGAAGATAGAAGCACCATAAAGTGGTTGCCTTAATGGAACAGAGGACCAAAGAGTAGAGGTTAACAAAGACCCCCCAATACCGCGTACCTAACTAGCAAACAAGATGCCAACCCGAAACGTTAGCCCCACCGAGCAGATGACATTACGAAGCTACGATTCAGAACCCACTTGTACATATGTTACACCCCAACCCCCACCCTATCACAAGGTATAGAGATCCCCGAGAAGGTGTGCCTACATGAGTGTTCTTACATGTCTACCACTGAAACACCTCATGAGAGAGGTAGACAGTATGCGCTACCTAAAATACCATCAAGCACTGTATCCAAGGTTATCCAACATGGGTGGGAAGCAGCCATGGATCATTATGATATTATGCAACAATATCCTCCTCCACCTTCCTTCTCTTTTGTAACGCATATCCCCCCTAACAAAAAAAAATTGCAATGTATACCGCTCAAACGGAAAACAGAAATGCAGGTCCCTGCTTCTGTGGCGTAGAACGCTCAAGCTAAATTAAGAAAATAGGCTGGAAGAATCCAGAGGGGCCTACAGATGGGAATCCCAGATGGTAATCCAGCAAGGGATAGTTCATAGGCTTTCCAATATCACCAAGGCCTCATCCTTCTTCGAAGCATTGGGACTGACCACACTGCCTCCTGTGATAGTTAAGCTCCACGCTTGTCTTAAAAGTGATCCTAGTCAACTGGCTCCTTTTGTTCAAGAAGAGGTTCACCAAGGAATCTGGATGGCGATGACCCAGAATAATCAAAGGATATCGTGCACTGATGTCATCATTGTATTTTACTTATGATTTGTTCCTTTTCTATTAGTGTTATGTTTCACTATCAGACTGCTTAAATTATTGTAGAGTCGCACTAACTGTGACAATTCATGTTATCTGTCCCATAGAGCACACTCGCAGTATATGCTGAGTTTAATGTGTCCCATTCCCTCCCCCCAGTCCTTCCATGTGTCCCATACCCTCCCCCCAGCCTGACATTGGGTTACTGTGAAGTAGTGGTGGGCTTAACGCAATGTGGCCATATGGTGGAACTGAATCCCCATATTTGTTTGCTGAGCTAGGTGATTTTAAGTAGTCGTATACAATTTAAAACTGTATTTTTATGTGTGCGCTGTTCCTTAATCTGTATAGTTTATACATTTTGGTCTGTACGGCAGCACCATTGCTGAGAAATGCATGTTCAGGGTGTGCCCCTAATTCCCTTTTTTCTTTACTATAAAGCAAGAAGAAGTCAAATCCAGCACAGAGGCAGCAATTCTGAGAAATAGCAAGCAAAATAAAATTATGCTAAGAATTGTACCATGGCAGCATCACTTATGGGTAGCCAACTTAGATAAGGGAGGCAATTAATACAAAAACATACTGCAAGATTTCTCGGTCTGCCACAATAGCAGAGAGCTCCCCATAAGTGAAGCTTGTAATGCTTAAAACATGTACATTGAGATGCCCAAGTGGCTGCCCTGCAAAAATTCTCTCTTGACACTTTATCAAATAAGACCGTGAAGCTGCCTTCCCTCTGGTGAACTTTGATGGAAGATTAAGCCTTGAGACAAGCAGACTTTGGAAATTGCAAACAAAATCCATGTCCTTAGGCTTAAATGCTGGATCACATTTCCTTGCTTCAAAAGAAATTACAATCGGGTACACATCATGAATGTAGAAATATTTCTAATGCACTCCTAAAGGCAATACTTCACCGCCACCTTTGGTCTTTCATTTTTCTTTAGTGAGAAGAGACTGTCCAGGGAAGAAGGAAGGAAGAATAATCTCCTGTTTGGTATGAAACAATATTATGTACAAATTCTGGCTCAGGCAGAAGTACTACGTGTTATTGATGAAAGATCATGTTTGCTTCCTTATAAAATAAGCCTGATTACAGATTATTCAGGTTGAAGTGATCACTACTGAAATCAGTGTTTAATGTTAGATTAATTAGTAGACAAAATAAAATGAGTTCAAATGGCTATTCTGTCATGAAGATTAAAGGTAGGTCCCAAGGTGGAATGAGGTTCTTGACTAGAAGTCTAATTCTTAGAACTGTTGAGAAACACCTGGCAATTATTGAATCAGTAGCTCGTCTCATGTTGGTTAGATAACTTGAATTTCAAATAATTATTGATTCACTTGAAAATATTACTATTAATGGATGTATTTACAATTTTTAATAATAATCTATTATTCATGCTATTAAAAGTTAAATTTTTTAGTTTTTCTACACCTTTGGTGTCCATTTATCAAATTTATTTAGGGGTTACACCCTCATTTATGGTGTAAGGATAATGCAATTCAGCATTTTCCCCTTTTATTGTTTTAAGAGAAATCTGCACTTTAATGAATTGGTTAGGGACAATTTAGGAACTCCTTCCTGGTAGTCAAGCTGACAACCAAAGGGCTTATTGGTTCACTCCACTTGAACAATCGAGACTGCCCAATCTGATTGGCACATTTGTGGCAATGGGACAATTACACCCTCATTTAAAATGTAAGAGTGACTGGCAATACCCCATGCAAACTTTGATTTACAGACGGGACATGTTGGGAGGTATGACCATACACACTGTATCCTCTAAACACAGACCCTACAGCCCCCATACACACATGCACACTACAGAGCCTACACATATAAGCACACTACATACTACATATTCTAATACACACACAATGCAAACCCAATTTTTTTTATTATGGATGTCAGTGGGGGCCTCATGTTAAAGTTTCTGCCACTATACCTTCTAACAGAGAGGATCTTGTTTTCTGTCCATCCCTGAAACAGAAATCAAAGACAAAGAAAGCATAGATTTACTCCCTAAAAATAAAGAAAGGAACAAGTTCCTAGAACAATAAGCTCCAGGAAATATTGTGTTACGTTCCTCTACTCCTACACTGCAGAAAAGTAGGCTTTTGTTCGCTAAGCAATGAATTGGCATAACAATATTCAAATCAAAATAGCACAACATTATTGGTAATCAGACTATATAAAGGTTTCTACTGTAATGTCATGTGATTTCTATTTCAATGTAAGAGCAATGGAATTCGTAGAACTAGGGCTGTATGTCTAAAGGAGAAGCAGAGTTCAGGAAATTGTTGAGTCATAAAAAAATAAAAATAATCAGTTGACAGAATGTCACTTTAGTTACCTCAATTTTGAAATTCAGTTATTAATTTGCTTTATTTCTGAGTTTAGTGGACAACTCTGTCAAGTCTAATAGCCTTTATAAAAGACATTGTATTTGGAGAATCAGTGAAGATGGCATGGCTCAACCTAAGTGATGATTAGGGAAGATAGCCAAGATCTCAGGGTTGTTCCGTCCTAATCAGGGATGACATAGTGCTATAAGACTCTTGCAGAGTTTGAAGCACTTCAGCATATTCCCCTTATCCCTATTTCAAGAGAAATCTGCTCTTTAATGAATTGGTAATGGACAATTTGGAAACTCCACCCTGGCAGTCAAGCTAACAACAAAATGGGCTTATTGTCTCACTCCACGTGAACGATTGAAGAAACATTAGTCAGTGCTTCTCTATGAGAAGTATTCTACTGGGCGATTGCTGAGATTGACCAATTTGATTGGCACATTTGTGGCAATGGCCGGGCACGTGCCAATTTTCATCGAGCAGAAATGGAAGAATGCCATCACAGTCTTCCCAAGTCAGAGCAGAGCAGCAGCAAGAGATGGAGGAAAAGGTAAGTTATCTTAAGGTAAACTATTATTTTTAATTAGGGGTGGGGGGAACATCTACACTGTTATGGTTAACGGAACACTCCAAACATTACAACCAGATTATCAGTTTTAAAAGGGGAGTGTTCATTTTTTCAAGATTTCGGCCTGATATATAATATCTACAGTCAAGGAAATGTTCTTGGTTTGTTTAATACCTGTAACTTGTTGAAGAAGTTCCATATGAACAGCTTTTATGCTGAATGGTCTGTCTTTAGCAACCAAAAGAAGTGCTTATAATTTAGTTAATTCACTAAACTAGCAATTGAAGAGAACTAACAAGGGAATTGCAAAATTTAAGCTAATATAGCCAAGTTGGCCTGATATATGCCATTACTTTTTCCATTCTTTGCAGTTCATAGTATATTGGATACCACTGAATGTGACTATAAATGAAATTACTAGTTCTCCCGAAATTGCAAAAAGCCAGAGTATGGACTGGGACCAAAATCCAAATGTTCAAAATCCAAATCAAGGTTGACAGAGAATGTACCCCTAAAATAGGACTAATCTGTGCCCATTAAGTCAGGCAGAGTTCACACATTGTGGTACAATTCCATTAAAAGGGCAATTTAGGCAAGCAGGAGTTGAGGCATTCTATTTTTATAAATTAAAAAAATAAAAACCATCCTGTTGCTACCCATGGTGTAAAAGTAAGTGAGGGTAGTTATTATGGGGGCAGAACTCTTCTTATTTAAAAAAATCATTATGGTTTCCTTGCTGTTAATTATATATTTATTTCTCTGACTAGTTTGGCAATTTGTAAAATTAATTTAAAGGAACGCTCCAAGCAATAAAACATCTACAGCAATGCGGGTCCTCGCTCACTGACTAAGAGCATCAGCTGAATACAGTCAAGCATGGCCTTTCTTAGCTCTGTCAAGTAACTCCTAGATTTTACCATCAACATGATATAACGTCATAACTCGGAGGAGTGTATTACACTATTCTCTTTCTTTATTTCCCTCAGCAGCAAAGGAAAATACATGAGTTAAACATTATGCATAGAAACATTCAACCATTCAGAAATAGGTATAGGTCATAATGCCAGTGAGACAGTCTAGCTACTTGCTCTTTTTTGCAATTCCAAAGATCAATACAATCCACAGAAAATCCAGACCAAAACAGGATCTGAACAAAAAAGCCAGCACCTGGAGATTCAAGCTAGAGAAAAGAAAAATATGGCAAAATCACCACACAAGGCAATCGGGTGAAAATGAACCGATCATAAACAAAAGTCAATCTAGATAAAACACCATAAAGTATTATAGAGCAAGTAAGAGAAAACAACAATACTCTAAAAGCAGTACAAACTATATAAACATGAAAATAAACACATCTATTAAATAAACAGGATACACTTACTATAAATATTTCTAAAATGTAAATATATAAATAGGGTAGGGAAGGTGAAAAATATTCGCCTCTGTGTCAATAATATAATCATGACTTTTTGTCATGCTAATAAGTAAAATTTGTACATTTTATTAAAGACACGGAGGCTCCTATTATGCTCATACAAAACTGAGCAATAACCCAATCGACAAAATATTGCATAGGCTTGAAGTAAAAACCACAGAAAGTTGACTCAGATGGCCAATCAGCTGCGTTGACAGAGTGAGAAGAAAAAGTAGAAGTATCAATTCCATTGGCAATAAAAGCCACTTAACTCAAAGAACAAAACTGGATGTCGAGACTGGACGATGTGGCTTCTGAAAAGAGGGGAAAATCTGAGGAAGTTGCAGAAAAGTAATTAGGTCTTCAGACACAAAACCAGACATAGATTTGTTTTTTCATGAAAAACAGCGTGGAAGACTGATTTGGGCAAAGACTTAGTCTGATGACCAAGGCCGGACTGGGAAAAAAATTCAGCCCGGTCATTTTTGAGTCACAGCGGCCCACTGAGAAGGGGGTGGGGCCAGAGAGGGTGTGTTTTGTCATCACCAATTTTTTTAAAGTTATTTTCTGTCCAATTTTGGTGTTTTACTCTCAATAAGTGTGGTTAATGTATTTTATTGGCTTGTAGTTTTTCATATTAGATTTATTAAATTAATTTTAAAAAGTCTAATATTAATAAAATCATAGAAAAAAACTATTTTAAAAGTATTTGGGCAAAAAGTCATTTTCGGTTTCGGTTTTCGGCCAAGGGCATCCTGAATTTTCGGTTTCCATTTCGGTCCAGAATTTTCATTTCGGTGCATCCCTAAACATACGTTATAGGTGATTTTTAATGTTTTATAAAATTAATTTCACCAATGTCAAGCACACCCCCTCTCAAAGTGAGAATGTTAGGTTCAATGCTCTTGAAGGGTGCAGTGTGTGTGAGGAGTGCAATGTGTTTATGTATGTGTGTGTGAGGAGTGCAGTGTGTATGAAAGGCGCACTATGTGTATGAAAGGTGCAGTGTGTATGTGTGTGTGTCTGTGGGAAGGGTGCAGTGTGTGAGGAGTTCAGTGTGTGAAGGGTGTAGTTAGTGTGTGTGTTTGGTGTGCAGTGGGGGGGAGATCAGTCCAGTGTGTGTGTGTGTGTTTGTGAGGGGTGCAGTGTGTGTGTGAGGGGTGCAGTGTGTGTGTGAAATGTGCAGTGTGTATATGTGTCCGTGTGAAGAGTGCGGTTTGTGTGTGTGTGTGTGTGTGTGTGTGAAGGGTGCAGTGTTGAGGATTTCAGTGTGTGAAGGGTGTAGTTAGTGTGTGTTTTGGTGTGCAGTGGGGGGAGGAGTGCAGTTTGTGTGTGTGTGTGAGGGGGTACAGTGTGAGGCTGTGTGAGAGGTGCATGTGTGTGTGAGGGGTGCAGTGTGTATGAAAGGTGCAGTGTGTATGAAGGGTGCTGTGTGTATGAAAGGTGCAATGTGTATGAAGGGTGCAGTGTGTATGTGTGTGTCTGTGCAAAGGGTGCAGTGTCAGGAGTAAAAGGTGTAGTTAATGTGTGTGTTTTTGGTGTGCAGTGGGGGGAAGATGAAATTAATACATAAATATGTTTGTTTAGTTTTTTTTTTTTTTTTTAAATCTACACTTTATATCCCCCCTCCCTTCTTACCTTTGGTTGGGAGGGGGACATAGAGGGGAATCCCTTGAATCCCTGCTGGTCGTAGTGGAAGTGAATCCCTGGTGGTCGTAGTGGAGGTGAATCCCTGGTGGTCGTAGTGGTGAGTTCACTGTCGTGAGATTTGAGCGTTGCTACGGTAACCGCTGCAAAGCTCTGACCTCGCGAGAGGAACCAGACGGAGCTGCAGGTTAGAGCTCCAACGGGTCCTCTCTCCCTCCCCAGCTGGCGACCACATGTAAGTGCCTGTGGGCCGACAGGGGAGATGCTGTGATCTCCCCTGCCGACCTCGGCACATGGCCATGGTGGCCCACTGGGCATTTGCCCGGTATGCCCGATGACCAGTCTGGGCCTGCTGACGACAAATGTCAAACAGAACACCATCGGAAGTAAAACACAAAACATTAAAGTCCAGGGCACAGAAATCCGACAACCCCATTTACAGAAGAGCAAACAGAATAGCATTACAAGTTTCAATGACAATTATTTCAGGGAAAGTTCACGATTCATCGGCCAAGCATCGATAAAGGTTAAGATGACATTAGTGTCCCATATGCTCTGCAATGATCGAGATGTTGTTCCAGAGAAAATAGTGCCAGAAATCCCAAGCCAGAAACTTAAAAATCCTTGAACTTGTGCCCCTTGGATGACGAACAACAGAGACGTTGTCCATCTTCAGCAGGATCAAACATGTCATACCATTGGGGGAAAGCCTGCCTATGGCAAACGATCCCGCTGGCATATCCAGGCAGTTTATGTGTAGGAAAGATTTGTCTACTGACCATTTTCCACTGGTGAAAAAATTACCGCAATGTGTGCCCCAACCACACAAGCTTGTGTTGGACTCTTTGACCAGGTCCAGAGTGGATTCAATTATCGCTCTCCTGTTCCATGCATCACGTGGGACAGCCACCACTGCTGCTCCTCCTTTGCTTCTGTGTTCAGTGATACCAAGGTCTCATAAAAGTGGCCTCTGCAGAGATACGATACCTTTAGACGTTCAAGAGCACGACAAAGGAGTAGGACCAAGAAAATTGTCTGAATGGATCATACTAGTAAGCTGTCCATGCAAGCCAAATGTCTGAGAGTGATGTGGTTGTGATGGAGAAGTTGTCTTATTTATTTATTGATTAATTTCAGCTTGGAGGAAGGTACAAGGTTTGTTGTGTAGAATCAATAAGAAAACCCAGAATCTCTATTGTTTGTGACTGTTGCAGGGTCAATTTTTCCCAGTTTATGAGAAACCCCAGATATTGCAATCTGTCCAGGATAGATGGGTGCAAAGAGGAGGAATATATAATCAAATGGACAACACGACCTCTGAGAACAGCAACAGCTGGTTTCATGACTTTGGTGAAGCACCAAGGGACAGAGGACAATGGAAGACACTGTCACGGTGTAATACACCAATGTGCATAATTTAGGATAGCCAGGAAATAACTAGGAAATAACGTATTACCGGGCCTAAGAATGGCCGGACTAAACGTTAGACAGAGAAAAAGTGTAAACAGAGATGAGGTCAAGGTAACGGAGAGGCAGCAAAAACAAGAACTAGCCCGAATCAGGTACACGGTAATAAGTCAGACGGGCAAACAAGACAGTAAAGGGTTAAAGATAAATTCAGAATCAAATACAAAGCCAAGGTCAACATTAGAATAAACACAATGGATCAAAGAACGCACTAAAAGGTACTGAAACAGAAACCACGATAGGGAAACGTGGATAGGGCTAGGAAAATTTAAATATCCTTAACTAACACTTGATTGGCCCATGCCATGCCCATGCCCATGCCCCCAAAATGTGTGTGTGGGGGGGCATCAGAATGATTTGGGTCAATGGGAGCCTGAATCTAGTTTTGGCTCCTACTGCCCCTTTAAGAGCGCGCTCGTGACGCAAGCCACGCTCCTAGTGCCAGGCGGGCCGTGTGACCACTCATTGTGGTCAGTGCATGCAGCCTGCTCAGAAGGGAAGATTGAGCTGCACGCGGCTCGTGTGGAAGAAGGACTGAGGACCCCGGATAAGGTAAGTGCCGCCATTTGGTTCTGCACCAAGTGAATTGGAGGAATTTTACATTTTCCTCCATGACTGGTACCATCAGGTAAGCATTCTTCAGGTCCAGCTTGACCAACCAATTAGAAGGTAACAATAGATCCTGAAGGCAATGGATCCTTCCCATACTATAATGGTGGTATTCTACAAAGGCTTGTAGGGGTTTCAAATTGATGACTGGGAGAACACCACCACCCTTTTTCAGGAGAAGGGAGAGGTTGTTTATTGAGGCAAATTGTAGTAGTCAAAATGATCTGTTGGATGGCGTCATTAGCCCGTAACTTGGCAATCTTATGGGTGACCAACGCGCCATCAAGATAGGAATAAACAGATTCCAGAGGAAGATAATCTTGTATTGGGGAGACACTAATTCCAGAAAATAATCCTTTACGAGTTGAAGAACGCACACATTGGAGGTTACTATTGCTCAAACCTGAGAAAACTGAGGGAGGACCAACCATAAGATCATTTCCGGGGAAGTGCAACACGTGAAAAGCCCAAAGTCATTTCCGTGAGGAGAAGAAGGGTATGGACCTGGAGTCTGGGAGGAGCCTCAGTTCTACCAAAGGGATTCACAGGAATCATAGCTAGAGAGATGGCACTTAGCTCTTCTGGCACCTCTATAAATCTTAGGTGTAAACACCCTCTTGATACTGTTCTGCAGCTTGTCCAAGTTGGTGAATCTTTTGACAAATGCTTTAAGATCTTTTACAAACATGTCCCAAAACACTAAACCCTTAGCCACCACACTGGGCCCATTGAGGGCCATATTAACTAATTTGGGTTCAGTCTTTAATAGAATCACCTTTTGGCGTTCTGTGGTAAGGGACATGTTTTGCTCAGGAAGTGAATAATCTTGGGCTTCTCTTTTTAGACAGATGCTCGCAGACACGTAAAAGCCAAGTAAAATTCTGAATACAGCCACCATAGAGGCTCACAAAAAAATGGGTGATGCAGTGCATACTAAACACCCGAGTCGTCACCCAGAGAGGATCAAACAGGACCAATGGGCAGTAAACAGTAAACAGCCATCTTTATGCTAACTCAGTGTACCCCAGTGAGGTGTTTAGGAAGAGAGCAGGAGCCTGGGAGATGGAACCAACATGCTGTTCTCATCCAATTTGCACAGTTTTCAAGTCATGTGAGACCTGGGAACAGTGGCAAAACTGACCTGACAACCAAAAAGATGGCTGGCGTAAGCACAAGTGTGCATCCGTGGCAGCACACACAGACTCAAGAGCCACGGCCCACTCCAGGTACTAAAACCTTTGACTACTTTCCCCGTAAGGGCATTTTGACTACTTTCTCTTAGTTGGCACCTGTAGTGGTTATGGTACTTTGAGTGTCCCTTTAATTAACAACTTAAAGTTCATTTGAGGCAATTAAATTTAATTACAATAGGTCCAATTTGAATGTGGTCTTGCACATTTCGGAAAGAAAAAAACTTCAAAATGTGATTTCCGTGTACAACCTCAAAATTGTTATCTCAAAATTGGATTTAAGTAACAAAAAACTCATGCATGGACCCCATCACACAAAGAGAGCCACACAACTATTGGTCCCTATGGGGTAAATATATAAATACACTACCAGCCAGTAAATGGAATAGCATGCCTGAGAGATCCGCTTCTGGGAGATGACTCGACTGCAAATGGGTCTGTGACACATGCATTCCATACATGATTAAACCCAATCCCCACACTTTCCTTCCATTAACTTATTTTTCCCCAGTATTTACTTAACTTATTCAATAATTTCCATTTTATGGTATCACTCTTCAGCGGTATCACTCTTTAGGATTGTTGTGGGTCTATATGTGCAGAGATTACATATCTACAACGTCTCTCCCAAACATTATATATTTTGCATATATTTCAAATATATATATATGTATATATATATTTTTTTTTCAAAAAATAATTCCAGAGACCACAGCCAGAAAACACAAAATGCACATGACAGTTAAAATTTTTTTTTTTTTTTACCCGTTACACGTTAATTGTGGATGCCATATTCATTTTTCTTGTAAATACAAACTAAACAATTTACCTGCATTTGGTAATTTGATGAGTGCCTCTCAATATGCTTCTTTCTATTCTACAGCAATGAAAATTCTAGGTTTGACTTTGAATTCCCAAAACTTGATAATTTCAGTGGTCAAGTGCTCCTTAGTACAATACCTGGGCCACCTCCATTTGTTCTCTTACATTATTATTATTTTATTATTTATATAGCGCTAGCAAATTCCATAGCGCTGTACAACTTATGCCGTCTGCTGGTTGCCCTTCTGTGGCATTCTTTTGACTGATTATTAGTAAAGTAATTTAACAACTCCAATGGAACTTTGCTTAACTTCAGTCTGCCAAAGATTGCCAGAGATCATGCTCCTGATTACTCATTCTTTTCAAATATTTTTATTAGTAGTTCTTAGATAACAGTAAACAAATCAATAACAAAACAAATGATCATAATATAACAATAAAAACATTGTAATAAGAAAAAGGAAACAAATGGGGAATTAATGTTACACATACAATCATCCAAAAATACATAAATAAAAGCTTAACAGTATCATTTATATGATGCTAAATATAACCGTGTATTCACAATATTTATATATTCATGTCGATCGTGGATCACGATTATACCTAAGTGATATTTTCCTCCCACACATCCCATTCATGTCGCAAAATATTTGTTGTTGCTGGAGGTAATCGGAAAGTCAGTTCACAATGTTTACTTTGAATAAAGAGTGTAAAACCTCATTAATATATGTCAAATCAATGGATTTCCAGGGTTTTAGCTGTTGTAGCTGAAATCAAAAGATGACCTAGCATTATCTTTTAATTTCTGCTTATTCGTATGTTAACTAAAAAATAAGATAAATTAAAAAATACAAAAAAAACAAGGAGACATTTAGGGATGAAGGATTGACTTACAATCAAAACTTGTAAGCACCACTTTAAGAGCATCCTAGTTTTGCTGTTTTCTCCCTTATGACTTCTCTACTGTCATGATAGCTAACATCAGCACAGTTATCTAAAGGCAGCTTCATTCAGTTCATTATCCCTGTCTTTTTAATTTTCCTCACTTTGCACAAGTGGCTCCTCTGTGGCAGCTATTGATTTTCTCTTATTCCGTACTGGTATCATACACAGACAGCTGGACCTCTCTCCTACGTTAGGTTATGCTTGGGACAGACAACCTTCGGCACTCCAGATGTTGTGGACTACATTCCCCATAATGCTCTTACACCCATAATGCTGGCATAGCATCATGGGAGGTGTAGTACAAAACATTTGGAGTGGCGAAAGTTGCCTATGCCTGGGTTAGGCTTTAGGAAAAAGTGATATTATTGGAGCACGACTAATAAACAGAAATACATATAAACAGGGACCTTTTCCTGACCTATTTCTTAGAACTCAGTTTTAAAAATGTTCATAAACAAAATATTTAAATAACTTTATTTACAGTAAACAGTACATAGAGAATACTGCTATTAAAGTTGTTTACACAGGTTTATTCACTAAATTCCACATTAGCAATATGACTTACTAATCTATGAGAACTAGTGATTTCTCTTTTATTAATTTGATTTAGAACTTATTTTTTTCATAGTGTTTGCATTAGCAGAACTGGGGCCCCAGATCCCCTATTTATATTGAGGCACCCATAAATATGGTCACTACGATTCCTTTTCTCTATAGACAGTGGTGTGACCGTTAAGACAGTTAGTCTTATTACAAACAACGTTGCCTACTTCTGTCAGTTTTTTTTTTTAAATTAATTTTAGGTTTTGGGATATATTCGACTCCTTTATGGAGCTAGCTATCTCTCTCCATGAATTACATAGCTGAAAAGAGACTTGCGTCCATCAAGTTCAGCCTTCCTCACATTTGTATTTTGCTGTTGATCCAAAAGAAGGTTAAAAAAAAAATAGTTTGAAGCACTTCCAATTTTGCAACAAACTAGGAAAAAAAATCCTTCTTGACCCCAGAATGGCAGTCAGATTTATCCTTGGATCCAGTAGCTATTACCCTACATTAAAAAAGTATATCCTTGAATATTCTGTTTTTGCAAGTATGCTTCTAGTTGCTGTTTGAACATATGTATGGACTCTGATAAAACCACTTCTTCAAGCAGAGAATTCCACGTCCTTATTGTTCTTACAGTAAAAAAACCTTTCCTTTGCCTTAGACAAAATCTTCTTTCTTCCAGTCTAAATGCATGGCCTTGTATCCTATGTAAAGTCCAGTTTGTGAATAAATATCCACACAATGGTTTGTATTGGCCCCGAATGTATTTGTATAATGTTATCATATCCCCTCTCAGGCGACGTTTTTCTAAACTAAAGAGGTTTAAATTTGTTAACTTTTCTTCATAGCTGATATATTCCATTCCTTTAACTAATTTTGTAGCCCGCTTCTGCACTTTTTCTAGTGCCATAATATCCTTCTTTAGAACAGATGCCCAAAATTGCACAGCATATTCAATATGTGGTCTTACCAGTGATTTGTAAAGAGACAAAATTATATTCTCATCCAGAGAATGCATGCCCTTTTTCATGCATGAAAATACCTTACTGGCCTTAGCCACTGCTGACTGACATTGCACATTGTTGCATAGTTTGTTGTCTATAACAATCCCAAGTCCTTTTCGTGTGTTGTTATTACTAATTTGCTTCCATTAAAGGACCACTATAGGCACCCAGACCACTACAGCTTAATGAAGTGGTCTGGGTGCCAGGTCCATCTAGGATTAACCCTTTCTGCTGTAAACATAGCAGTTTCAGAGAAAAGTGCGCCAAAGTGCATAACTTTGCATTTTTCAACATTAAATTTCATCTGCCATTTGAGTGCCCAGTCCCCCAGTCTATCCAAATCCCTCTGCAGCAAAGTAATATTATCTCATTGTATTACTTTACAGAGTTTTGTGTCATCTGCAAACACTGAAACATGATTTTCAATGTTTTTTTCAAGATCATTTATAAAGATGTTAAATAGATGGGGTCTCAGAAGAGAACCCTGAGGTACACCACTTGCCACCTCTGTCCAGCTTGAAAATTTACCATTAATGACAACTCTTTGTACCAATATTCTACCTAAGAACAAGTATTTTCATCTGGACCGATTTCCTTGAGTTTGAACACGAATCTATTGTGTGGAACTGTATCAAATGCCTTGGCAAAATGCAAATAGATCACATCCACTGCAACACCATGATCTATACTTCTACTTACTTCTTTGAAGAACGCAATCAAGTTCGTTTGACATGACATGTGCTTCATAAAACCATGTTGATTTTTGCTGATAACCATGTTCTTCTCAAGGAATTCTTGAATATTATCCCTTAATAACCTTTAAAATATTTTCCCAGCCACGGAGGTTAAGGC
Source organism: Pelobates cultripes (assembly GCA_933207985.1). Taxonomy (NCBI): domain Eukaryota; kingdom Metazoa; phylum Chordata; class Amphibia; order Anura; family Pelobatidae; genus Pelobates; species Pelobates cultripes. Next base: position 199,441,711 of record OW240912.1, on the reverse strand, counting down.
CCCAGGGAGAGTGTGCAGCTTAGCGGACAGGGGCACATGTATGAGTGTGGGATGGATGATGCATGATTGGCTATATGCTACATGTGGGAGTGTGAGATGTGAGGAAGTGGGTGGTGACAGATCAGACTGACCTCAGTGCCACTTAGGAGCCGGGCCAGCAACAAGTTTCCTGTGATCCTCCTGTTGCTGGGCTTGCTGGATTTTCTGCCTGGGGGCCCTGGATGCTGCATCCTGGTTTTACAGCCATCCTGTCTGCCCTCAGGGCTGGTAATGGTGCTGCAGATGGTGGCCTCCTCCTTCCCCAGCAGCCTGGAGGTGAGGTTCCCCTCCCCAGCGGTCTGGCTCTCCCTGGGCACCCTCCCTGGGCACCCTCCCTCGGGCTCTGTGAGCCCCAACTCTCCTCCTCGGGCCCGGTACAGGAGCTGCAGCCCGGGCCTGAGGCTTCAACAGGGCCGCGCACCTGGACCACGTGGCGCACGGCCTGCTCCGCGCCCGGTCCTTCCGCCGCCCCTGGTGTCCGTGCGGTGGCATCTGCTGTGGGCCGTGCCCCCCCCCTGGAGGTAGTGGGGGGGGGCGGAAGCTAGGCAATCGGCCTGGGTGGCGTGTGGGATGCTGCCCGGGGTCCTCCCCTCTCGGCCGGCAGTGGTAAGTGGGCCCCCTGCCGGGCACGCGGGGTGGCTCTCGCCCGCTGCCGCGGGGTGGGGAGGGTTTCTGTATCCCCCTCATGGGCCCCGGGGGGTCTGCTTGTCCCGGCCCTCCCCTCCCTGTTTTGCCCAGGCAGGGTCCGCGGGCAGTGTGGGCTCCCTTCCCCTCACCCCCCTCCAATGTTTCTCCCATCTCTTGTGTCCCCCCTTTCTGTGTGGTGTCTCCCTCTTATTTGTGTTCCTCCTGTTTCTTTATTGTCCTCCCCCCTTTTTTGTTCCCTCCTCTTTATTGTCCTTGCTGACCTTCTTTGCCCCCCACCCCCCCTCTCCTTACCTGTTTCGGCAGCCTCCTGTCCTGGAGCGTTGGCTCTTCCTCTCTCCACTGCTGCTTCAGGCTTTGGGTGCAGTTGCCGGATCCGTCCAGCAGGTGGCGTCTGAAGCTCCAGTTGCCATGGGAACTGCGCTGCAGGTGATGGACTCCTCTTTTCAAGCTGCTGTCTCTTCTATGGTGCCGCCAGCAGTTCCTGGGGTGCCGTCAGGTGAGTAATGTTTTCCTGTGCTGGCTGGGGTGCCTGCGCTAGGCGCTCATGTTGGGTTTATTTAAAAAAAATAAAATTATAATAATAATAATTTTCTACGACCTAACCACACAAAAAAATAAATTAAAAAAATCAATAAAAAAAATCAAAGAGTAACGGTCAGCTGCGCTCAGTGTAGTACCCTCCTGGCGCGACGGTGTGTCCACCGGTGGGTGGGGGGCAGTGCCCTCGGTCCTCAGCATGACAATTGGAGAGGAGTTGGGCCTCTTCCTCATTGGGGGCTGTGCCCCCCTCTCCCCTGCGCAGTCACGTAAGATATTCCCCTTTGGCCCCTGGGGGGGATGCTCTTCCCTTGGGGCACAAAGGGGGATAGGACTCAGGCGGCGAAGATGTAAAGTTCCGTTATAGGAAAATCCAGAGACGTTGGCGATTTGGGTTTGGGGTTCGCTATTTTGGAGAGCGTGGTTGGGTAGAGGCGCTGTTTTGTTACCAGGACACCACTTGGAATGCATGTCATACTTATTGTGGCCTGGGTTGGTGGCACTATGAAAAACATTTAATCAGCGCCTTGCAGTTTTGCCCACTGTAGAGTGGGATCAGATGGACTTCGGCCCCTGGCTCTCCATCGTAATCCGCCCGGCGGCGCGTAAAGAGGGTTTGTCCTCCTTTCCTGGGGGGGCGACTCCGCCCCAGCAGCCTCGCAGCAACGGCCAGGTTGTTGCGGGGAGTTGCACGTCAGCCGATGTAAGTGGGGTGTGTCGTGCTGTTTAAAGCTCAAATGCTCCCATCGTGGTGGGGGCTCATTCTGCCTCCGGCTGTTTCAAGAGGGGTAAGTACGGGAAAAAAGGGGAAGTGGGGGCGCAGGGCGGCGACGCCAGTGCTTGTAAGTGCGATGCACCCATGGCTCGACCGCTATTGGAATCGGCAGGCCATGGGGGCCCTGCTGGAGGGGGTCACCCAAGACTTCGGGATCCCCTTCTCAGGGTGCCCGGTGTGAAAGTCGCTATATGATAGACAGTTTACATACTTAAAGGGAATCACTGTAATAGGGAGGAGACTATGTTTTAAAGAAGTAAAACTTCCGAAATAAGAATGCATAGTCTTAAATTGGAGGGGCGAAGGTTTCACAATTGTACCCGGATGTATTACGTTAACAGAAGGGTAGCGAATGCATGGACTAGCCTTCCAGCTGAAGTGGTAGAGGTTAACACAGTAGAGGAGTCTAAGTAGGTGTGGGATATGCATAAGGCTGTCCTACCTATAAGATAAGGCCAGGGACTAATGTCAGTGGTTAGAAATTTGGGCAGACTGGATGGGCAGAATGGTCCTTATCTGCCGTCACATTCTATATTTATGTTTCTAAGTCTGTGCTCGACTTCCTGCAGATGGTGCTGGATGAGTTCCTGCGGGATGTAGCTTTGGGGTGGTTTGCGGGGTCAGTTGAGGCCCCGTCGCTTCCCAAGTTGCAGGTCCCCCTTGGGCCTGGTGCCCAAGTAGGAAGCAGGGGATTTTCATCTGATTCATCGTTTGCCCTGCCCTCAAGGGGTTTCGGTGAAAGATGTTGGGCGTCCTAGGCATCCTTCGATGCTGCGGTACGCATGGTCGGAGCAGTGGGCCCTGGGTCTTTGCTAACGAAGGCCGACGTCAGAGCCATCTTGTTGCCAGTTCATATGGATTGTCATCCTCCTGGGTGGTGGGTTTGTGGTCGGTATTATGTGGATACGTGCTTCCCGATGTGTTGTTCATGTCCTGCTTTTACGTTGAGTGTGTCAGTGGTTTCCTGGAGTGGGTGGTGCGGCGGGAGGCAAGGATTGGCTCGTTGCTGCGTTACCTTGATGGCTTTTGTGTGTGGGCCTTCGCTGACTTGTCGAGTCTTGATCGACTCGGCGGAACTTTAGGGTCCTCTTAGAGCACGATAAGACAGTGCAGCCGAGTGACGTGCCTTAGCTCCTTGGGTATCAAAATTTACTCTGTGACCATGGAGTGCTGGCTGCCACGGGATATGATTGATAGGGTGTGGCGATGGCCAGGGGTCTGAGGAGGATGCAGCTGTGCAAGTTGCAGTCCCTGTTAGGGAGGTTGACCTTCCACTGCCGGATCAGGCCCATGAGGCAATTGTCCCGCAGGCGCCTGGTGGTCACTACTACCGGGACTGCAGCATTTTTTCAGGCTCTGGAAGTCTGGGTTTCCTTCCTGACCGAGTATATTGAAAGGTCATCTTGGCAGGCGCCGGAGGTGTCCAGTTCTGACTTGCCCCTCTATATGGACGCGGCTGGCTCTGTCTGGTTGGAGCGATTCTGGGATCGCGCTAGTGTGCTGACATGGTCGGCGGCTTGACCGGGAATCTTGCCTTCCTGGAGCTTTCCCGTTGTGGTGGCATTGGATATATGGGGTCGGGAGCTACAGGACAGTCGGTTGTTATTCACTGTTAGCCAGCTCTCAGTCCCCCTTTTCTCTTTTGGTACTTCCCCTGCTCCAGCGCCTGGTGCTACGGTGCCTGTGTCTTCATGTGTCGTATAGGTCCTGTTCCTCTTGGGCCAAGGTACTCCAGGGTATGGGTGAAATGGCAGGTGCAGGAGTCAGAGATGGGTGTATTTGCGGGTTCGCCTGCTCATTTTAAGGTCTGTTGTGACTGGAGCGTTGGGTTTCGGTGGATATGTCGCCCTCCGGGGTGTCCTTGCGCGTGTCCAGTCTAGTTTTCTGGTTAAGTCCCAGGGTTGGGTGGCGGTCACCACAGAGTTTCTGGTATGGCAGGGGTCGATTTCTGTGGATCCAAAGAGGACGGTTTTGGGGGCCACAATTGTGCCAGGTGCTCCCAGGGGTATGCCTCGCGTTTCTTCATTTCTTTGGGGCCATAAGGATTGGGGTATTGGTGGGTCCGAACTGGTCAGCCGGTAGGGAAGGATTCTGTTTGCGGATGTCCGGGATGGTCAGGGCCCGGTGTCCGTCAAGACTCGTCCATACAAGACCGACATCCTTTGCAAGGGCAGGTGGGTCCCGCTGGCAGCGGTCCCAGGATTGGATGCCTGTCTGGTCTGGGCCCTCAGGGAGTCCGCAGTACGGCTGTACCTGGCTGGCCCGATCATGGTACACGAGGAGGGGAACTTCCTCTCCCATTTTCAATTTGTTTGGCAGTCATTCTTTCCGCATTGGCGCTGCGACGGAGGCCTCTCCACTGGGTATGCTGACTCGGGATGTGCGGAGGATAAGAAGGTCGGACTCTAGGAGATTTGTTCCGGTGTGCAGCACGCTGGTTTGCTCCGTTGATTTGTTTGTTTTTTTCCTTCTCAGGGCGGATGATTGAGCACTCGATCAGCACCGGGGGGACGTGAAGTGGGTCTGGCTCCTCCTGGAAGTGGTCAGGTTCTCTCGCTTGCGGGTGGGTGTCATTGGTTCTGGTCATTCCTCCTGGGGGTTACTGACCTGGGGACGGTGCCGTTCGGAGACTTGGTGGACATAGGAAAGCGGGACTTGTCCCAGATCCTTATGTCATTTCTGTTTTTTTTTTGCATGGTGTGGTCGGAGGTTGTGGCGAGGTACTATTGGCGGCAGGCACACATCTGGAGTGCGTTGGAGCGCTGCCGCGAAGGGTTCAACCGTTGGGTTTCGCGGTTCATTATAGGGGTTTGGGGGATGCCCATTTCATCAGGTTTTGAGAAGGAGGCGGCAGATTTGTTGCGGCCGGATGGGGTTCATTTGACTGAGGTCGGGCTCGACCGTTTTAATCTGGCCATTCTAGAGATGGTGGAACAGGCCATGGTTGGTTTGTTTGGGGTCCCACGCTGATTTTAGGCTTAAAACAGCGGGGTTGTGGTGGGGGTGTGTCCTTGCCAAATAAGGGATGGTTTGGTAGATTAGATGAAAAGGGGGGATTATGGCCTGGTCTCATCCTCCCCCTGTCTCTTATGGTGAACCTGGAGAAGGTACCAGGTTGGACGTGTCCCCACTGGGTTGTAAGTCGACCAGTGGGGAGCATTATGGTTGGGCCCCACCGAGTTGGTGGGGAGCCCTGAAAAGGAAGATGTTTTTATTATGCCGAGGGGGGGAGGTGAGAGCCTTGGGGAAGTTAGATTGGCAGGGACGGTTTCTTTGGTTACTGTATGACAATATGCAAATAGTTTATGTTAATTTATGATATTTATTATTTCGTTATATGTTAAAGGAGTCATACAGTATTTGGTTGTGTTAATAAATGCTGTGGCCTGTTTTCTCCAAGAAGTTGTCTGTCGTTATTTGAAGGGGTAAGTTATGGTTTTATGGGGGATGAAGGGAATGCTATCCAATGCCCACTACGTACATACAAGCTTACAGGTCTATAATTTCCAGGCAAGGATTTTGAACCCTTTTTTGAATATAGGAACCACACCTGCCTTCCTCCAATCCTGCAGAACACTTCCTGAAAGAAAAGAATCTAGAAAGATTAAAAACAGAGGTTCACTTATTTCTGCACTTAGTTCTTTATGTACTCGTGGATGAATACCGTCAGGCCCTGGAGCTTTGTTTATATTAACTTTCTTTAGTTGCTGCAGCACCTTGTCTTGAGTTAACCAATCACAATTATTCTGCAAATTTTTAGCAGCAATCATTTGCACATCTATTGCCATGGGTTTTTCCTTAATACAGGGAGTGCAGAATTATTAGGCAAATTAGTATTTTGACCACATCATCCTCTTTATGCATGTTGTCTTACTCCAAGCTGTATAGGCTCAAAAGCCTACTACCAATTAAGCATATTAGGTGATGTGCATCTCTGTAATGAAAAGGGGTGTGGTCTAATGACATCAACACCCTATATCAGGTGTGCATAATTATTAGGCAACTTCCTTTCCTTTGGCAAAATGGGTCAAAAGAAGGACTTGACAGGCTCAGAAAAGTCAAAATAGTGAGATATCTTGCAGAGGGATGCAGCACTCTTAAAAATTGCAAAGCTTCTGAAGCGTGATCATCGAACAATCAAGCGTTTCATTCAAAATAGTCAACAGGGTCGCAAGAAGCGTGTGGAAAAACCAAGGCGCAAAATAACTGCCCATGAACTGAGAAAAGTCAAGCGTGCAGCTGCCACGATGCCACTTGCCACCAGTTTGGCCATATTTCAGAGCTGCAACATCACTGGAGTGCCCAAAGCACAAGGTGTGCAATACTCAGAGACATGGCCAAGGTAAGAAAGGCTGAAAGACGACCACCACTGAACAAGACACACAAGCTGAAGCGTCAAGACTGGGCCAAGAAATATCTCAAGACTGATTTTTCTAAGGTTTTATGGACTGATGAAATGAGAGTGAGTCTTGATGGGCCAGATGGATGGGCCCGTGGCTGGATTGGTAAAGGGCAGAGAGCTCCAGTCCGACTCAGACGCCAGCAAGGTGGAGGTGGAGTACTGGTTTGGGCTAGTATCATCAAAGATGAGCTTGTGGGGCCTTTTCGGGTTGAGGATGGAGTCAAGCTCAACTCCCAGTCCCACTGCCAGTTCCTGGAAGACACCTTCTTCAAGCAGTGGTACAGGAAGAAGTCTGCATCCTTCAAGAAAAACATGATTTTCATACAGGACAATGCTCCATCACACGCGTCCAAGTACTCCACAGCGTGGCTGGCAAGAAAGGGTATAAAAGAAGAAAATCTAATGACATGGCCTCCTTGTTCACTGATCTGAACCCCATTGAGAACCTGTGGTCCATCATCAAATGTGAGATTTACAAGGAGGGAAAACAGTACACCTCTCTGAACAGTGTCTGGGAGGCTGTGGTTGCTGCTGCACGCAATGTTGATGGTGAACAGATCAAAACACTGACAGAATCCATGGATGGCAGGCTTTTGAGTGTCCTTGCAAAGAAAGGTGGCTATATTGGTCACTTATTTGTTTTTGTTTTGTTTTTGAATGTCAGAAATGTATATTTGTGAATGTTGAGATGTTATATTGGTTTCACTGGTAATAATAAATAATTGAAATGGGTATATATTTGTTTTTTGTTAAGTTGCCTAATAATTGCACAGTAATAGTCACCTGCACACACAGATATCCCCCTAACATAGCTATAACTAAAAACAAACTAAAAACTACTTCCAAAAATATTCAGCTTTGATATTAATGAGTTTTTGGGTTCATTGAGAACATGGTTGTTGTTCAATAATAAAATTAATCCTCAAAAATACAACTTGCCTAATAATTCTGCACTCCCTGTATATACGGAGGAGAAATAGTTATTTAAAATTCCTGTCTTTTTTTAGAATTTATGTACTTAAAGATGCTTTGGGGTTGGTTTTGCTCTCTTTGGCTATCATTTTTTCATTTTAAAGTTTAGCTAATCTAATCGCCTTTTTGCACACATTATTGGCTTCCTTATATCTTTTATAGGATGCATCTGATTTGTCCGATTTAAATGCCCTTTTCTTATTTTGAACCTCTTGTATTACTTCTCTACTAAGCCACATTGGTTTCAATTTGTTTCTTTTATATTTATTACCCAATGGTACATACTTAGAAATGTACCTTTCTAATATTTGTTGGAAGATGTTCCATTTATCCTCAGTGTTCTTTTCACTAAAGAGTTTATGCCAGTCAATATATTGTAAAGCTGCCCTTAACTTATAGAAATTGGCCTTTTTAAAATTATATGTTTTAGTATACCCTGTGTGCTTTTGTTTTTTTGAGTTTATTTCAAAGGACACTATATTGTGATCACTATTTCCCAAGTGCTCACCTACTTGAATGTTGGTCAAAAAATCAACGTTGTTTGTTAAAACCAGTTCCAGACAAGCATCCTTTCTAGTTGGTGCTTGTACAAGTTGTGACATGAAGGTGTCATTTAACAAGTTCAAAAACCTAATTCCCTTTGCTGAGCTACTAGTCCCTCTGTCCCAATTTATGTCCGGGTAATTAAAATCTCCACTTGGGAGGTAGGACTGTTTTAGTGTTTTTGGTCGATAAGATTCTATAATTAGGCCCATAATAATTGTCAGCACCAGGCCCACTGGGCTCTTAATCTGGCCCTGGTTAGAAGTAACAGTTTCCTCTAATACAGCTACTCCTGAGCTGATGCTCCCAACATCTTCGCTCAAACGGGCAAATCTGCTAGGTTGCACTAAATCAGGACTAGCTAGCCCTTTCCTCTTTCCTTCTCCTCCTCCCCCCCCTCCCCCCCCTTCCTCGCCCCACTGTCACCCAGCTAGCAATCCATCTGGTGCTAATTACAACTTTTTCCATCTGGTTCTCTAAAAAAAATCTTATCTCTATATGTACTCAGATTCAGTGCATAATATGTTTAGACTTTAAGACGCCATCTTGTCCTAGGTTAATGTGACACTGACACCAAGTCAAGGCATTGTCTACCTCATGTTCAGCCTTAAGTTTTAGGCCAAACATATATAAGATGTCAGTAAGATGTCAATGAAGACAACAGATTGATTAAGATGTTTCCATGTGCAATGACCATGTCAATGCTATGTCATTTAATGGTCATGTCCTTGTCTCTTTGTCAAGTTAAAGGGGCACTAGGGTCACCAGAACTAATACAGGTTAATGTAGTTGTTCTGGGGAGTATAATCATTTCTTGCAGGCATTGCCTTTTCATAGAAAATGCAGTGTTTACATTGCCCCCTAGGGGCACCTCCACTGGCCACTCCTCAGATGGCTACTAAAGGTGCTTCCTGGGCCAGTGCTGCCATTCAGTGTCTCCACGTTCAGCATGCAGACACTGAACTTTCCTCACAGAGATGCATTGATTTAATACATCTCTATGGAGAGATGCTGATTGGTGAAGCAGGTGTTTGCCCCTGGTCCTGTCCTGCCTCCTAGTCAATTTCAGCCAATCCAATGCTTACCTATGGGAAAACATTGGATTGGCTGAAATCATAAATTTTGATCATGTCAGCAAGGAGGCGGCTCAGAGTCCTGGCCAGCGCCGGCGGACCCACGCGGCCCTGGGAATAAGGTAAGTTTTATTACATTTTAAGGGAGGGGGTACAAGTCTCCTAAATGGTGGTTTTAACACTATAGGGTCAGGAAAACGTTTGTGTTCCTGACCCTATAATGTTCCTTTAAGGTAGATCAGATTTGTTTATCTGTTTTCCTATAATTTTCACATAGGGATTGATTTATACTTAAGATTTAAAATTTTCCTAACATGATCTAATTGAATATCACTAGGTTTAAATATGTCTACTCATTAATATTAGGGACACAGAGGGGATAATTTGGGATGCAGTCAACAAGACTGAAAGGTTGACTTGTTCAAGAAGGTATGTTATTCTATTTTACTGATATTGCAACCATATACTTTAATCTTACAAACTCTACTGTAAATTATTATAATGGGTTATTACGTTTTTATTTATATTTAATAAAATATTTTAAAAGACAAAACTTTTTTTTTTTTTTTTTTGTATTCGCAATTATTTATATATTTTAATTAGAGAAACTCTTACCAATTATTTAATATTATTGCTAAAGATTCCTGTATGGTCAGCCCTGCTAAATCCTTTGATTTAAGACTTTTGAAGTGGTAACTAGGGGTATCATAGCGGTTCCAATATATGATACAATTCGCCAACTGACCATCAGTGAGTTTAGAACAACAGAATTAACTTTGTCCAGTTGCGTAAATCCATCGCTTACTTTTGGACTTCAAATGTTTTAAAGTATTCAGAGGGTCTAAAATCCTACATAAATTAATGTCAATTTGGTAGCTTCTATATTTGAATACTGTTTAATGTTGTGAATAATGTGTGGATTTTTGCCTCTGAATGTCACTCGATTGTCCCAGATTATTTCTGCTATCAAAACTAGATTAGATTTAGACTTTAGTGAATAACGCTGACAGTGTACTGTGATGTTTAATAAAAACATATGGAGAAGAAAGAGGGTCATTATCACCATGAGTGCTCACAGCCCACTTGGAATGAGACAGCCTGCTGTAAATCTAAATCTAGCTAATGTAACCTGAGACTGAGACTGAGTAAATATATATTTATGACTTCACACATCTAGACTTTGCATTGATTGCCTTTAAAAATATGTAAACCATCTTCCTGTTAATGTGGTTTGCTTCCTCACAAGGGTTATATTTACATAAATAGATAGGAGCAGTACGGTTTGAGCCTATATAGGAAAGGCAAACGTTTCGGTCCAAATACGAATTCGGACGAATTTCAGGAAATTCGGACATTCGGGTACTTCGGGTAAAGTCCCGAAGTGCCAAAGTAGCGAAGCACAGTATTGCCTAAGTACTAATATACTTACCCAGTGAAAGAAGAAGAATGTTACATTGTATACATTTTTAAATAAAAAGAATACAAACATAGCCAGGATTCAGCTGTAAGCATTTGCAACACTTACAACAATCAAGTAACATACATTCATATAAAATGTAAGTTACTTAGCCTGTCAATGTAATGACAGGAATGAATAAGTAGATAACTCCCTAATTCCCACGGTATTAGGGAGCTATCTACTAAAAGGCTGAAAGACCTAAATTGGTCTTTCAGCCAAATTTACTAATACTAAGTAAAGATTATTAGTAAATATGCCCCTACTCGATATACTGCGAGTAGGGGCATGTCTTTTAAACAGTGAGCAGCCTATGCCCGCTCACTGGGGGCTTTTAAACTAAACCTATTGCCCCCCCCTCGGCCACCACCCCTGAGCGGGGGAGGGGGTGACTAGGGGTTTGGGGACCCCTAGTCACCTGGGGGGGAACATTTTTTTTAAGGCCCCCACCCGCCACACAGGGGAGGTGGTCGGGGGGAGGACAATAGATCCCCCCATTGGTATTTAGGGCCCCACCTGCCGCTCAGGGGTGGGGGCCAGGAGGAGGACATTAGGTTCCCCCCTTATTAGTATTTTAGGGCCCCCACCCACCGCTCAGGGATGGGGGCCAGGGGGGAGGACCTTAGGTTCCCCCCCCCTTATTAGTATGTAGGGCCCCCACCCACCGCTCAGGGGTGGGGGCCGGGGGGGAGGACAATAGGTCCCCCCCATCATTTTACTTTAGGGCCCCCACCCGCCGCTCAGGGGTGGGGGCCGGGGGGGCAATAGGTCCCCCCTTTAGTTTAAAAGGCCCCACTCGTGCGTCGCGGATGAGGGCTCGGGAGGGGGGTCCTTTTTTTTTTTTTAAACAGTGAGCAGCCACAGGCTGTTTACTAGACATGCCCCTACTCGCGGTATAGCGAGTATTTTTACTTAGTATTAGTAAATTTGGCTGAAAGACTAATTTAGGTATTTCAGCCTTTTGGTAGATAGCTCCCTAATACCGTGGGAATTAGGGAGTTATCTACTAAGATGCTGCAATAGAAGTCCCGAAGTGCCGAAGTCCCAAAATTCCGAAATGACGAAGTTCCGAAATGCCGAAGTGTCGAAGTGCTGAAGTGCCGAAGTTGCCGAATTTCCCAAGTGCCGAAGTTCCGAAGTGCCGAAGTTGCCAAAGTTCCGAAGTGTTGAAGTGCCGAATTGCCGAAGTCCCGAATTGCGAAAATCCAGAATTTCGGAATGCTGAACCGAACTGAAAATTTCCCCCATGCACATGCCTAGCAAACATTGCAGTGGGGACAGTCTCAGTAGAGGCAGTGGCACAATAAACACATGTAAGAAGTAGACAATGTATTGTCATCTGTGCCATGGGGGAAACAAATAGAAGTAACTGAGCCTCTTTGGCATGCTAGAATTGCCTTGTAGTAGATTACTTAGAATGTACAACCCAGTTTAGGGGATAGATCCAGGTTAGAGAATGTGGTTACCTCCTAGAGGTTTGGAGACTGAAAAAGGAAGATCGCCATGGGCTCCATGCCCAACAGCCATGTGAATTAGGAGGATTTCCCCAAACCAGTAGAACGACTGAGAGAAATGTATCAGTTTCCTAATAAGATTGATTTCCTCACTACCTGTGGTATAGTGGCTCTATATCAATCCAGAGCAAAGAAAAGAGGGGATCTGTGGAATGTAGAAAGCATAGTTAGTGAGTTCTTTTTTTGTAGTAGGTGATAGAATTAGTAGTAAGGGTCACTGATGTCACCAATTATATTTAAGTGGACTCGTCTATACTTAGTGGGGGTATCAAACATGGTTAATGTGCTTAATTATACATCTATCTTACATATTTGGTTGACACTGGTGTGTCCTGGGAAGTGAACACAAGATAGATGAATGAATAATCGTGCAATTTATAAAAGGAACAATGAGGCCTGTGGTATTTTTTGCAGAAGTAAAATACTTCCTAAAACATAATTATGGTATCTACATAACTACAATGTTTGTGAAATAGAGAAACAAACAGGGTTATGCACGTAGGTGAGAATTGTCAAAGTGAAAATTAAAGTGAATTTCAAATTTTTGTTGACTTAGAGAATTTTTCCATTTTAACTATTTTTGTCTAAGATTTGAAATGCACCTCGAATTCACGAAGTATTCCCGGCAATTCTCGGTTTAATAAAAACCCTCTCCCAAAATCAGAAATCCCTTCAGCAAATATCCTGCAAATACTCTTAAAGGATTACTCCAACCCTTTTGAAGGTGGATGAGGATTCCTGTGAAAAATGCCTTATTTGGTACTATGAAGAAGGTCCTCCCCCCAGCCCTTGCAAAATAAAGTTTTTACTCACCTTGAATCCAGCGCCGGGGGAACCTCCCAGCGATGATCTTCCAGAACAGAGTTCTTAAGTGCCAAAGCCACATGTCCTGGGGGTGCAACTAGCCCCAGCATATAATTAACAATATCTCTATATGTGCCGTGTTTCAAGGAGAAACAATCCAAAATAGCACGCTCTACCTTATGCCAGCTTGGCAGAGCAGCAGAACCACTGTCGGTGCGGCTACATCAGGGCCCACACAGTAAGGGGGTCCATCAGTTGGCCGATGCACTTAAGATCTCCCTGTGGCCATGTAAAACCAGGGGCCTGGTCGTGTGGTACAGCCCTTGAGCAGCGTGACAGGGCATCTTTAATATCGTCAGCCTTGCAGAAAGCGAGACCCAGTCACTTTCTCCCAGATAGCAGAGCTTCACTGGAGGGGAGCAGAAAGCAAAAAAGGAGGAGTTGTAGACTGGGAGAGCAAGCCCTTAACTTAACAGCCAGCAGACGCTACCCAAAAGGTAGGAAATTGGAGGGTGGCTATAAACGTGTAAATTTTGACCTGCATGTGTGTCCTGGTGTGTTTTTTTATGTCTGTGTATCATTGTGTATTTCTGTATGTCATTGTGTGTCACATGTTTAGGTTGAATGGGCTCAGTATGCAGAGAATATGACAAAAGCAAGTCACTTAACTTAAAGTTTTATTGATGAAACAAATAACATAAACTGGAAAATCTAAGGACAAAACCATGTACCAAGTCGTCAGAACCAGCAAAATAAAAGTACAGTCTTATTAGATAATCTGGGTAGGATCAGCAAAATAAAAGTAAAGTATTATTAGATAATCCGGGTGGGATCAGCAAAACAAAAGTATAAAGTCTTAGGCTGGTTAAACAAGCAGGCAAAGACTTAACAGACAGTCTAGAACAGGCAAGTACGTGTAATCAGGCAACTTATGAGAGTTTATAACTACAACTGAGCTAGGAACCCAAAGTGGTCTGGGTTTAAATAGGGGAAATGGAATGTCCTCCCATGAGGAGGAGTCTAAGGGCCTATATAAGTGGAAGCTCTCTTCCGTGTGAGTAGGCATGTGGGCATTACACTACGTCAGTACGGCCATTTAAACCAACTGCTCCCCACATAACTCCCAGAAATACCAGTATTCCCCATGACTATAATTCTGAGGGGATTATGGAGCAGTGTAGGGGACACAAAACACACCACCCAGCATGCCCATGGGAGGAGAGGCAGGCCTTAGGGCAGACAGGGCGTGCCTCCCTTCCCCTACATATCGCAACCCATGTGGGCAGGTGAGGAGAGAGTGCGGCTTACCTTGCACTCGTTGTGCACTGGCAAAGAACTGCGGACCTTACTAGAAGTGCTCACTGTGCCCCCACCTCCCTGGACGCCGAGGTCTATGTGGCACCCAGTGAGTGAGCGTGGTGAGCCTGCCTCTCCTGGTGCCCCGTGACAGTATGTGTGTCTATGTATCTGCATGTGTGTCAGTGTGTGTGTCTATGTATCTGCATGTGTGCATCTGTATGTCTGCATTTGTGTCAGTGTGTATCTGTGCAGTGTATGTGTACACTCATCATTCAAAGACCAACACTACCCACAAATACACCCCTGCATTCAAACGTCAACACTACATACAAACACACCCCAACATACTCAAAGAAACTCCAAACAAAAACATTCTTACATTTAGTAAGTTACCGAGAATTTTTCAGAACAACCCTGTCTCTGGCCACACCCCACTCACACCCCTAAAATAAAAGTGTCCCTTGTCTATTTGAGAGGTATGTAGCCGTTAACAGCTTCCCTATGTCACGGGTGACGGTACGGAGACCAGGACCCCTGTGTGCCTGATGATTGGAGTCAACCTCGTGGAAATGAACAATCAGGGCCTGGTGCAGGGTAACCACACGCCCCCTGGTGTTGAGCACCAGGGGTTGTGCAGCCACCTACGAGGGCCCTGACGCGGCTTCTGCGGATCTCAGGAACAAGGAGAAAATATGCAGACCTCCCTGGATCTGGATAGGGAGGCTCTGCAGCAGATATGTATCCAGTACTAGAAACAAGGCAAGACTAGAACAGGCACCAAACAAGATAAGACAAGACTAGACTAGACTAGACAAACCCAGAACCGGAGAAGGACAGAAAGCAGAGTACAGAACATGTACACAAGACATGAGGGAAACCAGAACAAGGCATGGACGGGACAGGACTGTACATGAACTGGGAAGACAAAATAAAACAAGACAAGAGATTTAAGGCAAAACAAGAGGAGACATAACTAAGTACTAATATGTGTAATAAACATTGGAGATTTAGACATATATAAATGGCCAAGATGTATGCAGCCCAACACTGCGCCAAAGTACTTCAATTACAGTGGGTCCTAGACTGCCTAGATATGCATGACTAAATAAACAATAATAAATCACACACACATAGGAGTGCGCAGCCTATTGCATTAGGGTGTGCACCCTAAAGCACAAACACACGCCGCGTATATATGCTCCCACCTATCTATCCTCCTTTATACACAAGTATGTCCCGTCTAGGCCATTACGATCTGCTGAAGACTTATGTCTATCTTTTGTCCGTACTCCCACCTCTGATGCTCGCCTTCAAGATTTCTCGAGGGCTGCACAGTTCCTGTGGAACGCGCTTCCCTCCTCCGTTAGATGCTCACCCAGTCTCCACTCCTTCAAAAAATCGTTAAAAACATACTTATTCATAAAAGAGTTTAAATTAAACTGTTAATAGCTCCCAACTGATTCCTCTTCTGCAACTGTCACTAGTCTAATACTATCCTTACCATTTTGTGTCATTTTACCCCACTCCCTCTAGCATGTAAGCTCATTGAGCAGGGAGTTCAACCACTCTGTTCCTGTGTGTCCAACTTGTCTGGTTACAGCTACATGTCTGTTCGTCCACCCATTGTAAAGCACTGCGGAATTTGATGGCGCTATATAAATAACATAATAATAATATATATATATATATATATATATATATACACACGCACACACATATTTACATACATACTCTGCTGTGTGTGTGTAAGGGTGCTGTTAGTGTGTGTGTGTCTGTGCTGCCATGCCTGAGCCCTGGTGGTCCTAGTGTGAGTGAACGCTAGCCTGCAAGGCTAGAGTTCACTCTCACGAGATCTGAGCGTTGCCGTGGCAATGCTCCGACCTCTTGAGAGGAACCCAGCGGAACTGCTGGTTAGAGCTCCCCGGGTCCTCTCCTGCCTGTGGGCCGGTGAGCAGGGCTGGACTGGGACAAAAAGTCAGCCCAAGCAGAGCAGCCCACTAGGAAGGGTGGGCCAGAAATGTGGCGCGTTATATCGCCACCAATGACAAGCACCACCCGCCCTCCCAATTGTTAGGTTAGTGTGATGCCCCACCAGAGCATTCAGTGCTCTCTGATGGAGAAAAAGTCCTAGTGACTTGTCTCTGGTGTCCCCAGTAGTGGAAAAGGATTGTTAAAGTGTGTTTTGCACGTGTGAGAATGCTCCCTGCGGTGTTATATGTGTTTGGATGTTTTTTATGTAATTGCATGTGTGTAGAGGAGACCGGTTATGCTGTAGAGTGTAAAGGGGTCTGTTTGTGGTGTATAATATGTAGCTGGGACTGTAGTGTATAGATGTGTTTTTGGGCTGTATATTATATATATGTGTATGTGTGTTTGTGTTTATAGGACCTTTAGAGTGTGTGTGCCTAGTGGTGTGTTGCGTCTGCATGTAAGGACTGTATTTCGTGTATCTAGGAGTTGCAGGGGGTGGCATTGTGTGTATGCGTATCAGTGTTGTGCACATGTGTGTATTGGTGTGCTAATAATAAGGGGTGTAGTGTGTGTATATAGGGGGTATAGTGTGTAGTGTTTATATAGTGTGTGTAGGTGCAGGTGGTGTAGTGTGTATGTATAGGTGGTATAGTGTGTAGGTGCAGGGGCTGTAGTGTGTATGTATAGGGGGTATAGTGTGTAGGTGCAGGGAGTGTTGTGTATATAGGGGTTGCATATAAGGTGTACAGTGTGTGTAGTGTGTAGGTGCAGTGTGTATATAGGTTGTAGTGTGTATGTATAGGGGCATAGTGTGTAGGTGCAGGGGGTGTATATAAGGTGTATAGTGTGTGTAGTGTGTAGGTGCAGTGTGTATATAGGGTGTAGTGTGTACGTATAGGGGGTATAGTGTGTAGGTGCAGGGGTGTATGTAAGGTGTATAGTGTGTATAGTGTGTAGGTGCAGTGTGTATATAGGGTGTAGTGTGTAGGTGCAGTGTGTATATAGGGTGTAGTGAGTAAGTGGTGGGGTATAGTTTATAGTATATAAGGGCTGGATAGGATTAAATAATTTTAATTGTTTAAATTAAAATAAAAAAACCTACACATGTACATCTCCTTTCCCCTTATTACCTTATTACTTTGCAGGGGGGAGAGGGAGCACGCTGCTGATCATCCCTGGTGATCCAGTGGGCTAGTGATGTAGTCTGTACCTCCGCAGGGTATAGACCATGCCTTCCTCTCGCAAGAACTGGAGTTTCAGAGCGTTGCCGCGGGTAACCACGGCAACAGTCTGAAAATGTCAGAGATCGCGAGAGGGCTGCCCTGCGTGTAGCCTGGAGGCCCTTTTTTCCATAACCAAACGGAACGGAGCTCTTCAGAGCCTCTCTCAGGGCCAATCTGGTAAGCTTGAGCCGGCAGGGGAGATTTTTTGATCTTCCCTGCCGGCCTCGATCCATGTGCGGCGCGTGGGGATTAGGGTGTGCCCAGGCACACCCCGTGCACACGCCTATGCACACACAGCACTTACCTGCAAAGAAAGGGCAGAGGACTTGAAACAACTGCCTGCAGGAACCAACTGAAACAAAAGGATTAATGGGAAAGGAACGGGTGTGGCAACAAAAATCAAACATTTAAAGGAATCCAAGAAACTGGGAATTCCAGGAATGGAATACAGGAATGAACCCAGAAAACCCAGCATAAAGAAAACCAGACATGGAATAGAGAATCATAAAAACCAAGAAAAACTAAACAAGAATTGTAAAAAGAGTACTGGATACCAGAAGCCATAGCCAGAAATGATCCGCAGCAGGAACAGGACCTGACACCCTATGATTGCAAGGTAACATTTTTGTGTCAATATAACTCATTTGATTTAAAGGGACACTTTAGTCACCTGAACAACTTCAGCTTAATTAAGGTGTTCAGGTGAGAACTATAGCCCCCTGCAGCCTTTCTCATGTAAACACTGTATTTTCTGAGAAAATACAGTGTTTACATTGAAAGCTAGGAACACCTCCAGTTGCAGTCACTCAGAATGCCACCAGAGGGACTTAAGAGTTGATTGAGGCATAAAACTCCTCAATCCACTCAGATCTGCTGTCAGAAGAGCACAGGGCAGCACTGTGTCTCCTCTCTCTGCATGCAGACACTAACCTTTCCTCATAAAGATTCATTGATTCAATTCATCTCTATGAGGAGATGCTGATTGGCCAGGACTGTGTTTGAATCATGCTGGCTCTGCCCCTGATCTGCCTCCTTGTCAGTCTCAGCCAATCCTATGTGGAAGCACTGTGATTGGATCAGGCTACCACTTCTGATAATGTCAGCAGACAGTTTTTTGTTTTTTTTTAGGCAAACAGCATGCAGAGTTACAGCTTCTGTCTTGAATACAGTAAGATTTGTACTATATTTATGGAGGCATGAGGGGCCCAGGAGGACTAGATGGTGGTGTTAACACTATAGGTGCAGGAATACATGTTTGTGTTCCTGACCCTATAGTGTTCCTTTAAAGATGACCCTGACTCAGTGTGAACAGATGCACTTCATTTACGCTCTGGGTTCCATCAGATTATTAATGCTGTGCACAGTTGCAACATTGTTGCATTGTGCACAATGCCTTACGTACCTGACTTGTCTTGTGGCTCTTCAGTTCTAAATATTTACAGGCCCATGTCCTAGATGTCATGAAGAAGCAACCACAACACAACCCAAGCTGCAATGGGTTACCATTTTTGGTAAATTCATTTCAATGTATATAAGCTGTGCTGATGCAAAGACTTTTGGCTACACATGCAAAGACACATTTTGTCAGCCCCAAAATGCATCTGCAAACCCATGTTTCACCTCCATATTTTCCCTCTTACCAATCCTTTTGCCCCTTTTGTATATTTTTCTCCTTTTGTGTTTCTTTTCGCATTTTTGCATATTATATCTCCCTTTTGTTGCTCTTTTTCACACTTGCATCTCTTACCCACCTATTGTGGTTTTTAACTCCCTCGTTTGTATCCTATCACCTATTGTGGCTCTTACCTCCCTTTTGTGTATCTTACCCCCTTCTGTGTTTCATATGTCTCTTTCCCATCCCCTGCTTTTGTGTCTCTTTCTCCTCTCCCTTCTGTGGCCTTTTCCCTCTTGTGTTGAGTAGCATTTCAGACAGAGGTAAAAGATATTTATCTTCTACCCGGTCTGACAGGTAGCTGCCAGGGGCGGGCTGGGCCGGGGGACAGGGAGGCAATTGCCCCCCAGGCCGCCCTAAATTCTGTTAGGACCGGCCACTGCAGGGCCGGCCCTTTAAATGCTGCAGCCGCATGAGCGCTCTGTGAAGAGCCTCAGGCGGCTGCAGCTGCTCTTCTCCTCCCCTC
>OW240912.1:199159389-199422217 GCA_933207985.1 Pelobates cultripes | reverse complement strand
AGGAGGGGGAGAGTAAGTGAAGGAGGGGGGAGTAACAGAAGGAGGAGGAGGGGGAGAGTAAGTGAAGGAGGGGGGAGTAAGTGAAGGAGGGGGGAGTAACAGAAGGAGGAGGAGGGGGAATAATAAGAAGAAGGGGGTATGAAAAACGGGGGGTAAGAAGAACAAGGGGGGAGTAAGAAAAACACAAGGAGGAGGGGGGAGAGTAAGAGTGAGGAGAAGGGGAGATGAGGAGAAGGGGGGACTGAGAAGAACACAGGGAGGGTGGGTTGTGAGGAGAAGGGGAGATGAGGAGAAAGGGGGATTGAGAAGAACACAGGGAGGGTGGGTGGTGAGGAGAACACAGGGAGGGGAAGGTGAGGAGGACACAGGGAGGAGAGGGGGTAAGAAGAACACAGGAAGGGGGGAGTTGAGGAGAACACAGGGAGGGGGGAGGTGAGAAGAACACATGGAGGGTGGATGAGAAGAGCACAGGGAGGGTGGGTGAGTGTGAGAAGAGACCGCTAGGGGAGGGTGGGGGAGAGGAGAGACCACTAAGGGGGCAGGGGAGAGCTAGAAGGGACAGCTCTATAGGACAGGGGGCAAGACAGGGAGCTCTTTCACACTACGCACACACACACAATGCATCCCTATACATACACAGAAACACACAATGCATCCCTACACACACAGAAACACAACATGCTTCCCTTACACACAGAGAAACACACAATGCATCCATTACACACACACAATGCAACCCTTACACACAAAGACAATGCATCCTTTGCACACATACACAGAAACACACAGTGCAAACCCTTACACACACACACTGCTTTTCTTACATACACACAGAAACACAATGCATCACTAACACACACTCAATGCACACACTTACAAACACACACCTTGTATCCCTTATGCATACAAACACAGATTCACACAATGCATCCCTTACACACAACCAGAAACACACAATACATCCCTTATACACAAATACACACTGCTTCCACTACACACAAACACACTGCATCACCTGCACAAACTGGTATCCCTATACACTACATACCATAAGCACACATATTAGATCCTCTACAATAACACATAACACATCCCCTACACACTCCACTCCCTGTGAGCGAACTCATGGGTGGGTGGAACATATAAGTGGACTTATGAGTGGGCCTTGTGGGCATACTCACCGTCAGGCCCTGGGGCCCAGACCTTGAGCTGTGTAAGGGGCCCCCAAAAAATGGAGCTGCTTCCAATTCTCTCAGAACATTGAATTTTGTGATCACAGTTGCAAACAGCCTCCAGAGATCCTGTTCTACACCAGACCAGTGGAGCCAAACTGCAGCCCATCATCATCCTCATTTGGTTGTAAGTAGGCAATCTAGTATATTATTAGTGACACTAATCTATAATTTACCTCACATTAAAGGGACACTATATTTCCCAGAACGACTGGAGCTTAATGAAGTGGTTCTGGTGTCTATAGCCGGTCCCTGCAGGCTTTTTAATGTAAACACACACTGTGGGCAGCACTGGCGTTAGTTCGTATGGCAGCTCATATAGGTGGGGCATTGTGATGTCACATGGGGGGCGGCAAATACAGCTGTTCCCCATGCAGCCACAGGTGCCACTGTGCTGGGAGATTGTGATTACTCTTCACTTCCTCCCAGCTTACAGAGCAGCGCATGGGGAGAGAGAGAGGAGGAGGCATGATTTAATCTTACAACAAATCCAGTAAGCAAATCTTTATAAATTTGAGGGGATCAGCTCTGTTTCCACAGTTTATTGGTGTTTACTCTGATGTCTGTATTAATATTGAGGGATTTCTAAGTAGTAACATCAGTGTGTGTCAGCAGGGCCAGCCGTTGGGGTGTGCACGCTGTGCGGTCACGCAGGGTGCCATCACAACAGAGGCGCCCGGCGGACAACACAGCTCACAAGTTGGGGACACCAGCCTATTCAATTTAAACGATTCGCTGGTGGTCCACTGGTACGCACCAGCAGTAGGTGCAGTCAGATTATAGCCTCTCCCTCGTGGTTCCGGCGCTCAGTTAGTGAGTCAGAGCACACGCTCAGAGATTCTCAGCCTGCGCTTTGACAACATTGAAAGTCAGAGCCGTGAAGGAGCGGGTATGGCAAAGAGCTAGTGATTAGCATAACATCAATATCCGTTATAAAACCAGGAAAAGGTGGGCACCATTGCACTGATTTGGTGGTGCAATGGGCCACTTGACTGATTTTGCCCCCCAGGCCTAAGGCTGCCAGCCCTCCCCTGGTAGCTGCTCAACTGCTCGTTCACTACCTTCCTGTGAGACTGGGTGGAGAATAAAAGTAATCATTTACCATGGTCCACGAGACCATGCTACATAAGAGTGAACAGCAGAAGGGGAGAGATCCACAATGTTGGAGTGAATCAATACTGGCTTAGAATGACTTTGTTTTCAGTCGTCATATCTACATGGACTCTAGAACAGATACATTGGGAATCCATACTTCAAAGCACCTGCTTCTGAGACTGTCAGGATTACAGTATGATCCAGCACGTAGAATTGTGTAATACAGAGGACTGATAGGTAACATATAACGGACCTTAAAATGGCCGGACTGACGTACCAAAGAATAGTCAGGAATAGCCGAGATCAAGGGACACAGAAAGAAAGTCAAAATCAAAGCCAAAGTCAAAAGACCAGAATAACCAGAATCAATAACGCGCTCTTGAACAACCACAATGGAAACCACAACAGGGTACAGAGCAAGAGGAGAACTGGGCCTAAATACCCCGCCTGTGGATCTGATTGGTTGTAACCGGCCTTTGACCCCAAATGCAGTTACCAGGTTCCTATTTGCATGATTGCTGTTCAACACAAACCATCCTGTGGATTGATTGCTGCTCAGCACAACTTTACCTGTCAGGACAGTAAATACCATTAATCACATTTTTATGTGCAGATGAATACGTGACATTACCCCCCACCTTAAGAACGCCCACCGGGCGGGCAGGACCAGGCTTGAGAGGAAACGTGGTGTGAAAATAGCGAATCTTGCGGCCAGCATGTATATCAGACGCCAGAACCCAGGAATGATCTGCTGGTTCATAACCTTTCCAATCCACCAAGTACTATAAAGTCCACCGAGAAAACCTGGAATCAATTATGGAGGAGACCTCTGTGAAGAAATGACTCCGTTCATCAGGATTTCTACCTTTGTTGTACAGTTAATTCACCAAATTCAGCTGGAATTCGGCATATAGCTTTAATTTCTACCCTTCGGATGGGTTCAGGCGAATTCTCTGTGTAAAATCTAGGTGGCCGCCATTTCGGCACTTTACACGTGGCCGCGGCCATTTTACGTGCGAACAGCGGTGTTTGCCCGTCAACGCGTGGAACTAAAATCGGATACGCAAACAGGCAAACACCGCTGAGACCTCCATACATCCAGAACTTCGCACGGGAAAAACCGAATCACCGGCCGTTCGGTAGTTACATGCAACTTCGTATGGGGATTTCAACGACCACGAAGATGCGAACGGATGGCAGGACTTTCGTCTTCTTTTATTCGCCTAAACGGAGACCGACCGCAGGGCCAAAACTTATGGAACTATTTTCGGCTAGATGATCCGTGCGGTCGGTCAAAACTTTAGTGTTCTATAACTCCCGAACCATTCATCCGAATGGACTGATTTTTTGATATGTTGTCTCCACAAATGAGAACTATCCAGCGGTACCAGATTTAAAGGTGTACCCCCTGTTTTTGGGGTACATCCAGAATTGGGGTAAAATAGTGTACGTTTTAATTAAGTTAACTGTTTATCAAAGGGGAGGGAAGTATGGGCTGTAACCTATACCTGATTGGTGATTTAATGCCTCCCCCTGGGTGTGTACTTTTTGTCTGTAACCTTAATAAAAAGCAGGCTGGAGATTCCAGACCTCAGATCTACTTGTAACCTGATTCGGGACTCTGACTGTTATTTGGGAATTCGTTTGCTTTACCAAGGGGATTATCTTGGGAAGCTGTTATATTTCTTATGGACTTCATTGCTTAGAACTACCTTAGACGCTGGCATTGCAGGAGGAATTATCAAAGCGGTTCAGCTATACTTGATTTCCTTACAACTGGTGGCAAGCGGAGGGATTCGAACCCCAAATGGACATTTTAAAACAAGCAAAGGAATGAATGGCTCAGCAGTACCAGCTACTTAAAAGAACCACGCTAAAGGACTTACTGGAAGCTCGAGGCAGAGTGGCAAGTAACAAAACAAAAGCCACGTTAATTGCGGAGTTAATGCAGAGCGATAATACCAGTAATATAGAGATGGATCAAGAGGAAGAAACCGTGATGCAAAAGGACATCCGATGGACACTCAGTTTATTGGGACCCAATCCATCCTCAGAGGCGATACTGCAGGTCGTAGCACAAGCCAGACAAGCGCAAAAAGAGCGAGATGACCGGGACAGATCGTCACAGGGGGATTTGCTACACTCCCCGAGAAGTATTGGGGAAATACCAAAGAAGGTAAATTATGCAGCGTTTAAATCATTTGTTGACAATGAAATGGAAATTGACAGTTACTTGCAAGACTTTGAACGTCAGTGTGCACTGGAGGGATTAGACTCCACCAAATGGGCTGCAGTCTTCAGCAGTAAATTGTCAGGTAGAGCAGCCGAGGCGCTGCGAGCAGTACCTGAGGGGGACATACATAATTATGAGAAAATAAAAGACATTTTGTTGGCCAGATATGCGGTAACTCCGGAGGCATACCGGAAAAAGTTTAGAGACCTGAGAAAGACTGGGAGAGATTCCCATACGGAATGGGCTTTTCGCCTGCAGCGGGCAGCCCGCAATTGGATGAAGGGCTGCCAGGCAACCACCCTAGAAGAAGCTTTGCAACTAGTGATACTGGAGCAATTTTTTAATCATACTGCAGAGGACATAAAAGACTGGGTAAAAGATAGGAAACCAAAAACCGTGGAGGAGGCCGCTAGGCTAGCGGACGAGTACCAGGATAACAGGAGGAAGGAGCCAGGGGCGATCAGACCACCATTTAAGCCTCAGTACACAGCTCCAACAAACCCGGCTCCACCTAGACCTGCCATAGGTAACCCCCCACCGAACCCAGCAAACACACCTCGACCTCCTGCAGTGTGTCACTACTGCAAGCAACCAGGACATTACAAGTATCAGTGCCCTCGCTTAAACCGGGGAAGCTGGGAACGGCCAGCCCCACAACAACCCAGGGCAGCTGCTCACTGTGTGCAACAGGAACACACAGGCCCTGCCCTTAACCACGAAGAACAGTGGAGCGTATTACATGAGGTCAATCCAGTACAAGCTGGGGGGGACAACCGGGACCACCACCGCCAATGGATTACCGTCGATGGCGTGGGGGCCCGGGCGCTGAGAGACTCTGGGGCTACTTTGACTGTGGTACAGCCCCACACGGTCAGAGCACAAGCTCGCACCGGACGCACAGTCGCTGTAAGGGTGGCTGGGGGCGCTATTCACAAACTGCCCACCGCTAATATGCTTGTTGATTGGGGTTCCGGGTCTAAACAACTGGAGGTGGGGATTATGCAAGAACTGCCCGCCGAGGTTTTGTTGGGAAATGATGTGGGATGCCTAACCTCTCAACTAGCCCGAGACCCCCCTGCCGAGGCCTACCCGGTTACCACCCGAGCTCAAGCCAGACTGGAAGCTCCGCTGCACTCTGAGGAAAACCAGGTAAGATTCGAAATACCTCCCTTACCCGATCCCCCCGTACCCTTCTGGGATACCCCCCAGGGGTTTGAACAGGAACAGCGTACTGACCCCACATTAGAAGGCTATAGGAAGGCCGCGGCCGCTACCCCCGAGAACAACCCGCACGAAAAATTTGAGTGGTATAAGGGGTTGCTATATAGGGTAACCGAGGGGGTGGGACAGGGGGCTACCCAGGTCATAAAAAGACAGTTAGCAAATTTCATGCTAGGGACTTTGAGCCTGATGTTACAAGAAGATAACCAAACCCTCTCACCCACTTGGTAAACAGGGTTGGCACCTCGACGTGTATCAGCATAATGCTTGAAACGGTCAGCAGCTGTACTCAGAGCAAATTGAACTTTAACCCAGGTATCACGGATGGAAGCCAGATGGTCATCCAAAGCAGGAATAGCCGTATCAGGAAAAACAGCGGGTAGGACAGTAGGATGCCGGCCATTATTAACAAAAAATGGACTATGCCCAGAGGAGTCATTGTCAGCAGGGTTCCTAGCAAACTCAGCCCATGGTAGTAATTCGGACCATTTGTCTTGAGTGCTATTAACGAAACAACGCAAATATAATTCCAAGGACTGGTTAGCCCTCTCAGCTGTACCATTGGTCTAGGGGTGGTAAGAGGATGAAAAAGACAATTCAATCCCTAATTGTTTATTGAAGGCCCTCCAAAACAGCGACACAAACTGAGAACCTCTATCAGATTCTATATTGTGAGGAATGCCAATTTCTCAATTTCTCGTATGAAGATTAGTACCAGGTCTTGAGATGACAGCAATTTCTTGAGAGGAATAAAATGAGCCATTTTTGAAAAACGGTCCACAACCATGAGAATAGTGGTATAACCATTAGAACTAGGAAGTTCAACAATGAAGTACATGGACAAGTGGAACCATGGGACCTCAGGAACAGGGAGTTTATGAGGCACTTTGAAAACCGCACAAACAGAACAAGCCTGCACATACTCCTTCACATTCTTCCTGAGGGAATCCCACCAGAATGACCTCATGATAGCACAAGTGGATTTTTTAATACCTGGGTGACCAGCAGACACATTGTTGTGAAACACCTTCATGATATTAACCCTTTCCCCCAATGGAACGAACAGTTTGTCCTGAGGTTTAGTGCAGGGTGCCTGAGACTGAGTCTCCATGATGGAGCCAAGCAGTGGAGAGGATAATGAAAGGACAGTGGACGCAATGATACATTCCGGGGGAATGATATGGGATGTTTCTTGCTCTAGTATAGCCTCAGTATCGAACTGCCTGGACAAGGCGTCGGCCTTGACATTTTTAGAACCAGGTCCATAAGTGATGAGAAAATTAAAGCGAGAAAGATATAGAGACCACCTAACTTGTCTAGAAGATAAACGCTTGGCATCTCCTATGTAAGCCAGGTTTTTGTGATCAGTAATGATCAAAAGGGAGTCCTTGGAACCCTCTAAAAGATGTCGCCACTCCTTAAGAGTTAGAATAATGGCCAACAATTCTCTATTGCCAATATCGTAATTGCGCTCAGCAGGAAACAACTTTCTAGAAAAGTAACCACAAGGATGTAACAGAGTTTCCTGGCTCTCCCTCTGGGAGAGAACTGTCCCTACCCCGTATCTGAAGCATCAACCTCCAGTATGAAAGGCTTACTGGTGTCAAGATGTATCAATACGTTGGCGGAGGCAAACCGCTGTTTGAGAGTTTCAAAGGCTTCAATAGCCTCCTTAGACCATATTGTACAACTAGCCCCCTTGCATGTCATATTGGTGATGGGGGCTATTACTGAAGAAAATCCCTTTATAAATCTTATGTAATAATTGGCGAAACCAATGAACCTTTGAATGGCTTTCAACCCAGTGGCTAAAGGCCACTGTAGAGCAGACTCTAGTTTTTTAGGATCCATCTCAAACCTCGAGGCAGAAATATTATATCCTAAAAACTGTACTTCAGACTGGTCAAAGATACATTTTTCCAATTTACAAGAAAGTTTTTTTTATTCTTTATTTTTCGCTCGGCAGGAACAGTAACATACCCATTACATTCTGGCTTGTGCAGAAGCCTTAATCACATTTCTCAAATCTTAACATTCAACATTTCTTAACTGTCAGAGAAATAACCAGTTTTTGCCTTTGGCAGGACCAAACACCATACTGTCCGGGATTTTGTTGTTTAGATTAGCCATGAGGTTATGGTCAGATACCATATTATCTGTTGGAACCCTAAATCTTGACACACCTTCCGTTTGCTCCTTGGTCCCAACCTCCCTTGTTTATCCTATCCGGCCTGACCATAGAGAAGTCCCTTGAATATCAAGGGCTTAGAGAAGAAACAGAGGAAAGGAAGAAAGAAGAAACAGAGGAATGAAGAGAGGAAGGGGGGAGGGGAGCAAGCGGGCCAGACCGCCACCCATCTTCAGAGGTCCTGTTGCCCACAGGGGCCTTGCTCCCGCTCTATACCGTAATCTCCTGGGTCCCTATTCGGTCGCCCTCAGTCATCTACCGAGCCCGCTGCACTGTTGTCCCATGATTCCCAAACTTTTTGTAAAGCTGTCGTGGTTCCCTTCACTCTAGCTGTCAGGTAGTCCATCAATCTGCTTTCTCTAATCCTAGATATTATGCCCGTAAAGCCAGGACCTTCCAATGTCAGCCATGCAGCTGCTATCGCTCTTCGTGCGCTTAAGATAATTTTGTGCACCAATTTTTGTTCCCTCCTAGTCCAACCCTCTATTGTTATATTAAGGAGGTATACCCATGGGTTCAATACCAAGGGCCTGTCAAATGTCTGGGTCATTAGGTTCTCAACCGATTTCCAGAAGACTTGGTTGATCGGGCATTCCCACCACATGTGGAGGTATGTGCCTCTAGCTCCACATCTCCTCCAGCAGTCGTCCGTGTCCAGTTTGCGCATCCGAAAAAGCTTTACTGGTGTAGTATACCACGCTTCCCCTATCTCCTGCCATTCGATGCCCTCCAGCACCTTTCCGAGGTCAGCATATGTCAACCTGCCCCATTCTTTATTTTCCCACGCAGAGATGCGCATAGAGTGTTGTTATTAATCCCTTGGGTGCCGTGCCCGCCGAGCACAGCCGTTCGTAAAAAGTAAGTGGTTTTTGGGCCGCTGCCGCTATATGTGGTTGTCTGGCATAGTTCCGTAGTTGTATATACCTGAAGAAATCGGCTGTGGTTAAATGGTGCCTCTGTTGGAGGTCTTCAAATGTCAGAGCCCACCATCAAGGACTCGACCTCTACCCATCCCCTCCCAAAAGTTGGATTTTTAACAAGGTTTGCAGAACTTGTTTAACGTGATCGTGGTGAGACTGGAGGTCAGGAGAATAAATAAGGATATCATCCAGATAGACCAAGACAAACGAGTAAATGTAATCCCTGAGTACATCATTAATGAAATCTTGGAAAACCGCTGGAGCGTTGCACAACCTGAATCACTAGATGTTCATAGTGTCCACTTCTGGTAATAAATGCAGTCTTCCACTTATGGTTTTCCTTGATTCTCACTAAATTGTATGCGCTTCTAAGGTCAAGTTTAGTAAACACTTTAGCACCCTGGCAGGGCCGGCACTACCTGTAAGGCGACCTAGGCAGCCGCCAGGGTGCACCTTAGCAGGGGGCGCCGGATCCCTGCGGCCGGATTTGAGTGACCGGCAGGAGGGAAGCGCAGAGCGCTCCCTCCCACCAGTCTCTCAATGTAGCGGACTGACAGGAAGTGCTCACGCTACATAGGCGGGTTGGGTGTGAGTAAGGACGGGGGGGGAGAATAAGGAACACAGGAGGTAGTAAAACCAGGAGGAGAAGTAAGAGAACACCAAAGTAGATGAAGTGAGAGTAGAGCACAGGGAGGTTAAAGACCACCAGGGGAGAGTGGTAGTAGAGACCAGGGAGGGAGTAGGGAACACCAGGAGAAGTAGGAGCTAGAGGAGTAGAACACAGGGAGGAGGAGGTAGGACCACCAGAGGAGGAGGTAGTAGGAACAGGAGGGAGGGAAGTAAGGACCAGAAGGGAGGAAGTAAGGACCATGAGGAGTAAGCCAGAGGGGAGGGAGGGAGTAAGGACCATGAGGGTGAGTAGGACCAGGAGGAGGGAGTGGTGAGACCAGAGGGGAGGGAGGGAGTAGGGCCAGGAGGGAGGACCAGAGGGGGGTTGAGAGTAAGGACCATGAGGTAGTAGGACCGGGAGGGAGGGAGTAAGGACCAGAAGAGGGAGGTAGGACCATGAGAGTAGGACAGGAGGGAGGGAGTAGGACCAGGGGAGAGTAGAGACCACCAGGGGAGGGCGTGAGTATGGACCAGGGGAGGTGGGGAGAGGTAAGGGCTAGATGTGGAGGGAGGTAGGACCAGAGAGTAGGACACTGGGAGAGGAGGATAAGGACCACAGGTGGAGGAGAGAGATGGGGCGAGTAAGGACCACTGGGGGAGGAGAGGATGGGGGTAGTAAGGACCACTAGGGGAGGAGGGGGGGAGTAAGGACCACTGGGGGAGGAATGGGGAGTAAGAACCACTGGGGGAGGGGAGTAAGAACCACTGGGGAAGGGGGGTGAAGGAACACAGGAGGGGGTGGGGAGTAAGGACCACTGAGGGAGGAGGAGGGAGGTCCACTAAGGGGTTTGGGAGAGGGAGGACCACTAAGGGGGGAAAGGACCACTAAGGGGGGGGAGAAAGAGGATAATGACCACTGGGGAGATTACCACTAAGGGGGTGGGGGGAGGAGGGGAATGTCTACTAAGGGGGTTGGGAGAGGGAGGGCCACTAAGGGGGAAGGGGAGAGTGAGAAGATCACCAAGGGGGGGGGACTACAGGGGGCCATGGGAGAGCACTAAGGGACAGAAGGGGAGAACACGGAGGGACAGGAGGGAAGGGGAAATCAATAATTGACAGGGGGGGAGAGCACTATGAAAAAAATTTTTAAAAATAAAGAGCAGCTCCCTCTCAGTCTCTATCCTACCCCACAAACCCTCTCTTTTACACTACACAAACACAATGCATCCCCCCACACACACAGACACAGAAACATACAATGCATTCCTACTCAGACACACCCGAAACACACAATGCATCCCTTACGTTCACACAAACACTCATTCTCTTACACACAGAAACAAAATGCATCTCTTACACAATCAATGCACCCCTTACAGACACACACTGCATTCAACTAAATACACAGAAACACACCTTGCATCCCTTACACACACACACCCAGAAACATACAATGCATTCCTTACACGCAAACACACACTGCATCCCCTATAAACACACTACATCCCTTACAGAAATTGGTATCCCTATACACTACATTCTATAAGAACACACACACATTGCATCCTCTACAATAACACATAAAACATCCCCTACACACATACACTCCACTTCCTGTGAGAGAACTCATGGGTGGGCCATGTAGCTGGATTTATGGGTGGGCATTGTAGGCATACTCACGGTCAAGCCCCGGGGGCCCAGACCTTGAGCTGTGTAAGGGGCCCTAAAAAATGGAGCTGCTTCCTGTTCGTTACAAACAGTCTCCTGAGAGCCTCTTCTACACCAGACCTGTGGAGCCAGACAGAGCCCATCATCAGCCTCTTGTCCTCATCTGGTGGTAAGTAGGCAATCCAATATATTATTAGTGGCACTAATTTCTAATTTACCTCACATTAAATGCATACTATAGTCACCAGAAGCACTACAGCTTAATGTAGTGGTTCTGGTGTCTATAGCCTGTGCCTATAAGCTTTTTAATGTAAACACACTGTC
Source organism: Pelobates cultripes (assembly GCA_933207985.1). Classification (NCBI taxonomy): domain Eukaryota; kingdom Metazoa; phylum Chordata; class Amphibia; order Anura; family Pelobatidae; genus Pelobates; species Pelobates cultripes. The sequence continues at coordinate 199,410,727 of OW240912.1, read as the reverse complement.
TTTTCAGATAAAAGACACTTTGTGAAGACTGGCGTTGGCCCATATGGCAGAGCATATGGGCGGGTCATTGTGATGTCACATGGTGGGCAGAATATATTGGGGGGTGGCAAAAAATTTTTTGCCTAGGGCGGCAAAAATCCTTGCACCATCCCTGCACCCTGGAGTCTGTCAAATAATTTAGCAATAAGAGGAATGGGGTAGACATTCTTAATGGTGATTTTGTTCAGTGCCCTGTAATCGATATATGGGCGCAACTCCCCATCCTTTTTAGATACAAAAAAGAATCCTGAACCAGCAGGCAAGGATGATTTTCTAATATGGCCTTTATTCAATGAATCCTTAATATATTCCCCCATTACACTACTCTCCTAAGGAGAGTAGACTGCTCCCTTAGGTGGCATAGCGCCAGGTAGTAAGTTAATGGAACAGTCATATGGTCTGTGAGGAGGTAGAGTATTAGAATGAGTCTTGCTGAATACTTCTTTAACCCCTTAAGGACCAAACTTCTGGAATAAAAGGGAATCATGACATGTCACACATGTCATATGTCCTTAAGGGGTTAATGTCTCGGTATTTTATAGGGATCTCTGGATTTTGAGGTGTACTAGTGGCTAATTCAATAGTGCCCACTCTTTTGGTGACATGCAATATACACCTTTCATTACACTCCTTACCCCATTCTAACATTTCCCCATTAGCCCAGTCAGTGTGAGGGTTATGATTGCTAATCCATGGAAATTCTAATATGATAGCACAAGAAGGAGATGCAATCACCTGAAATGTAATCTCTTCCTTATGTAAGGCACCAATGGAAATATTAATGTGTAAGGTTTTATGCGTTATCAATGTTGTGAGAGTGGTCTCCCATCAATAGCTTCAACAGATAGGGGTGATAGTCTCTCCTTGATAGGTATAGTATTACCCTTGACAAATTGAACGTCAATGAAATTTCCAGCAGATCCTGAATCCATCAGGGCTTTGCATGAAAAGTTATTTTGTCAAAGGCGACAAAAATATCAAGGAGAAATCTATTTTTATTCTTTCCAGAGGACGTCTCCATTACACCTGTCCCCTTAAGGTGCTTAGGTGCGGTGGTTTTCCGGACGTATGGGACAATTGTTTCTCATATGTACCTTTCTACCGCAACATAAACATAGGCCTTCTCTTCTCCTATATTGTCTTTCTGCCTCCGATAGTCTAGTGACCCCCAACTTCATGGGATCGGGTTTGGACTGTACAGGAATTTGAGGGAGCTAAAGGCATAGTTATGCATCTGGTCTTGTTTCTAAAAGCCTCTCTGGTTCTCAATCTATTATCAATCTGCATGACAAAAGTGATAAATTCATTAAGCTTTTTGGGTAAGTCTTTGGCGGCAATGTCATCTAGCATAGTTTCAGATAGTCCCTTTTTAAATGCAGAGATTAACCCACTATTAGTCCAGTCTACCTCGAAAGCTAGGGTACGAAATTCTATGGCATACTCCGAGATAGACCGGTTCCCTTGTCTGATATGCATCAGGGCAGTAGAGGCGTCATCCTCTCTGCCTAACGGTTCAAACGTAAGTTTGAATTCCGTAAGGAACTTCTGGTAATTGTGTGCCACACTCCTATTACTCTCCCATAATGGATTGGCCCAAGCTAAAGCTTTACCTTTTAACTGATTCATTAGGTAACCAATTTTAGCTCTATCTGTGGGAAAAGATCCCGCCGAGGCCTCAAAATGATACTCTATTTGGTTAAGAAATCCCCGGCATTCTTGAATATTACCATCAAAATGCAGGGGAGGAGTTAGGGAGATAGTAGGTGCCTTGTGTACTATAGGTGGAGGTACATAAGGTGGAGGTGATGCCGCAGGTTGCAGGTGCGCTGTTTGGGTAAGAAGCGTACTGAAGGCCTGGGCAAATTGATCCATGCAGTGATCATTATCCTCCAGTTTCCTTTCACAAACTGCTATGTGCTTACACAATTCTACAGGATCTCTGGCCATGTCCTAATGTCAGGATTACAGTATAATCCAGCACGTAGAATTGTGTAACACAGAGAAATGATAGGTAATATATACCGGACCTTAGAATGGCCGGACTAACGTACCAAAGAATAGTCAGGAATAGCCGAGGTCAAGGGACACAGAAATAGACATAACGATAAGGAAAAGCCAGGAGTCAGGGATGCCAGAAAACAGGGAAGTCAAAATCAAAGCCAAAGTCAAAATACCAGAATAACCAGAATCAATAACACGCTCTCGGACAACCACAAGAGGAGGACTGGGCCTAAATACCCCGCCTGTGGATCTGATTGGTTGTAAATGGCCTTTGACCCCAAAGGCAGTTACCAGGTTCCTATTTGCATGACTGCTGCTCAGCACAAACCCTCCTGTGGATTGATTGCTACTCAGCACAACTTTTCCTGTCAGGACAGTAAATGCCATTAATCACATTTTTATGTGCAGATGAATACGTGACAGAGACAAATCTAATTTGGGGTCCAACCCCAACTGTGCACTCCAAATACAGTCATTGTCTTACAGTGCCAGTATACCCTATAACCACCACTTAGTGTCAAGAAAGGGTTATTAAACACAAAATGGAATACAAAACATGCGGGATACTGCTGAATACCAATAATACATAAAATAAAAAAGACATAATGCAACACTGTATGTTCTTGTATCAAAGTGCCTCTACAAAAATTGCACTCACATACTTAAAAGAAAGTCAAGCACCTTAAGAATCTTCCTCTTAGATTTATGGAGAGCCAGTACCCCTTGACGTCCTCTCTGCTTGCCGGATAGGAATCAGGATCAAGATGGGTATGTGTTTATTTATTTAAAATACAAATGCGTATATATAAATCAATTTATTTAAAATAATTTAATGAACATGGATACATTTCTAAAATAAAAATAAAAAAAATAATCTCCGGTCCTACATGTTTCATTCCGATAGGAACTTACTCAGGGACCAAAAAACATAAAATCACAATGAAATAATATGCCAAACAAAAAATCAGCCTACCCATCCCTTAATTTCTCTACCTTAAAGAGCACTAATCTGACTGTCCACAGGTGTTCCTATGGGCGCTCATCCCAATAAGCCAGTCTCACCAGGATTCCGATGATGCAAAGCACCAATCTCTAATTTCTCTGCGACTTCTTCCTTCTTTCGCTTGCTGTTTGTGATCTTCTCCACGGACAATCACTTTCATGCGATCCACCTATACGTCACCTGCGTTCCAATATTTTGCTCAGTAGGTACTTCCAGTTTGCGTGTCAACGCACTTCCGTGCATTTCACGGGTGAATCACATCTTTAAAATTAAAGGAGTCCGAAATCCAAGTTCACATATATATATAGTGCTAAATGTCTTTCAATCTAGTTAAACAGAAATCCATCAATTACATCACAGTCAACTTTTTTTAGCTGAAGTGCTTTTTATTCCCAAATATCTATGCTATCTACACATTATATTTGTAATGGTATGAACTCCACACTTGTAACACCACATAAATAAAATCTATAACCCAAAAATAATTGTAATTTTTTTTTTTACAAATTGACAAAATGTATCCCAATATATATATAACCATAAGACTACAGGTACTACAATGTTGTATATCCACCCTAACTGATATATACAAACATGAATAAAAAAAAAACAACTAAATCTATATCTACATTTAAACCATTTAACTCCAGTACATCCAATATGTAAATCCAAAAGGTTTCATGTTGAGACAGCAATCTTAAAGGAACACTATAGGGTTATCAACACAAAACCCTCAACTAGCCCCCTGATCCTTCCTTGCCTCCCTAAATATAGTAAAATCTTACTTGTATTCAGGTCTGTAGCTTCTGCCTCTGCCCCTGATCTGCCTGATCTGTATTTATGTGAGCCAATCACAATGTTTCCCCATAGGATTGGCTGAGACTGTCAAGGAGGCAGATCGGGGGCAGAGCCAGCACAAGTTAAACACAGCCCTAGCCAATCAGCATCTCCTCATAGAGATACACTGAATCAGTGCATCTCTATGAGGAAAGTTCAGTGTCTGCATGCAGAGGGTGGAGGCACTGAATGGCAGTACTGCACAGTGTGCAGCATTGCCCCAAGAAGCACCTCTAGTAGCATCTGAGGAGTGGCCAGTGGAGGTATATCTAGGCTGTAATTTACTCTGAAATAACTGTGTTTACTACAAAAAGCCTGAAGGGAATAATTGTACTCACCAGAACAAATGCAATAAGCTGTAGTTTTTCTGGTGACTATAGTGGCCCTTTAGTCTATCCCCTCCTCTCCAATGAGGGTTTACCCTTTTAATCCCTAGGCAAACCAGATTTTTTAAGTCAACCATCGGACAAGAATGGCAATGCACTGGGACCGAATGAGATGTGAGACCCTTTCTAATAATATTGGCATGTTCCAATATTCTGATTTGAAATGCCCTCTTAGTACGCCCCACGTACTGTTTGCCTCACAGGCACTGCAGCAAGTAACCCACAAAGTCCTTGTGGCAGTCAATATGGGACTTAATATGGGAAACAGTTCTCCTGTGGTATTACTTCTAAATTCCACAGTTTTCACCAATTTCATAGTAGAACATGCCTTACAATGTAACCCCTGAAGCCTAAATTTACAGAGTTAGCGAACCGATCTGATACATACTGTCTCTTGATGTAGCTTGGTACCAACATATACGGTAATTAAGGGTTCTTGCATAGCAAGACCACTTAATGTTATCTCACATATATATTATTATTATTATTATTATTATTAAGTGTTCTTGCATAGCAAGACCACTTAATGTTATCTCACATATATATTATTCTTATTCTTATTATATTACAACAATAATATAGTTCATATAAGTGCCGTTCGTTTGTAAAAAATGCAAAAAACGTCACTTTTACTTAAAATATCATCGTTGTAATACAATGTACCAGTTTGAAACACTAATATTTGAAAGTCTCCCAAGTAAAACAGGTTTTATGGTATCTTGGAGAGTTACAGGGTCAAATATAGTGCTTGCGAATTAAATTCTCTGCACTTTCTCCCTGTGTTGTCAGGCATGTCAATCAAATTTTAATTAATCAAATCACATAATTATGTTAAAAGATTATTTAAATATACACGTAGAATTTTAATATATATGCATTTATAGGTACTTAAATTCTATGTGTATACTAATGTAATCTTTTATGTAATTATATGTATTTATCTATATATATATATAGATATATATATACATATCTATCTATATATATATATATATATATATATTTGCGTTTATTTGTATTTTATATATAGATAGATATATATAGAATGTCATTCTACGTGTATTTCGTTACCAATTTATATATATATTAATAACAAAATACAGTTAGAATGAAATTACAAATGAATATATAATTTATATTAAATTTAGTTTCAATATTTTATTTATTTATTATTGTAATTATACGTGTATATATATATAATATATGTGTATATACCTATTATATGTATATAATATATATACATATTATATATATGTAATGTCATTCTAAGTGTATTTTAATATTAATATATATACTTACATTAATATTAAAATACACTATGTATGACGTTACATATATATAATATGTATATATATATATATATATAATATATATACATATATTATATATATAAAAATACTTTTAATTTATTTTCAACATGTCTAATATTCATTTTTTTACACCTCCTACCAGCAGGGGGACTGTCTGACATTTTAGACAGTCCCCCTGCTGGCAGATCCACAGCCAGCTATAGGGGGCCATGTGATCATTTGCCAGGGGAGGGCTGCCTGGGCTGTCAGGCAGCCCTCCAGAAGAGGATCGCAGCGGAGGTAAGTACACAGTACCTCCAGGGGCTGCAAGCCGTTACGGTGTTCTATGCCGCTGCCAAGGCTTTAAAGCCATTTAAATGTGGGACGGCATAGAACGCCGTAACGGCGTTAAGGGGTTAAAGCTTGCCATGTGCACTTTTTAAATATGATCAATCAATTGGTTAGTGTAATGTTTACTATCTTTACTCACTCCAAACACTCCACACAGTTACTCTGCCCACTCCATACAGTTACTCTGCCCAGTCCAACCTTTCCACAGTTACTCAAGCCACTTCACCCAGTTACTCCGTCCACTCCAGTTGTAGACTACTGGTGCAGGCAAGGACACTTCACACAATTTCCACAGAAATTGTCGCTTTTCTAGTTAAGTGTTCTTGCATAGCAAGACCACTTAATGTTATCTCACATATATATTATTATTAAGTGTTCTTGCATAGCAAGACCACGTAATGTTATCTCACATATATATTATTAAGTGTTCTTGCATAGCAAGACCACTTAAAGGACCACTATAGTGCCAGGAAAACATACTCATTTTCAGGGTCCCACTCCCGCCCGGCTCTGGAAGGGGGAAAGGGGTAAAAACTTACCTTTTTCCAGCGCTGGGCGGGGAGCTCTCCTCCTCCGATCCTCCTCTTCTCCTCCCATGCGGCTGAATGCGCACGCGCGGCAAGAGCTGCGCGCGCATTCAGCCGATCGCATAGGAAAGCATTATCAATGCTTTCCTATGGACGCTTGCGTGCTCTCACTGTGATTTTCACAGCGAGAAGCACGCAAGCGCCTCTAGCGGCTGTCAATGAGACAGCTGCTAGAGGAATTGGGGGAAGGCTTAACCCATTCATAAACATAGCAGTTTCTCTGAAACTGCTATGTGTATAAAAGAATGGGTTAAGCCTAGCTGGACCTGGCACCCAGACCACTTCATTAAACTGAAGTAGTCTGGGTGCCTAGAGTGGTCCTTTAATGTTATCTCACATATATATTATTCTTATTATTCTTATTATAGCCAAATTTACCACCCTAACTCCTCCCACAGTTGTTACACTACATAGACCGTAATATACCAACTGGTGTGCTATTATTTTGTGGAATATTTCGCAGAATGGTTCGCGGAATATCGTCGTTCTTGTGGCGAAATTGGTCCCATAGGAATGAATGGCAAAATGTTCAAAACTAGAGTGGGTGCTGGCAAAAGCTGTAGACAGTAATATACCGAAACGTGCGGATTGTTCCCGATTGGATTGCTATTACTTTGTGGAACGTTTCGCCAATGGTTCACGGAATATCGTTGTTCTTGTGGTGAAATTGGTCCCATAGGAATGGCACAATGTTCAAAACTAGAGTGGGAGCTGGCAAAAGCTGAAAAATCAGGACATGATTTCTAAACTGCCACCACTCCCTCATTTTCAAGCCCACCTACACAAATCTTATATCAAAACGTTCAGCTATCCCTGCTGCCACTAAACATGTCCACGGCTAAGCCATGGTCCTTATAGTTTTCACAATATGACCATTTGTGTGCAACTCACGCTGTCCATTGACATTCATTGAAACTCCACTCTAGCCAGCTCAAACTTGAAGGGCAATTTCTAAACTGTGACTGTGCCTTCATTTGTAATATTTCAGAGACATTCTATGCATCAAAATGTAGGTCTGGGTCTTGTGATTCTCACAATATAAAGCTCTTCGCTGTAGGATTTATAGTTTGTAAAATACGACGGTTTGAAGATGGCAACCGCCAAAATACTCTGACCTATGCCAGGATGCAGCAGCAAGTGATGTCATAGACAGGGCCTTTTGTACACCTGCTAATGTTTTTATAAATGTATGTTTTAATGTAACTGTGAAGCACTTTGGGCAACAACGTTGCAATTAAATGTGCTATATAAATAAATAATAACAGTTACTCCGCCCACTCCAGTTGTAGACTATTGGTGGAGGCAAGAACACTTCACACAATTTCCCCAGAAATTGTAGCTTTTCCAGTTCAAATTGCAATTTTTCTTAAAAATTATAGGATGGTTCTTTTTAGTACCCAAAGGGGTATACTGCAGCAAAATAGGCCAATGTTTACATAGACCCCTTCTAATTTTCCAATGATCTTTATTATATTTAGTTATAAATGCTTGTTGAAATAGAGTGATTGTCTTGTACGGCATAGACCTGTACATTTGTACTTTGTTTTGTAGGCTTTTTCTAAAATCTACAAATTGACATATTGATCTTGATGCATGTAATGTTTTACCTATTTTGTATCATCTTTCCAACTTTTTTTAAGATCAAAGCACACTGAAATCCTGCAGACAGGCAGAATGCTTTACCCTACCCTTTACTCGCTCTTCATAGTTATGCTCTCACCCCTTCTTTTTATTGCTTTTAACGTTTCTGATTCTCTGAATTGCAATTACATTTCTCTCTCAATCTCTTGCCTCCTCTACTTAAAAGAAAGATTGTTTTGTGATCCCCCAACTGAGAACATTTTCTGTTCCTATAACTTCTTGTCAGGGGACCTGTTGTTTCTGCTTTGACAGGAATCCAGCCTGTGGGGCATCTTCCTCAAGTTGGGGACAATTCTTCCATTCTCTCCGCTCATCTTGGCCGTTCTGACGATGGCCGCGGTAGCTCCACCCCTTTTTATGACGCGGTGCGTCATGACGTCGATGGCGTCACGGCCCACCGAAACCTTCGAATTAGATCGTTTTGGGGGCGTGGTCATCACTTAAAGAGCCAACATATAAAAAGTAATCACTTGCAATGAATCATTGCCCTGTCATGGTTCTAGCTTGTCTGTTCCTATAGTACTTACTCTGGTTTGGTTTATTGGTATTTGACTTGGCTGTGATTTTGACTATTCTGTTTTCTCCTTCCCTTTGCCTCGGCTTGTTATTCGCTTACCTGTCTTCTGGCTCCCTTGACCTTGGCTTGTCCCTGACTATTCTCTGTTCTTTCCGACGTTAGTCCAGCCATTCTAAGGCCCGGAATACGTTCTTCTATACCTTTGCATTCTGCATATTGGATCCCTGTCACGATCCTGCCACTTCTCTGGTAACTTCTACAGCTGGAAAATGAGATTTACTCTAGTAACATTGTGCGCTTGCTAAATTGTTGTGACCTGTTACCATCCTATCTCAGTTTTTTTGTTATGAAAATCTGCATATCCTAATAAAAATATTGTTTTCTTTCTTTTAAATATTTCCTTATTATATTTTCTGCATACATGTGGCATGCTTCTTTTCTCTTGATGTATTGTAAGTGCATTTCATATTAAAGTATTCTTTTATCTGGTAATCCTGCAGTGCAATATATATTTGCCTTTTTTTTTCTAGTCTCCAACACTTACTGCACTCTGAGAAGATTGGAGAATTTCCATACACTATATAGTGTGGTATGTCTTCCAGCAACGCACTTGTGTGAGTTTAACTAATTATTTTAGACATATTTGTGTGTGATAAAATACCACTCCAAGTTACATTTTTCTTTTTTTGCATTTGGGTGTGCCTGAGTACAATTGGCATACCCATTGTGCAATCAGGCCTATGACCATTTGCCATTTTCTATATATCCATCTATCTCCCGAGCATCCATCCAGTTTGGTGCAGTCATACATAGCAAATTGCTAAATAAGGAGTAATAATACGCAGAAATGCTGATATTTCAGAATGATTAGAAATGATTTATTGATAATCAGTAACAATCCTCCTCCCCCCAAAAAAATACTGTTAATCCACCAATCAATGCATAATAATGACTGATGCATAATAATAATAATAATAATAATAATAATAATCATAATAATAATAACGTGAGCGTTCCATCTGTGGAGCGTTTCTGCGTGTAGGTGTATCAGAGCAGAATGAGGATGCATTGGGTGTTCAGTGGATGGGAATCTCCTGAATTACTCACACTGATGACCCCCGCCCCTCCTCCTCACGCCGCTCTGTGGTGGCTCACTGCAGCCCCCTCACTAGCAGCTAGCTGGTCCATGTACCATAGGTGGTAGGTGTGCGTGTGACACATATGTGCCCGGCTCCACACACATGATCCCCACCGGGAGCCCTGTATCTGGGTGAGGTTCTTTGTACGGCAGCTCCTCCCCATCAGGAGCAGAGACCCGGCACTGAAGAGGGGAGATCTCTCTCTCCCTACCCATGGATGTCAGTCTAATCGTCTCTTTGCTGTAAATACCTGGATGTCTCTTAGCTTGGGATCTGGCGCTCCTCTTATTCTATGAACACGTCACTCTGCCTTTGTGGATGTCTCATTTCGACCCCGCTCTCTCTTCACTGGTGATGGCATTGCCACATTGCATTCTGTCTCTTTTTCCTTTCTGGGTGTGATCTCTCAGTCCCGGCAGGTGCTGTGACCGTCTTCCAGGATACTTGTCCATTTCTGCTTATATGGGCAGGAGCAGTCTGGTCAATCTAATCCCTGCACCCCCTTTACCTGCTGTCTCTGGATGTAACAGTGGCTCTGGCTGTCTTTGGATGTGATCTTATTTCCCAGGCTGTCTCTTGATTTGACATTGTGCCCAGCTCTCTTACGGTTGCTAAGGCTCGTTCTGGATGCCATATTCTTTCCTGGAGGTCTCGCTGGATGGAATCTGTCTCTTGCTGTCTCGCTGGATGAGACATTATTTGTGATAGCCTCTGGTTGTGACAGTCCATTCACGGCTGGGTGCTCCTTTTCTTTTGGGATTTACAAAAAATAAAAAAACAAAAAAACCCATCCCCCCATAGTTTCAGGTTCACCCTGTCACAAGGGGGTAAGTGACTGTCACAGTGGCATGCAGCGCTCTCTCATCATGTAACATGAATAATCATACCATGTAAACTGTAGGTATCTGTAACATGCAGAGGCAATGAGACATGTAGGTGAAGATTGCATGAAGGATGCTGTCACATGCACTGTCTGCATTATATTGACATAGGGACACACCACCTGCAAGGTTTTCTGTTAATCGTTTAACATTGCAAACCCTGGCCTTGTTATAGGTAGGATCCAAAGATAATATCCTATTCAGTGGATTATATGCTTTAAGATGGTCCCAATCCCCATGACATGTAATACTCTCCCTTCACATATCACTGAGGGCCTATCTGTCACATACCAACCCAGAACCCTAAATGCTATACAATTTAGGCTCTGTTAGCGCAACCTAATGTTTGCAGACTCCATCATTAAATTCTACAATAAATAGGTCTTATCAAACCGTAAAGAAAGGGGCTGTTCATATTATGCAGTTTTCAGGATTCAACCATCATATATGGTTCCATGTAACATGCATCTTCTTGTAACATGTTGTTTTATTATTATTATTATTATTATTAAACATAGTTCAGGCTATATATGTAGAAACATGCTGTGCTAGAGTGGCTTCCTACATGATGCATTTAACATTTTACTTGCTGTAATCTCTCCTCTGCTTGTTGTATCTTACACTGCATGGACATTGTATCTCATCCCTTGCTCAGTACTTCTTTCCTGTCAGATCATTTATTCTTGCTCTCAGTATCTGGCTCACCTATTTAGTGCATTCCACCCCTAACCAGAGCATCCCACACTGTTACTGGCCTACTAAGTTAATTACACCTTTTTTTCAGTGTACTTCCAGGCATACCTGTAATCACTCACTGATCAGTTTGTCTCAGCGTTAATGATTTTTCTCTCAAGTTATTATAACTCTAATCCATCTACTCAGTGCATCCCATCTCCATTCTTGTAATTTGCCACTATCCACCTAACCAAGCGTCACTTTTCGGATTTTGCAATGTAAAATGTTTCTCAGATCCCATTGTACCAAAGGGCCATGGCATTGAAAGGTTGTTTAGATTTGGACAGTTTTAGTAAATTTGCTATGCCATGCACATTTACACAGGCCCACACAACACCTACCATTTTACAAAGATCTAAGGTTTTATACACTGAAATTCAATTTTTAGCAAATGGAAATTTGAATTGCGAAATTAAGGCCAATAAATATAGACAGGTTATCATAGCTCAGTTGGAAAATGTTTCCAGATCAGCACTTTTGCCTCAAATTTTCCATTCTGCTTTTATTTCCTATAAATCAGCGTATAGTAAATAAACTCCCTAGGAACACACATGACTGCTTTACAGCTCTGTCCAGTATAGATCAGTTTAGGAGGTTAGGAGAAAGTGCATTGTAAGGTAAGATACATTTACATAATTTCACTTTAACAAGGGCTAGGTTCCAGAAATACCTGGGACTTGACGCCAAAGGAAAACTTGATGACCTGTACGCTGACAGAAACACAGAGATAGGTCAGGACATATGCCCATATTTCTGTTATGTCCATTCCTCTAAAGCCATGAGAGTTCTGCCCCTCCCCCCAACCCTTCCATAGCTTCCTGACAGACACCTGGGGGACTTCACCCACTCACTATTCTGCTAAACTTTCTTTGTATAATAAGTGACTGCTCTAAGAAGCAGTTGCCTAAAAAACAAACAAATAAAAAGCACTAATAACCACCAACCCCTCCACAAATGGTGTAGATCTGGGGCTTTAGCTCCCAGAGATCTTCACCTCCCCGGCAATGCCAATGAATACAAGCAAACTCTCCATGACTATGCTTTTGAATGAACCCTATTATATTATCATGCGTAAAGTTGCACTATCACCTACAATTGTTTACTTTACCTAGTCAGTCTGTTTAAGCTCCATTTTCTGAGCGGCTGAGCCACTACAAATTTTTTTTTAACGTAAAAAGGAAGCACGCTCAAATAAATTAGGCACCAGCAGTGATGGAATTATTTAAGGTTTAGGTCAGTGATGGCTAGATTAACACTGCAAATGTTTATGATCTTAATATTTCATGCTGCCCATCCAACCCCAAGGTCAGCTGAGCATCACAGGATACATAGTTAATACATATATGCTGTGTCAATACTTACATGGCTAATCACACCTTTTCTCACCCTCCCTTCCTATTTATAACATTTTTAAGTAGTAGAAGCTATGATGGTCACTAAATGTAACCTCTTGGGTATTTTACTCTGGTCCTTGAATTGCACACCCTATTGCTGTGCCCCCAGTTTTCAACAGACCTTGACCTGTTCACTAGTTTACACATGGGTAAATCACTAAACACCAAACTGTAGCTTAAATATAAGTTGTGACTATAGCGGAGTTGGAGAATTTTTCCAAATGAGATATTTTTGCCTACATTTAGCAATTCGTTTGCAAATTTTTTAGTTTTGTTAATATACCGTCCACAATAGGACCCCCCAAATATTTGACCAGTTGCTTGTCCCGCTGTTTGAAACCTATTTCTTCTTTACCCAGAGTGACATCTAACTCTCGTAGAGACATGTCATCATCGGATGAAGAGACTCTCAGTGAGAGGTCATACCGCAGTGAGAGGTCGTGTCGCAGTGAGAGGTCTGGGAGCTTGTCCCCTTGCCCACCAGGTGACACTCTTCCTTGGAACTTGCCACGGCATGAGCAGAAGAAGAGGCAGAGCAAGGACTCAGTGCTAGATCCTGCAGAAAGAGCTGTGGTTAGAGTTGCAGGTGAGAAAATCACAATGTTTTTTTTAGATTTCAATCTTTTGGCACACCAGGCATTTGTGGATTGCAACACATAGGAATCTCAGTAAGACAGCAGCTTAAATCTAACAACTACTAGAATGACTACATTATAGCATGGTCAATATACTTATTACCTACATTTTACACTGACAGTTGACTATTATTTATACAATACACCCAGATATCACATTGCACCTACCTTAAACAACCCAGAGCCTGGGAATAAAAGCCACTGGCAGCCCAACCCTTCACTGTAATACTTACATTGTCACATGCTGCACCTAAAGAATAGAGTTCAACTCTACCCTATTCTGAATGCTGGTTACTCAGTGCATGCGTTCAGTGTTACCTGTTTCAAGAAATCTGATCCTGGACTTCACATTGGGAGTCATGTATATTATTATTATTATTGCGATTTATATAGCGCCAACAGATTCCGTAGCACTTTACAATATTATTAGAGGGGGGATTTGACTATAATTAGGACAATTACAAGAAAACTTACAGAAACAAAGGGTTGAAGAGGGCCCTGCTCAAATGAGTTTACAGTCTATAGGAGGTATAAAGAATTATGGGCAAAGTTGCAAAAGGGGGAGCAGTCAGCAGAAAAATGTTTACTTGTTCACTTTTAGAACTTTGCCTACGAATTAGTTTTTATACATAGCCCCAACTGAATTGAGAAGAAAAAAAGCTTACTTACACACACCATTGCAACCATACACTAGAGTCTCCTGTCTTCCTCAGCTCACTGACACTATACTACTTGCAGATGTTAATTTGTTCTAATCATATATTACTGCTCTCCAGTACATCCTGTGAGATCCCAATTCTTCAGAGAGAAGACTGTCTGCACTGCTCTGTCTTATAATCACTGGTGATGTAATCAGGATGTGCCCCTGGGTGAGGTGGGGATCCTCCTAGGGAGTTTATGGGAGAGGATGTCAGAGTGATGATCACTGCAATGGGTCCTTACACGTTTTTGAGTCTCGTAGACAAAGAGCCTTATGAGATTAGTCTGAAAAAATAAAACACTAAATTAAACAAAGCACAGCCAGAAGATATAAGGCAGGGCAGCCTGCATGTGTCATGCATGCCTTACTTGTATCAGCATAAATATGTATTTACAGTACAGTGTGATGTGCATTCCTAATGTTTGATGTAATGTAGCCATTCTGCAAAATTGTTTATTTAAATAATAGCTTTCGTACATTCTGCCAAGCAATTGCGTACGCAAAGCAAAGTTATATATAAATATACTTCGGTGTATACTAAAACAGCAGTGTCCTTTTGATTAGATGCTGATGCGAGGCTGATTTTGCATTATCTGTTGCCATGGAAACTCCAAAGTCTGAGCAGCCATTCTTCTGGTTGCCATGGTTACCTAGCTTTTCTTATGGTTATCCAGTGATGGGGGAAGGGGTCTTTATTTATCTACTCCTCTTGTCTGCTTTGTTCTTAGCTTCCCACCCTAGTGTTTAGTTAACATGCAGCTCTACTTCTGATACACTGGTAACCCAGATCACTGTCCGGTATGTGGGGAAGGTAATGTTATCCTTCATTCCACAGGATGGGTGTAGCACAGGGCACTTTGTATAAACCCACACGTTGCCTATACGTTGCTCAGCAGAACCCGCCTGCCTATTTAAACTCCCTGCTGGTTTTCACATTAGCATCATCAGCCTCCCTCCCTGTCCCTGTGTACTTTAGCGGCCTTCTACTTGGTTATCTAACTTTAAGGTGATTAAACATTCAGCTTTAATTCAAGGAGCTAATAAAATATTAATTAGACTTAGATACCTATGCAACCCAGCACAATGCATTTTTTTTTCTAAGCATCCTTTATTAACACAGTGGGTGCTGTACAATGATTAATACATTAAGTGCAAAATCACCTGTCAAGCAAGGTGTTGAGTGGGAGACAGTCACTTTTCTGAAATCATGGTTGACCTGTTTTAGTCCCTGCTCTGCATGTATGGTGCCAGGAATAATGTTTTCCAGCAGAGGTGGAATGTTATTATTATATGTCAAGATATTTAAGAATCATATAAATTGTTGTGCCCACACAGACTTTTTTTTCCAGTGCAAATTTAATGTGAAAGGTAACAAGGTCTATTCTTGTTACCAGTATTCATGTCTATATAGAGCTGTTAAATGCCAGATATTTTACTGGCAGGCCAGGCCCTACAGAAGGTGATTGCAAGGAAAGAGATTGGAATCCTATCATGGAATACATGCGTATGTTTGGGTATATAAACACATCCTTTAGTTGTCCCTTACAAACATATAAACAGGGTCCTGGTGACTTATGTGGCAGTGCTTTGTGGAATATAAAGCGAGACCAATTCTTGTTCCCTTGTAAATGTAGAACAGTCATCAAGACAATTCTAAGTATTGGCTTCCATAGTGATTGCTCTGTTTTAATTCTTTGCACTACTAATGCGCTGTGTAACTGATTTGCTTATATCGTCTTTACAGAAACTTTGTAGTAAGAGAGTGCAATTCAATAGCATAACTGAAGAAAGTTTATTATACAGTGCCTAGCACTTGCTAAATAAATTAATATGATTTACCTGAATGATATTAGACTGACTTTTATAGTCACATTTTATACCACATGCCATATCAAATATTTGGTGAATTATAATTATTATTAGAATACTCTAAAAGTTCCTTTCTTAAATGTGATGCCTTTTCATCTAAAATCCAGGCCTCTGAAAGAAAAGACACAGCTATGTATATACGATTTAGTGCAGAATTGTCCAATTTATAGCCAGCGGGCTGTTTGAGACACTGGAAGACTACTGACTACAAGCCTTCAATTATTTTTTTTTGCCTTTGGGATTTGGTTAGATTCTCTTAATGCCTGTGCTACTGAATGATACATAACACAGTAGCCCGCGTTGTTCCAGTGGAATCAGCTTTTACTTAAAAAAATGGAATTATGGAATCGATAAGTTAAATTCCAGAACAAGTAATGGAATATTTTCCATCATGAAATCCACAGAGCTCCACAGCAATACACTTATCTGTTATTATGGAAGAATTATATAGAAACATTCATGTTAAACTTGAGGAATAATTGCACAGTTTAACAGAAATCCCACCCACTCTCAGTACAAAAAAACTGAATTGGGAGGAATGTGCTTGATCTGGAAAGCCCACTAATCCTAAATAATGTGCAGATTTTACTGAGACTGATCCTTTTTCTATAATATGAGCTTAGGGAGAGCAGAATTAATCAATGGTCGGGGAGAATTCCTCATTTAAATCTGCTGCATGGAGCACTAAGCTGTAACTCACATGGAGACATAAAGATCACATGTAGATAAAAGCGCAATATATTATAAAAAGAAGGTTTAGTGTTGTATTCCAGAGACAGGTCTAGTTATGGATTTACACACCCAGTACTGTAAACTTGTGCTGTGGGAAAAACAACTCTGTTTTATTGAAGAGCAGTCTAATAAAGACATTTCCCCAAGGGGTACAAGCTTCCTCGTTAAATATGTTCCTATGATAAGTTATTGGTGACTTTTCTGGTTCCCAATCTCTTGCACTGTTAATTAACTGTGTTGCTCTGGCAAATAAAAAGGCAATTTAAAAAAAAAAAAAATTCTTTATTTTAAATTGTTGTCGCATACAACACGAGACAAACAGTACAACAGCATGTCATACAAGGCTATATCACCTGACTGTCAAATAAACTGCTATGTGTATAAGTCCATCGAAAGCCGCAACATCACCTCATTGTCTCTGATAAGCGATAGTAGCAGTTGCATATCTGACGACAAAGTTTTTATAAATATATAGAAAGATAGCATAACAGTGGCTGTAACAATTTAACCAGCCCCATCCTACCCTCTTGCTGCTGACAAGTATGTATGTAAAATATGAATAATACTAGTAGGTAGATGCATTCCCCGCCTTGGGTCATGGCAGGTGGAAATACATGTGCTGGTCCAGCCAAGAAACAAAAGAACAAAGATGTAGATAGACGAAAAACAGGAGGGGAAGAAGAGGATAGGCAAATAAAGAAGTACCTACAGTGATGTTCGATATGTGAGAGCTATCTACCACAGTTAGGGTAACCGTACAGGGTACTCGGGAAAACCTGTTATCTCGAGAGAACTTTCCTTCCCACCCGTTTCTGCTCACCAGGGGGTGAGGCTCGGGATTCTTTTTACTGGGTCCAGGTGCAAACTACCTCCCCCCTCCAAGCTCGCAGCTCCTGCCTTCCCCACTCCCCTAGCTCTCCTTTTCTCCAGAACTCCCAGATCCGACAGCTCCCCCTGTGTGTAGGTTCCCCAATATGGTATATGGGTATGGTGCATCTCAAGAGATCAACGGCCCACCCCAGAGACCCAGAGGAGGCCCACCCCACATATCAATGACTAATTAAAGTTTGTCTATATACCCATGCCACGGTTCCCATACTTTATAGAACGAGTGGAGGGTGTTGTGTACAGTTGCCGTCAATTGGTCCACTAGGTTATTTTCTTCCACCTTTGCTTTAACCTCTCCTATCTGTGGCGGGAAGGGCTGCAACCAGTGCGCCGCCAGAACGCCAAAGTAATTTTGTTACACAATTTTTGTTCTCTATGGATCATGTCATCCTGGTGCTTGGACAGCAGGAAAAGCCAGGGGTCCAGCTCGAACGATCTTTGAAAGAGCCCTCTAAGTAACTCTCAGAAATCCCCCCAGAACTGTGACAGAGTGGGGCAGAACCACCACATGTGAGGGTACTTCCCCCTCATCCAGCACCCTCTCCAACAATCAGCAGTGGGTCGTATGTTCATCCTATATAACTGCAAAGGACTTTGTACTTTTGTTCCTGAGTGACTACACATACCGAGACTTTCGCTGCCGCCTCCCACATACCCTGCCACTCATCTCCCTCAATCTCCTCCCCCAGGTCCCTCTCCCATTGCTCCACATACCGCAGGGGGCCCCAAATCTTGGGAGTCGAGAAGAGCTCATTATAAATATCCATGATAAGCCGCTTTCTATATCTACCCTGAAAGCATAAAGTCTCAAATAAAATGAGTGAAGTGCCCCTAGACCTTTGGCCTCCTCCCCTTGGGTAAAGTCTCTGATTTCCAGATATCGAAAGTAGTCATGGTTGGTAAGTCGAGTCCGCTGTTTCAACTTATTACCGT
Source organism: Pelobates cultripes (assembly GCA_933207985.1). NCBI lineage: Eukaryota > Metazoa > Chordata > Amphibia > Anura > Pelobatidae > Pelobates > Pelobates cultripes. The sequence goes on along the minus strand of OW240912.1, from coordinate 199,392,170 downwards.
CCCACAGGTTTAAATATCTCTGCAGTCCTGCATCTCCCAAGTTTCCAAAACCTTGGGGTGGGTCATCCCAGGGGGAAAGTCTCTATTCTGCAATATCGGGGTCAGCGGGGAGGGACTGGAGCTAAGACTATATTTATATCTAATCTTGTCCCAAATGGAGAGGGAACGCCAGGGCATTCAGTTTGCAACAGTGCCCGTTGAGATTTGGCCAGTCACATATAAAACATCGTAAATCTGAACCCATGAGATGCGATTCAAGATCTACCCAGCATCTCTCCCCCAGGGGCAACATGCCACGTCACCATCTGTGCTAATTTGTTGCATAACAGTACATAAGGAAATTTGGCAATCCCAACCCCCCTCTCGTTTTCTGCCTATATAGCATATTCCTTGCCAGTCTATGCCTTTTGTTATCCCATATGTAGGAATCAATGTGTTTCTGAACCGCATCTAAATCCGACTTAAGCACCAATATTGGAAGTGTCTGAAATAAACACAGTAGTTGTGGGAGGACATTCATTTTCACACTATGAATGCATCCTATCCATGAAATCGGTTTGGATCCCCAAACCTCCAGGTCCCTCTTTACAATGTGAAACAAGGACTGATAGTTGACCCTATATAGGTACCGACTACTCCTGGTAACCATGATACCCAGATACTTTATATAGTCAGTCAAACTAAGTTGCAATGTGGCTCTGGCTAACTCCTCTTCGGCAGCCGACAGGTGCATTGGCATAGCGCTGGAGTTAGTTAAATTAAAGGAACACTATAGTCACCTGAACAACTTTAGCTTAATGAAGCAGTTTTGGTGTATAGAACATGCCCCTGCAGCCTCACTGCTCAATCCTCTGTCATTTAGGAGTTAAATCCCTTTGTTTATGAACCCTAGTCACACCTCCCTGCAAGTGACTTGCACAGCCTTCCATAAACACTTCCTGTAAAGAGAGCCCTATTTAGGCTTTCTTTATTGCAAGTTCTGTTTAATTAAGATTTTCTTATCCCCTGCTATGTTAATAGCTTGCTAGACCCTCCAATAGCCCCCTGTATGTGATTAAAGTTCAATTCAGAGATTGAGATACAATTATTTAAGGTAAATTACATCTGCTTGAAAGTGAAACCAGTTTTTTTTTTCATGCAGGCTCTGTCAATCATAGCCAGGAGAGGTGTGGCTAGGGCTGCATAAACAGAAACAAAGTGATTTAACTCCTAAATGACAGTGAATTGAGCAGTGCAATTGCAGGGGAATGATCTATACACTAAAACAGCTTTATTTAGCTAAAGTAATTTGGTTGACTATAGTGTTCCTTTTACTTTATAACCAGATATTTGGCCATATTCCTCAATCAGTTCGAGCAGAGGGAGCAAAGACTCGAGATGATCTGATATCGTTAGTATGACATCATCGGCATAGGCAGCCACTTTGAGTTTATCCCCCCGACACTCACCCCCTTCACCTGTGGGGTTTCTCTCGGGCACTGTAGGAAAGGCTCTAAGGCAATGGCAAATAACAGGGGAGACAGAGGACATCCCTGTCTAGTGCCGTTGCCAATGGGAAAGGTGCCGCCACCCTCCCCCGGCACCACTACCTGCGCCAGCAGATCCCTATAAAGAACCCCCACGGCGCTCACAAATGGAGCAGGGACATCCCAGTGCCTCAAGAGAGAAAACAAATATGGCCACTCCACCCTGCCGAACGCCTTCTCCGCATCTAGAGATAAGAGCAGAGAAGGCGTCCGGGTCCACTCCATGTGCCACATTAGATCCACCACCCGTCTCATGTTTTCATAAAGTTGGAGTTCAGGTATAAAGCCAACCTGGTCCAGGTGGATCAGCCTCTGCATCATGGGCTTCAGTCTGGTGGCCAGCACTAAGATCTTAGGATCTACATCAGTTAAATAGGTCTATAGTTACCAGGTGGTCCCTCCTTTCCTTCAGTAGTAATTCACTAGCATCATTTCCTGTGACAGCAGCCCCCCCCTCTCTTGCTGCATTAAACATGGGAACATGAGAATGTTTTATAATATGCTCTGGATTAACTGTCTGGGCCCAGGGCTTTTTGACCCGAAATGGATGCTATTGCCTCTAGAATCTCATCAGGGGTAATCTCCCCCTCAAGTGTCGACCTAACATGGTCAGAGAGAGCTGGCAACTCCACTGACCGCAGGAAATGCTGTATTGTCTCCCGGTTGCACTCATCTTCTGCTGTGTGGGACAGGGAATGATTGTATAAAGAGCCAAAGTAACTTATGAAAAGATTCTCAAAATCTTTGGGTGCAGTAACTATCCCCTTCAATAGGCTTTGAATGAGCCTGGGTCCGCAAAGATCTAGCCAAAAAGGTGTCCATAAGGTTGGCATTCTCAAAGTAGAACCTACGGGACAAAGTTATATCCTTAGCTACTCCATCCAAGAAAGCCCGTTTTAGGTCAGTCTGGATGCCCTGCAGAATCTCTAACGACTGTGGGTCCGGAGTAGACTGGTGTCTTTCACCTGCGCGTTGTAGCGCTTCATGGAGGTCGGTAATCTTTTTAGTGTTAAGCCTTTTTTTGGGGGGTAGCTATCTTTATGAGGAGACCGCAGATGATCGCCTTATGGGCTGACCAAACCGTATCAGGGGACACCTTGGGAGTATGTGAGTCTCCTGAAGAAAAGCAATGTACGCCTTAATACATTTTAATTCCTAAGATAATAAATGTCGCTTCCTGGGAGAGTTTAGGCCTTTGACATTTAGGGATACTACTCTAAAAACCATTTAGGTGGGACACGTGCTCAGTTAACCCTAGGCCAAATATTTCGGCGCCCCTCAGTCCCCTGTAGCGTCACTGTGTAGGGGGTAAGGAAGTGGGGGGGGGAAATACCAGAAACAGAAAAACAAGAAGAAAAAACAGAAACAGAAACAAGAAACATCACAAAAGTATGTACAAAATATCAACCCTGGTTTGACCCGTTGCCAGGGTATAGGAGGAGTGCCATCCTCCCCAAGGTGGCCATCCTTGTACCGCACGCCCAAAGGGAGGAAAACCCCTGAGAAAAGGGCCCACTACCCTTTACTAGTAAGAACCCCACAGAACATAATGAGCAGAGTAAAAGTATCAGAGTACCCTGACTGATACCGCCCCAAGAGCCCGCTCCATGAGGGAAAGGGGGAGAGGGAGGGGGCCAGAGGGGAGCATGATGGGGGAATGGAGAATCAAGGCTGTGAGGCTGCTGCCAATCGGGGGAGGGATGCGGTGCGGCTACGGGTGGGTGTTTAAATGCCATGCATGATCTATTTGACAGAGTTGCGACATGTGACAGTTACATGGAAAACAACCTCAGCACATTCCACAATAGATTCCCAAACCCCCAACACAGAATAACATAAATGCGCTTGCGAGTCTCCCAGAGCCCATGTATGAGTACCATTCAAGTCAGGCCTCGTATCCCACACATCTCAATCTCCCCCACCCAAACAAGAAATCCGGCCCTTCCCCAGCAGCAACCCTTCGTCCCCGTCACCGCTGCAAGCATCTCAGGCCAAGCCGCACCGGAACCTCGGGTTGGCTGGCGTCGCCCCCAAATATTGACCCACGGGGGTAACCGCTTCCCTTTCCATGACACCCCATGCTTCCTGTGCCTCATATCCCCGGAGGAGGCCATCATTGACCCCCCTTGAGGACGTCAAAAGAATTTCCCCTCAACCCTGCCACCCCCACATTCCCCCCAACTTAAGCCATCAACCCCAAAAGGGTATCATACCCCCAAACCCCCCCCAACAGTACTTTGGGCACCCATACCCGGCAGGCCCATGCAGCTCAAGTAAATCTTGCCACATCTCTACTCCCTCTCGCCCCGGACATCCACTCCCTTGGCAGCCGTGGAAGGGTGAAGGCCAACTACATCTGAGGAAGAGTCAGGTCCGGATCAATTGTGTTGAGGGCCCTCCAGAACTCCGAGAAGTCTCCATGAGGTTGTAGCACAGTTGTCTTTAAGCCCTGGAAAGCCTGTAGCTCAGAGGGATGCCCCAAATAGTATACCTTTCGTACGTAGGGTGTCGGCTATAGGCTTCCATGCTCTCCTCTTTTGCAGTGTAGATGGAGCCAAATCCTGGAACACATGGAGCTGAGTAAAAAGGCAATGTTTAGGTGACATATCTTAGCATGATTTTGCGGTTGCTGAGCTTCATTTGCTTTTGAGATAATTGAATCTATGGTTTAAGGTTTTAGAAACTCAAGCAATGCTGAATGATAAACGGGGAATAGATCTAAAACCATTCAAAGTAATATGAAAAACTATATATATTTTTTAAATATAAATTCCCCACAATTCCGGAATAGATCTCTGAGGTTTGGAGTTATACATCGGACTAGGAATTGTAGAGAAATGACAAGGGAAAAATTGAAAATTTCAAACAGAAATAATTGAACTAGAAATATAGCCGAGTTACTTATGTATTGCATTTACAAATGGGTTAGCATCTCTCCTCACTGCACATAGGAAGGACAAATAAAGAAAAACATGTAAAAGGACTCTCCATTATGTGATATGCAGCCTCAAACCATTCTTCTGAAAATGAAGAGTAGGAGGTGAGCTGGGTTGTCTGTTTGTACTGTACTAAAGGAATAAGGCAAAAGGAAGAAATTGTGCAGGATCTTTAGTAGCTGGACACTGTGTTTTTGTTTTTTTTTTGGTGTTTTTTTGACAACCTAGTTTTTTCAACGTCACTATCAACTTAACCCCCTAAGGACACATGACATGTGTGACATGTCATGATTCCCTTTTATTACAGAAGTTTGGTCCTTAAGGGGTTAAGCAATAGTTTAAGGCATATCACAGTTATACAGTATTGAACATACGTATGGAGGATGCATCAGTAGTGGAGAAACAGGTAGTGAGTGAGTCATCATGAGCAACAATAATTACAGAATTAATTAATATCAATAACAAGGGTACGCAAATGTGACTTTTCGAAGTGGCGCCAGGTAGTTTAGCATTTCGAGTTGCCTTCTCTGTGTTTTTCAAGCATTGCGTGAGGCATAAAATATAATATGTAACCATGTAAATTTTTTAAGGCATAGCATTGTTTATCACATTGGATACATTTTGTGGAAGGTATGGGGGCTGTGGCTTGCATAATCACTGGTATCCTGCGTTCAACAGCAGTTTTCCCCAAATGACACAAGCAGGACTTTTGTCAGTGCCTGTCACGTTGTGTGTTTGTTAAGAAGAAAAGAGAAAGAGAATCCAGAACCCAGCGGTTCAGCCTTTCTCCGGCCCACCCACCCGGCATGCCCCCACAAGGCTGAAGAGGGCTTGATTGGTAAGAGGGCAGAAGCAGGACTGGGGGGCAGATGTGTAGAGGAGGCAGGAAGAGGGAGAAATGTAGAAGAAGTGGACATGAAGAAGAAGGAGGAGAAGAGTAGAAGAGAAAAGAGAAAGAAAGAAAAAAAAGGGGGGTGGAAAGACTGGGATGGCAGCACTTGGTAATGCGCAGCTGTGGCCTCGGGCATCACCAGTCCCTACCCCCGTGACCATTTCCCAATACTGTCCCCTGCCAAGTGTCTCCCACCTGCTCGTCACTTCGTTTCCCGTCAGCCCTCTTGGTCCATTGATGTTTAGCGAGAGCTCAGTTGTTCTGCGGTTTGTTTTTGAGTCCCGTCATATTCAGCGGGTTTTGTGTTCTGACATGTTAGCTGTCCCCCCGGGCTGGGGTGTCGCCCTTCAAGCCGGGTGCTGGGTACATTTGAACATAAAGTCTAACCATGGCGTCCACGTCTGTTGCCTCATATAGAGAGGCTGTGAGTGTCTCCATTCCATACAGGTCCTCCACCTTGTCCATTCAATTTTGTAGTGTTGGGACATCAGTCCAGCGCCACAGAATCAGAATGAGGGATTTTGCAGCGTTCAAGAGGTGTCTAGTGAGTGAGCATTTGTAGGCCGATAAAGGAAGCTTCTGTGTGTTTGGTTTTTTTGCATGAATTTGTGGCCGGTGCTCTCATTACTTTCTATGCCTTTACTGGGCCATTAGGATATTTCCCGGTGGACTGCAGTATCTGAGGCTGACCAGTCTGAGTATGTATGACGCCCCTGGTGGTTTTTGCCATTGACCGCAAGATGAGATGAAACGGTAGACATGACAGTTGCAGGTGGCAACAGAGTCTTTACCTATTAAATGTGGTCAGATCTCTGAGAATGTTCCTTCATATTGTGTAAAACTGGTGGAGACTGGACACATTGCAACTGTAGCAGCCTTCATCTGACAAATCTATCTATCTATCTATATATATATTTAGTGCTCCACTTAGTAGGGACATTCAAACTGAAATCTGTGAGTTACATGTGTGAAAATAGGTCATTAATCTGTACTTGCTCTGCAGGCTAAAAGTTATCAGTCCTCTCCTGGGTATTACTAAAGTCCAGCTTTTAAATCAATTTGGAGGGAACCAGAAAGTAAAAGACAAATTCCCAGTAATTCCATGAAAATATTGATAGACAAATAAAGAGTTCACAAAGTAGTTAAAATATATAGAAAAAAGCATAGTTTATTCCCAACTTAGATGCAGCAACATTTTGACTGGTTTGAAAGCCTTTTTCAAACTGCCACAACTTGAAAAAGGTTCTCAGATGAGCTGAAATTTGTCTCTGCCGAATTTGTGAATAAACCACACTCTTATTCTATACCTGTGTTTCTGGTTGCTATATATACACATTATATTGTATAGGTCTGCCACTTCATCTGTGGAATACCAGGGTACAGCTATACATACAAATTGCAGATATTATGTTTCACTAAATATGTACATAGTCTGCCAGACCTTGGGGCTTTATAACCAAGCATAGGAATTACACAGAATGCAGCAATTGACATGGGAAATGGGTCAGAACCACGTCTCTAATTGAGGTACACCAACATTAAACACCTTATTGTGAGCTTTTTAGTGGGTCTTCAGGAAAAGGGAGGCTGGACTTTAATCGTAGATCCTAAAATAAAAACTTGGCCTTTTGGCAGAGGCCCCATCCTTCTGTTGTTTATAACATGAGTAAAGACTGAAGGTCACATGACGATAAGTTATTTTTCCTGTGTGAATTAAGTATGGAACTAACCCAACTGTATGTGCTGCCATGGTTAACCATGGTACCAACTGATAGTAATAAAGTGTGTTCAGTTTTTTTGTTTCTAAAACCTCTGACAATCAATTGATGTACCTAATCTGTGCACTTCTAGTTCCCATAATCCCTGATAGGGATACATCCTAAACCACATATGTCAACCAATGTCACTCTAGGCACAGGTTTATGACATAGATTTATCAGAGCTGTAGTCCAGCAACAGCTAGTATGCTGGAATTCCACGCCGCTGGGTTAGTCTAATTTTCACAGTTGACTCAGTGGTTCTAAATCTGGATTGGCTGTGGGTCTAGGCTAAATTGGGAGATCTGTTCTAAGGGAGCACTTCCTTGAGAAAGGCAATGGACGTGTGATAAAATTTAATTATATATATTATAAAATTGTATTATGGGACTACATGTAAAGTGCATTATGATACAACCATTCACTAATGTACATTGCATTCATGTTACTTGCATTCAGAAATAACTGTAACATAATCATTGACTACAGCAACAATATTCTAGATTTGCATTGCAACATCTGTTCTTTATGCCTAAAATTGTAGCAGGGCCTGTTATTAATGATCAAGTTTACTATACCAAGGCTATCTGTGACAATCTCTTATTTTGGCTTCTTGCAAGGGCATCTGGATCCTTAGTTATTCACAAAGCTGGGAATATGAAGATTGTATTCACTAAACAGTAAAATGTAGTGAATTGAAAACTGAATTAAAACATACAAGATAAGATGGAAAAATTCTCACAGTTTTGCTATTTTATTCTGATTTTTAAAAAATGTTTATTATTAAGGTGTTTTACTGTATATTTGATATTGTTTTTCTTCAAATATGTTTGGATGCGTGTCTTTTACCTACTCTTTTTGTGTAATAAAGTGGCACTTCATCGATAATAATAATTCACCAAACTGCCAATTTAATTTGTGTTGAGTTGGCAACCAACTTGGACATTGCAGGCACAATACCCCGTGTGGAAAATACTCAAACTTTCTTTCTCATTTTGGCTTAGTGAATAAGACCCTTATTTTCCTCATTGACCCCAAGTTGAGTTGAAGTTTTTCTTGCTGCAGTAAGACAAGCTGCCGCTAGATGCCGCCCTGCTCTCAGGCTCCGTGTCAGATGCATTTCCCATGATGTCCATGGGGTGTCCTCATGCCTTGGCTGCCAGGTGTAGTACGCTGTCGCCTGGCTGGGTGTCCTCCTCAGTCTTTCCTCCCGGGGCGGGGACAGGAGCCGGAAGTTGGATCCTCAGATACCGGACTGGCCGGCGGGTACCGGGCACACATCTGGCAGAGAGGCCGTCATGTCCGGGTATATCCCGGGACAACTCCCGGCAGACCGGAGCCAGGAGCATGAATTCGTACGGGCCTACGAGGGAGTGCTAGAGAGATACAAAGGTACCGGCTGCACCGGGGATAGCTTGTCCTAGAGGTACTCCGAGACCTCTACCGCACTTTATATTCTCCAGCAATGGGAATTAACAGCCGTGGGGAAAGAGACCGCCCAGGGATAGGAGACAGCAAGGGATAGGAGACAGCAAGGGATAGGAGACAGCCCAGGGATGTGACAGGGCTAAGAGACAGCCCAGGGATGTGACAGGGCTAAGAGACAGCCCAGGGATGTGACAGGGATAGGAGACAGCCCAGGGATGTGACAGGGATAGGAGACAGCCCAGGGATGTGACAGGGATAGGAGACAGCCCAGGGATGTGACAGGGTAGGAGACAGCCCAGGGATGTGACAGGGATAGGAGACAGCCCAGGGATGTGACAGGGATAGGAGACAGCCCAGGGATGTGACAGGGATAGGAGACAGCCCAGGGATGTGACAGCCCAGGGATGTGACAGGGATAGGAGACAGCCCAGGGATGTGACAGGGATAGGAGACAGCCCAGGGATGTGACAGGGATAGGAGACACAGGGATGTGACAGGGGAGACAGCCCAGGGATGTGACAGGGATAGGAGACAGCCCAGGGATGTGACAGGGATAGGAGACAGCCCAGGGATGTGACAGGGTAGGAGACAGCCCAGGGACAGGGATAGGAGAAACAGCCCAGATGGCATGTGACACAGGGATAGGAGACAGCCCAGGGATGTGACAGGGGTAGGAAACAGCCCAGGGATGTGGCATGGATACGAGACAGCAGCAAGGGATGTGACAGGGATAGGAGACAGCCCAGGGTTGTGGCATGGATACGAGACAGCAGGGATGTGACAGGGATAGGAGACAGCCCAGGGATGTGACAGGGGTAGGAGACAGCCCAGGGATGTGACAGGGGTAGGAGACAGCCCAGGGATGTGACAGGGATAGGAGACAGCCCAGGGATGTGACAGGGGTAGGAGACAGGCCAGGGATGTGACAGGGGTAGGAGACAGGCCAGGGATGTGACAGGGGTAGGAGACAGCCCAGGGATGTGACAGGGGTAGGAGACAGCCCAGGGATGTGACAGGGGTAGGAGACAGCCCAGGGATGTGACAGGGATAGGAGACAGGCCAATGATGTGGCATGGATACGAGACAGCAAGGGATGTGACAGGGGTAGGAGACAGCACGGGATGTGACAGGGGTAAGAGACAGGCCAGGGATGTGGCATGGATACGAGACAGTCCAGGGATGTGACAGGGATAGGAGACAGCCCAGGGATGTGACAGGAGACAGCCCAGGGAAGTGACAGGGGTAGGAGACAGCCCAGGGATGTGACAGGGGTAGGAGACAGCCCAGGGATGTGACAGGGATAGGAGACAGCCCAGGGATGTGACAGGGGTAGGAGACAGCCCAGGGATGTGACAGGGATAGGAGACAGCCCAGGGATGTGACAGGGATAGGAGACAGCAAAATGATGTTGCAGTGATAGGAGACAGCCTAGGTATATGTGGCATGGATAGAGACAGAGGATGTGACAGGGATAGATATAGATCATAGGTCTGTGATAATAGCAGACAGCTCAAGGAAATGAGGCAGACTAGGCATATGACATGGTTAACAGGCAGTGTGTATATATGTGTGTGTATGAGTTATTAGGAGGGATAAAAGACAGTTCCTTATCTTGCAAGTATAGAAGACAGCATAAGGATGTCCAAGGTTAGGCAACATCATAGGTGTGTGACATGGACTGAAGAAAGCCAGGGATGTGACATGGAGTGGGGACATCCAGGGCATGATCATAGAAAGGACACATTCAAGGGGATGTGATGTCAGAAAAGAGAGAGCCTGGGTATGTAGTGATGTAAAAGAGACAGCTGAGCTGATGTAATACATGTTTCACTTAAGACTTGGACAATAGCCAAACCTGAGTAGTAACAAGAATTATTTCTGGGCTTCAACTAATATTCTGTGCTGGAGAGACACTTGGATTAACATATGGTACTGTCCTTGTGCAGTAATTGAGAAAGCAGAGAGGCAATTCTGGCACGTGTCAGTGTGCTGCAGTGTTACAGTAAAAGGAATAAGTTGTTGTCTTTTGGATGTAACAATGACAAGAGCAAGGCACAGTCCTTGGCTTTGTAACAGTCCGCAGGATAAGGCATAATTCTTTTTATTTGTGACTTTCAGGCCTAGACCTTGGTTGTAACTTTAACAGGGATATATTTGGAACAATTATTGGTGTAAAAGTGTCAGTTAGAGACACAATGGTAATGTTAAAAGAGAAATCTGTAACATGAACACATGCCAGTCTTTCAGTTATGACTGGCACAGATACTTGAAATCTATTTATTTCAAAGTAATGGAGAGAGGCCTATTGCTGTGCATTTATAACCAGAGTAAACATGATTGGGTGTATCAGTGAATACGAATGTGTCAGGCCTGGGTGTAACAGTGACCAAAGTAAATGACAGTCTACTAGCATAGACAATAATAAGGGACAACTATAGTTAAAAAGATAAAAGAAAGTATTTTGGGTGTAGCTGATGCATAATAGACACTCCTAACAGTTTAAGGAGAAACCACAGTCATGTACTTTAATCAATCAGGACTTGCTGTTAACTAATATGTTGTATCCTTTTTTCCATAATAAGTTTATAGCGACTAGGAGTTTTGGATAGACTAGGAAAAAGGGGAGTCATATCTTGAGATGTGGGTGCCGCATTCTTCTTGTAAATAAAGATTGTATATTCTTCCTGTTATTGAAAGATTATTACTTGTATACAGTGTGGCTGTGACACACAAAATTGTAGAAATACAATTGTGTATCAAGTGGTAACAGAATTATTAAACTATCCCAATGGTTTATTAGTTGACCTACAGAGTTTTTTGAAATGTGCTCTCTTCATAAATAGTTTGCAGCATTTGTTTGTAACTGAAAGGGCTATTAGCATATCCACATTATAAATAGTTTTGACGTTTTACAGTTTTGCTGTTGTAAATTGATTAGATATTACTTTGATTGCACTGACAAAATTAGTTGTGATGTTCAAAAAGACCAGAGCTACTTTAGCAGGAAAAATGAATAGGGATAGGTAGGAAAATGAACTGCTTGGTAGTCACGTACTCCTTAATGTCTAGTGATAAGGTCATGGTGGGTGACAGAATACACGTGCAGTCTTACAATGTAGCAGTCACAGGAATGCGGTAAAATGGTGACAAGAAAAAGTATGACCTGTTTGTAAAGTGTATATCACAATTTAAAGATTTTAGTAGACTAATCGTTTCAATGTGCAACTAGGTTAGGGTCATGATGAATTGTTAGGAATACAGCAATAACGTTCTAGTTTTAGACCAAAGTAGCCAAATTTCCATTCCATTTTCCATGTTAGCGATGTTTCCAACTCAGCTATGTAGGCCTTTGAATTGCAATGTCCTGATGTATTCCTGGTAGTTCACAGTTTAGTGAAATAATCCTATGTATATGTATAAGAAATATATCTGTGGTTCTTAACTCTCTATACCAGTAACCAAAATTAGTTATCCAATGGCTGGAGCAGGCTCATCATAAATTTATTAGCACTCAGACAACTGCCATCAAATTATTTTATGCCGTGGCACTTGTTTCCTAAGTGCAAGGGTGCCCTCTTTCACAGCAGAAAAGTCTAATAAAGGTGTTCTTCAGAATTACATTACATTGGAAGCATGAGTCACTGAGCTAACCTTTGCATTTGAAGAATAGATCAGTAAGTGCACTGTACTGCTTATGGTGCCAGGAGTGCCCTGGTGCCCCCCATTGTAAGTAGTCAAACTCTTCTAGAATGATTTGACTTCTTACCTGGGATTCACTTTTTCCTTCTGAGCTAAGCTCAGAGCACGTTCATTGGCGCACAACATCAGCTGATTGCAATCAGTTAAAGGGAATATATATTCCAAACACTATAGTTCCTTCCTCTTGCATATAAAGGGTTAAAAATCCCTTTATTCACTTACCCGATTCCAGTGATGTCTCTCGGTGCTGGGTCGATACTACACGTCCTTTGACAGGGGGACCTATTGCGCATGCATCCGGAGCACAGAAGTGCATTAGGCTTTTTTTTTTTTTTTTAGGGTTTTTCAATGATGCTGGATGTCCTCATGCAGAATGTGGAGACGCCCACGTCATTTAAGGAACTCTGAGTCTTAGAATCCCGAAAGCGGCTCTAGTGGCTGTCTGATAGAAAACCACTGAAGGCATTCTTAGTGCTGCAAAGTAATCACTGCAGTTTCTCAAAAACTACAATGATTTACATTGCAGGACTAAGGGGGGCTGGGACATTGTACTCAGACCATTTCAATGAGATTAAGTAGTTTAGGTGCTTGGAGTGTTGCATTAAAACTAGTTGAATATAGTATGTATTTGTGGAGATAAAGACGTCACTTATATTGGTGGTGGTTGTAAAACAGTGTTCAGAATAGTGAGAAATCCTTTGTGACTAGTTTTCACTTATGAACTGATGAGCCTCTACTATGCATTTAGTGCAAAAAATCTGAATGCTTGTATAGTCTTCAGGACAGAGTGACACATTTTGCTGTTAGTTAGTCGAGGAAGATAATATTGCCTTTCTCCCTACTTCTGGGCATGAATCATAGAGTAAGAGCTGTTTAAAACCGGACAGAGGAGGCTGATTTAGATATAGAATTACAATACCCATGAGTTAGACAAGCATGGTGGGGTTTGTAGTTCTCTAACAGTTCTACATGTTTGCCTTCTCTGAATCCTGTGTGTTCTTATTAGTGCTCTCCTGATAGCTTTGCATAACATGATGATTCTAATGCAGTGATCATTGTAGGTGTTAGCATAGAAGTAATCAGTAGAGGATCCTGGGATCCAAGATCTCCTCAGATGGTGACTGTAGTCATGAAATTAAGACGTTTGTATCTGGGGAGGAAAGCTTGGACAATCTGGTAAAAACTAAAGATATAACATTATCAACAAAGGTCCACATAGTCAGAACTATGGTATTCCTAGTAGTAACATACGTATGTGGGAGCTGGACTATAAAGAAGGTTGAGCGTCGTAGAATTGATGCCTTTGAACTGTGGTGTTGGCGAAAACTGCTTAGAATCCCTTGGATTGCAAGAAGATCCAATAAATCTGTACTACTGGAAATCAAGACAAACTGTTCACTGGATGCTATGATCATGAGGCTGAAGCTCAAATATTTTGGCCATATAATAAGCAGGCAGGATTCTCTACAGAAGACTCTGATGTTGGGAATGATTGAAGGCACACGAAGAAGGGGACGACATAGACGGAGATGGATAGATGAAGTCACTCTAGCCACGAACATGAAGTGGTTGGAGCTCAGAGGGGCAGTGACTTAGAGACTGACCGATGTACCTGGCATGCTATAGTCCATATGGTCACAGAGTCAGGGACGACTAAACAACAACAATCATTAGAAGATTAAAAGCTATTTCTATGTTGTTGTGGTTGTTGTTGTGCTCACTAGTTTTAGATTAATGTTGTTGGAAATGTATGTTATTTTTAATCATACATGTTAACCTATGTCTTGTGAAAGTGATTATTCTATACATTTTATGGGATTTTTTTCTTAACCACTTCCTGTATCCTGATTTCTGTATCAGTTCGAAAAATAAGGTACTATATCTTCTAGAAGAGAGACAATGTACACCCTGGAATCAGTGTAGCGAATACTGAAAAATATCAACAAAAGGAATTGGAAGTAAAAGTGCAAATGTAAACACAATATATAAATGCTTTGGAATGGAGTCCAGAGAGGGGAAGATCTCACAGTCACTATGATTGTTGTCTAGGGCTGATCTGTGTATTATTGTGCTGTTGTCCTGAACTATTTGTTGTGTTTCTTGGTACATGACATGCGTCTCAGTACTCCATCATAGAGAGTTCCCCTGGCCAAAAACCCATCAGAATGGGGAAGCCCTTGCTGATTCTGAATTACAGTTTCAGACCAGGGTACCGATTATCATATTTGGGATAACTTTGTTCTATATATATATAATTGTACTGTTTATTAGTTATTTTACTATTTACTAGTAATGATTTGTAAAAGTAGTTGTTGTGGTGGTTCATTAATTATTTATACAATAAACCTCTACATCTCTGATATAGTATATACACCTTTTGCTGTGTAATTTCCCAATTGTGCATTAGGTGTGCTGAGGGCCCTGCTTTAGAGTGCTTATAGATGTCGGACTGGGACGGTGCAGCACTTGAGGGTGTGTCTCTCCCCCCCCCAGGACAGACGCTGTAAGCACAACCAGGTGTGTCCCAGACAAACGCTTCCTTCCTTCATCTCTTTAATCTGTCAGAGCCCCAGGATGCGGGCATGGGTGGGACTGAGTGTAGTGGAATGCATAGAAATAGGCATTGGCAAGGCGGCATGGATTCAAATTCATGTGCTTTCTCTCTGTAAGCATGATCTTATTTCAGACAGATGTCCTAAATAAATATAAAACTTAGATGAAGAATGGAATGCTTATTTGTAAATACGAATAGTTTGCAGAAAGAAGAAGCATGCATGTAATGTCTACCCAGTATGTGTTGTGCATTCGGATTAAAATATGTGGATTTAAAAAAACAAGCAACAAATGCAACCTTCCACTGATCGAAAAGCTGCCCCGAGCAGAGATCCAATTTAACAGCCTGTGCATGGAAAACTATTAATAGTTTCTTTATGAAGGACCAATGCACTCCATAGAGCCAATCAGTTGACTGTAACTACATACAGTTAATAGGTAACTGCAACATAAGATACCCTGGAAGAAAAGTAAAGGGAGGCCAAAAGTGTAATGTTTAACTGTATAGGTAAGCTCTTTGCTTTCAGTGACTGGTGTTGCCAGGTTACTGAAGCTGGTTACACAATGAATATATCAGTGACTGATCGCACTGAGGTACAAGTAGGGACATATATCTAGTGGGCAATATGAGTGCTTGCCTTGCGTCAATTCTTCAAGTGATTAGATGGGTTTTCTACTTTTAGGTCTGTTTTCAGTTGTTATTTGCAGTTAAGGTTACTGTGTGCTTGATGGACCTGATACTATGTTTCATGTTGTAAATTCATCTAAACAGGCCAGTTAAAATCAGGGTTTAAAACTTATTTTTAGAACATACGAATTCAGGCCACTTGATTTTATTAAGGGCAACATGAGGTTTTTCCACAACATATACAGCAACTTGTAGGCTCGTAAAACAATGACATGCTGCTGGTAATAACCACTTAAGTGATTTGCTCTAGAATCAAGTTGATTTGGAGAACTGTGGCCATTGGTGTCAGCATTAACATACTTTGGTCTTATCTGAAAAGTTGCCATACCTCTTTACCCAGCTGAATAAGGTTTTAAAGGAACGTGGCATGGTATGTGTTTGGGTTTAAAAACAGCCTCATCCAAAGATGTATGCAACTTTACTACCCTAATTTTAAAACGTAAAATGTTGTCTTGCACTGGTAATCAATCAACAATCAAGGCTTAATAGGTACAGTGCTGCGGTGTATCCACTTGTTATGCTTAGGTGATACTTCCATTCCCATTGGTTAGAAACACCCTGTTTAGGAGCATGCAGCTGTGCCTCCCAATTAGGTTTACATGACTATCTGGATGGCCTGGGTTATTCTGTTGTCAATATGCTAAAATTATAACTTTCATCATCCTCAGTTAAAGGGATTTAGCTGTGGTGGTTTTGGTTCAAGAGTGTTCTAGTGAGCCCAATGTAAGTAGTCAAGCTGTTAAAGATTTGATGTTGGGATCTACCAGGTGCTTCTCCCTGCCTCTCCACAGCTAGAAGAGTGAGACGAAAGCTTCTATTAACTCTCCTGAGCAAAGACTTGCAGCGCAGGGTTAGCTCCATTGCTTTGTGCATCAACTGATCACTCTCATCCAATGAGCCAAGTCCGGCACCGCCGGGTTTATCTCATTGAAGAGAGCTTCCTGCCTCAGAGAGGCAGGGAGCTGCACTCCAGGTAAGAATTGAAATGATTTAATTCCTTAAATTGAGAGTGAGTTGGTGCCAGGGCACCCCTGGCACCATACACTCTACAGCAGGTGGTTATGGTACTTAACCAAAGTGAGCTTAATACAATCTGGATATAACGTCAAGACTCTACTAATCAAATGAGTGGAGCACTAAAGGTATACATTTACTCTAAAATAGGGTTAAATCTCAGATGTATATCAGTACATATAAAGGAATCAAAAAATAAAACACAATATAGTGTAAATCCACAGGTGGTAATGTATTTTGGTGATAATTCAAGTAGTCAAAGGGACAGGCTCAAATCACTTGTACAGTGGTGTCGTATGGAGACACTGCAACATTTTGCTTTGAATGGATTTCCTCAAAGGAGAGAGAAAGGGAGACTTCCTAGTGTATTACGTTTCAACCAAAATAAAAAAAACACAGTGGTTATGGTTGTGCTCACCTTTTCCTGAGCCAATGAGAACCTGGCTCTGGATGATAGACCTGGGTACCTCTAGAGGGGGGCACCTGCCCTTCTTTAGCAGCAAGATGAAGTTAGAAGCTGATTTATTTTAGGGTAAGCCTTACACCTTACACCTTACACCTTTAGCGCTCCACTCATTTGATTAGTAGAGTCTGGACGTTATATCCAGATTGTACTAAGCTCACTTTGGTTCATTACTATAATTAGTGGGGATAAGAGAGTATCCACTAGAGTGTGTAGCTGCTTATTTTTAACTCAATTACATTTGTAAGCGCACTGTACACAGTAATCACCAATCTGTGTGTTTGGTTATGGTACTTAGAATGCTTCTTTAAGCAACGCCTGCTCAGAATAATAGGGGTTATATCCTCTGTATTTCTAGTATCCAGATGTTTGTAGACATTTTCTGTGGAAATTATCTCCCATGAAAACGGGAATAGAAGCTAGCAACCATGTAATCGCCAATATAAGGAGATTAGACAATTCACCTAATTTGGGCCCACAATATTACTTCTTCTCAGAGGGGATGCCCTTGTATTCATTTCTCTAACTATGTTTGCCTCACTAAGCAACAATGTAATAATGCCACACAGTGTTAGAACACAACTGACAATTAACATTTGCCATTTTGATGGAGATTTTTCTACAGTGAATTAAAAAAAAAAGTGTATTTCACTTTTAAAAAAAAAAAAGTGTATTTCAAATTCCTAAGCAGTGGGATTCTTTAAAGGGACACTTTAGTCACCCAAACAACTGCAGCTTAATGTAGTTGTTCTGGTGAGTATAGCCTGTTCCTAGAGACTTGTTGTAAAATAATGCCTTTTCAGAGAAAACACAGTGTTTACATATCTCCCTAGGGACCCATCAGATGGCCACTGGAGGTGCTTCCAGGGTCAGTGCTGCAATGGGTCAATGTATCTCTGAGGAGATGCTGATTGACCAGGGCAGCATTTGAATCCCTCCACCTCCTTGGCTATTATCAGAATGGACAATCTCAGCCAATGTAATGCTTTCCTATGGGATAGCATTGGATTGGCTGAAATAATTAATTTTAAAAATGTCAGCCAAGGAGGAGGAGCAATGGTGCAAAACCAGCACCAGAGTACCCATTCGGCGCTGGAATAAAGGTAAGTTTTAACACTATTTAAGGAGGGCCAGGGGGCCAAATAGTGTTTTAACCCCTTAAAGGACCACTATAGTGCCAGGAAAACATACTCGTTTTCCTGGCACTATAGTGCCCTGAGGGTGCCCCCACCCTCAGGGACCCCCTCCCGCCCGGCTCTGGAAGGGGGAAAGGGGTAAAAACTTACCTTTTTCCAGCGCTGGGCGGGGAGCTCTCCTCCTCCGATCCTCCTTCTCTCCTCCCCGTCGGCTGAATGCGCACACGCGGCAAGAGCTGCGCGCGCATTCAGCCGGTCACATAGGAAAGCATTATAATGCTTTCCTATGGACGCTGGCGTGCTCTCACTGTGAAAATCACAGTGAGAAGCACGCAAGCGCCTCTAGTGGCTGTCAATGAGACAGCCACTAGAGGAATGGGGGAAGGCTTAACCCATTCATAAACATAGCAGTTTCTCTGAAACTGCTATGTTTATTAAAAAATGGGTTAACCCTAGCTGGACCTGGCACCCAGACCACTTCATTAAGCTGAAGTGGTCTGGGTGCCTAGAGTGGTCCTTTAAGGACACATGACATCACATGTGACATGTCATGATTCCCTTTTATTCCAGAAGTTTGGTCCTTAATGGGTTAAACACTATAGTGTCAGGCATACACGTTTGTTTGTATAGTGTTACTTTAAGACTGTTATCACAGTTGAAGATTTTTCTCTTACACTCTGTATAGAAACCCATACATACAGCCATTAATTCTTATTGTTTATAAAGGATGTCTAAATTGTTGTTCAGCGCTATACAGTTTTCAAAGTAATTTGATTGCTGCTTCAAAGAATGGGCATATACTAAAACATGTGATTATTAAAATTGATTTTGTTGGCATAGTGATTATTAGCAGCCATCACTATTAAAATTACACATTGTAATGGTTTCATTCAGAATTTTTATTATGTGCCTTGCTTTTGAAGCACCAATTCAAACAAAGTGCTTTTAGGGAGATTTCACGCTGCCATTCTGGATAGAAAAATTAATTGGAAAATGTCTCATCCTGAAAAAGACCAGCTTATTAAAGAATTTGGCAAGCATTAGCACATGCAGTGGGAGAAAAATACATTTTGAATTTTAAATAAGTGTAAAATTTTTTATATTTTCTTTCCTAAATTCTGCAGTTTAGTTTATAGAACTGCTTGACCCTGACTCTTTTGTTAAAACATAAAAGCAGAGAAATGAGCATAGCCTTAATATTTCTCTTTGGGAAATTGCTTATTCCTGC
Organism: Pelobates cultripes; assembly: GCA_933207985.1. Taxonomy (NCBI): domain Eukaryota; kingdom Metazoa; phylum Chordata; class Amphibia; order Anura; family Pelobatidae; genus Pelobates; species Pelobates cultripes. The sequence continues at coordinate 199,372,850 of OW240912.1, read as the reverse complement.
TGTGTCTGAATTCCAAGGTTTAGATCATTTAGGTGACCCCATGTCACACACTTTTATTGCTCAAGAGAATCTTTACAATAATATGGTACAGTGCAGGGTCTGATACAATTCAGCATTATGCACTGGTGGCTATGTTAGGAATAGATGAAAAGACAAAAAAGGATTGGTTCCGTCAAACTAAAGAAAAGGGGAATTTTTTTTCTCGGTTTCTATGACTTGCTTTTCTGGTATGTCTGACTTGTTTAACATAAATAAGCATGTCTAAATACTGCTCTATCATGAAATATATTGTCCCTGTCATTGTGATGAATATTAATATCTTAGCCTTATTGCACTGTTTGTGACCATTAATCATGCAAAACATCGGCTGATAGAGGTTAAACTTGCATGATGGGTATAACACAGCTCAAAATTTACTCACTACTAGAAAGGCCTTAAAGTTATGTGCCCTGCAAGGATGGGTCATGGCACCTTTACCTGGGATTTATTTTTTTATTTTTTTTATAAAGCACCAGCTTATTTTGCAGCATGAAACATACTAATATATATATATATAAAAGGCGAGGTATGATTTGGCATATATAACCGGGGTAACCCCCCTCTTACCTGTCGTCGCCTTTTGGAAGTCCCTCCCCCCCCCACCTCACCCCCTTTTAATAATAATAATTCCTGCAGGTGGGCCCTTTTTATTACAGGTCTAACAACTCGTCGATTTCGTTACATCTCAACTGACTTTTGTATTAATCAAATTACATGTGTTTAAGGTTTGTTTGGCTAAAGAGGTACCGGACACCAATACATTACAGTTATATTAAAGGAACAATCTTAGCAGCATAACCACTACAGCAGTTTGACTTCTCACCTGGGGTCCGACTGGTACATTGCAATGCCTCCTCACAGCTGGAATTGCGAGTTGGAAGATCCAGTTAGGAACTTTTGATGGCTTCCTTGAGCTAAGCACTGCTGTGCATGCCCAGGACACTGGCTGAGAATTCTAGCGGAACACTCTCAGCCAATTAGCTAAGTTTTGTACACTCGAGCTTAGCTTCCAGCAGTGTAGAAGCAGGGAGAGGTGCCTGGCAGTCCAGAGGTAAGAAGTCAAACCTTTTTAAAATGCTGCTCCTTTAAACTACAGGGTTATTCTCTAGTCAGTGAATTTAAGAAGAACTTGCAAAATTTAGACAGACATAATGAAATTGGAATGGTGGGGTAATTGAATTTATTTTGCCCTGCTTGGCAATTTTGGCATAAATGTTATAATTGCCTTTTCATCTCGTCCACTGTTTAGTAATTAGCTCCAATGATACTTAATGCTGGTCTTGCTGGGTACTATATCAAGCAACACACTTGAAAATGGTCCCAGGTGAATTTGGATTATTCTGTTAAAATATAGCCCCAGCTCTTTGAGGATGGGTCAAATCGCGATCTCTGATACAAACCTGGCAATGATGCTTAGCCTGTCCCAGACAGTGGTAGCTGGGCATATTAAAGGGCCATCACCTGGGACAGCATTGAGTTCAGACTGTAGTACTTGTTGGGTATTTGGTGTACATTGTCAGTGTAATATACAATCTGATTGATACTGGGTCCAACTGTTACTTGTTTGAAGTACTGCATACTCCATGATAAGTCTATTTTCAAGGGAATATGAGTGTTCTGATCATGGGTGCTCTTTAATTCTCAAGAACATTTAATATCTCATTATTGTAAGGCGAAAGTGATTTTAGAATGTGAAGCTGGGGGGCTACTGGTATTTAAACTGCATTGGGCGCAAAGACTGATTTCTATTATCCTATTTGAATGGTTGACATGGGTATTCTTTGAATGTTATGAGGTGGTAGGGCATTCTGGTTTGAGGGACTGGTCATTTTTGCATGGATTGTAGAGGGACCGGTTTTACTGGTGCAACAGCTGGTTATAGGATTTCTAGCAACTGGTTATGGGATTCCCAGCTGTTCAGTCTCTCCCCCAACTGGAATTTCTGGTGTCTACTAAGTATATTTATTAACCCTTCATATTTTGCAAGTCTCTGAGCAACTGTTTCATGTGAGGTTTCTAAAAGCAGGAATTTCCACATTTTTAATTTATTTTTTTACTAGGTACATGCATACTTCTGTCTGTGTATTTAGATAAACGTCCTGTAATCTCTGCAAAGAGATATTTAAATTGTACGGGACTGAGTTATTTAATTTCATTTATGTCTTATGGTTCTTTTTTTTTATTTTATTGGAGAACAATGGACCTAAAACAGTGAAATAAATCTACTTTACAGAGGAGGTAACCTGAGGGCTGTTTGGAACTATGTTTAATTGTGTTTCTCTACATGGAATTGAGTGGCTTCCTGTTTGCTTAAGTTTGAGCAAGTTCTAGGAAAACCATTTTTTTAAAATTAATTGTACAAATCCCAGGTGCCAGGTAGCCATTGATATCTTGCTGTTGCTACCTTTTAATGCTATGATTATGCTCTCTATAATATGATCTCGCTCTCTCTCTCACCCCTGTTAATAGGATATGCATTTAAAAAGGTCTGTAAGTAACATTTTAATGCCTGGGATCACTACGTTTGTGTGCTATACAGCATTTGTCCAAGAATCACTGAACATTTACCTCTCTACTACCCTCTGGCATTAAAAACGTATTGACCCAAAACAAAATCCCCTGCATGCCATCTGCATTCAAGCAACTTGATGATTGAAAAAAAGGGACAGATCAATATATTACACTGTAATTTATGCAAATTAACCAAAGTTTGTTTTCTTTTTCTTTAGCCATAAAAATGTTTTTACAGGTCTCAGAATTTCCACTTGCAGTGGCAAGCAACTTTTATGGCCTAGCTAGTAGCATAGGCTACACATTTTAAGCCTTGTATAATATTTATTATTATTTATAAAGCGCCAACAAATTTCGCAGCACTGTATGGAGTGTATATTTATATACATATGCTCGTCAAACTAAAATGTTGACCTAAAAAAAATAAAAACTTCACTAAGTTATTGATTGTGTGTGTATGTATGTATGTATGTGTGTGTGTGTATATATATATATAATGTAGGGCTTGACAAATCCCAGGTGCCAGGTAACCATGGCCCTGGCTCCTGGGATTTGTCAGCCCTTTAGATCTTTGAAGCTGGCTGCTGCGGGGAACTTTGAAGCTGTCTGCTTGTGGGCAGCATGGAGGCGATGGGAGGGATCAGTAATCTTCTTGTAGCTCCTCTCTGCTTTCTCGAGCACTGTTTAGTGATGCCGGAAGCCAGAATATGATGTCACTCCGACCCCACCATCACTACAGAGAGCGCACAGTGGAGCAGAGATAAACTGCAGGAAGATTAGAGAGCAGCCCTACTGGACCCCTGGGAAATATCCACTCAGCTGCCCCAAAGGTAGGGAGTCAGGTTGGACATAAATTACAACAAAAATGTTAATTTGTGAATGTGTGAGAAAATGAGTGTTTGCATGTCTCTGTGTGTGTGTCTGTCTAGGTACCTGCCCCCTCCGATCGCATGAGAAAGGTGTTTTTACTCACCTTTTTTCCCATGCCGTGCCAGTTTTGCTGCAGCTAGTCCTGCCTCCATGGCTGAGATGACCAGTCTTCCTGATCTCCGCTAAGCCAATGCTTTCCCATAGGGTGCTGCACACTGTGGTCATCTTAAGTGACTAGTCTAGTGGCCATCTTACGTGACTGTCACTAGAGGTCTTACTAATCAGCAATATAAACACTGCCTTTTCTCTGAAAAGGCAGATTTTACATTAAAAAGCTTACAGGGACAGACTATTGACACTAGAACAACTACATTAAGCTGTAGTTGTTCTGGTGACTATCACATCAAGAGGACATAGTCTTAAATTAGAGGGACAAAGGTTTAAAAATAATATCCGGAAGTATTACTTTACTGAGAGGGTAGTGGATGCATGGAATAGCCTTCCAGCTGAAGTGGTAGAGGTTAATACAGTAAAAGAGTTTAAGCATGCGTGGGATAGGCATAAGGCTATCCTAACTATAAGATAAGGCCAGGCACTAATGAAAGTATTTAAAAAATTGGGCAGACTAGATGGGCCGCATGGTTCTTATCTTCCGTCACATTCTATGTTTCTATGTGACTATAGTGTCCCTTTTAAGAATTGTGTTTTTCTCATTGAAAATGAAACTTAGTTTAAAAAAAAAACCTGGCTCCTAACAAATTTGTCAAGCTCTGATAGATTTTATATATATATATATATATATATATAATATATTACATAACAGCACTCAAGTTATGACAATTATTTACCATTCAGATTGCATTATGGACCTCATCAGAAGAAAATAAAGAATTTATTGAGATGGGTGAAATTCTCTAAAAGATAAGATTAATCTAATTTTATAGCTCTTTAATAACTGATCAAGTTAGCTGATACACAGATTGTCTAATCTGTTACATATGCATAAATAGAAATAACGTAAACCTGTGCTTCACAAAATCCATATGTCAAGCTCTGGTGTATGGAGTGTATTCCCTAAACCCCTTGCCTACTACAGGGGTGCTATCAGCCCATTATTAGATTCAGTTCATTCAGTAAATTTTTTTTAATTTTTTTTTAAATTCTTTATTTTTGTGGATAAAGCATGATGTTTACAATATTACATGTTTGGCAATATAATGAACAAATCACACAGTAATTTCAACATGTTGCGGGAAATATAAATTTTTAAGTTTCAAATAGCTTTTACAGCCCTCTCTCGCCTGTACTCTTGCGGGGGAGTGGTGATGTGTTGGGGGGGGCTCCTTTCCTATGGTGGTGAGTGCCCTGAAGCTCGTTTGTGTGAATTTACGTGTGGCATTAACGAATGGCACATCAGGGAGGGTGAACTGCTTGGAGGGGCTCGGTCAGTGCTGTGGGTGCCCATAGGCTTAATAGTGGCATGGTATATGTGGCGTGGACCTAAGGCACGTCTAAATGTGTGGGTATCTGGCATGGGTCCTGCCGGACCTGAGCATAGGGCTTAATGCTATGATTGCGTAAAAAGGCTGTATTCGCTTATCGAGTGTGAGGAATACAGGCAATATTAATTCTGCTTTGTGCACTCAAAATATAATTAAAAAGGGGGGGGGGAGAATTAACTTGGTCATAGAACCTGAGCCGTAGCTTACGGAGCCAGTGGGAGGAAGTTATCTAGGGCGGGGGATTAACAGTCCCGGGTCCTGTTGGAGCTCCTGTTGTCTACAACAGGTAAAAATACATGGAACTTGCATGGCTTCAGCTGTATCAGGTAGGCAGGGCAGCAGCTTGTGGGCCTTCTCCTCTGGGCACGAAGGGGGTGATATCTGCCACAGTCCAAGGTGGTCGAGCTGTTTCTTGTGCTGCCTGCGCCGGTATGCCCAATGCTCTGAGGAATGCCGGTATTTCAGAAGTGTGTGATAGCTTGTGTGTCACGCCTGCCTTGTCCGCCTGTAGTCTGCGTGGGCCCCACTTGTAGGGGATGGCTTGATCCCGTAGTAGTTGCGTTACCTGACGGAAAGATTTCCTCCATTGTATAGTGTGTCTTGAATAGTCTCTGTAAAATGCTAGTTGTGCCCCCTCAAATGGCACTGTGGGAGAGTCTCTTGTGGCCCCCATAAGTATTCCCCTGTCAGAGTCTCTCACAAATTTTATCAGGACGTCGCTAGCTCCTTCTCGTGGCGTAGAGGTCGCCCTGGAGAGCCTGAAGCAGGAATTGATCATTACCTGTTTTGCTTGCCGTGGTGTCAACAGCGTGGCTATAAGCCGTCGGCAGAAATGTGGCAGTTCAGTGCCAGAGATTGTCTCCGGTATTCCCCGGACCCTCAGGTTCCGCGTCTTGTGCCTGTCTTCCATGTCCGCCAGTTGTGCTTGCTGGTCGGCACACTGCTTGCGCAAGGCGTTCAATGCAGCATCTGTGGCATTTTGCGCCAGCGTTGTACCTTTTGCGCCCTCCTCCACTGCTGCCACCCTGTTTGTTAGCGCAGCTATATCCTCCCTCACCAGTGCCATGTCCGCCTGAAACATGGTCTTGATTTCTTTAACCAGGGCTTTGATATCCGCTTTGGTAGCGGGTGCTGAGTCTCCCTGATCCTGGGGTCTCTGAGGTGCCTGGCGCCCTTGGCTCAGTATGGAGTGTTCAGTGTAGTGGCTATCCTCGTCCGAGGATTGGGAGGTGTAGGCCTCCGGCGCCATCTTGGGATTTGCCAGCCGCGTGGCTGCGCGGAGAAAAGCCCCGATATCTCCAGATCCTGTGCTCGGATCTGCTCTCTGTTTTTTGGTTTTCTTCCCCATGATACAGGGAGTCCGTGCTCTGTCTTTATTGCGCCGGTGAGCCGGTGTTTATCGTCTCTGGGCAGCGTTTTTCGGCTCGGTGCACGGAGCTCCGCCCCCTCTCATTCAGTAAATTTACTTTACTCAGAACCAGATTACGCACCCCAAATATAATTTGATAGAGTGACCACTCTCTTTCATCTGAAAGTATTACTTAGCCTTATTCCAATCAGGATGTAACATGAGTATTTAGTTTAATATATATATATATATATATATATATATATATATATATATATATATATCTATATCTATATCTTTCACTGTGATCTCTGATATACCTACAGTCAAAGCACGCTGGGAGTTCTTGGCTGCCAAAGGCATGTGGCTTGTAGTGCGACTAGCCACTGTCTCAAAAGCTAATATATTTCTTGAGGTGGAGCTTTTCAAGTAGAAATACTGCACTGAAGTGGTCATGGTAGTTGGAGTAACCCTTAAAGTAAGACCACTAACAAGATACGGTGTTGGATTTCACAAGATAAAGAGGACTGCTAAATAGGATTTTCACATTGCAAATCCTTTTGCTATACAATTATATTTGTATTTAATAATAAATAAACCCATTTGGATGAGCTAGAAGTTTTTTTTTTTTGTTTGTTTTTTTTTTTAAGTACTATATTTACCTGACCTTTATCTTTTTGTGTTACTGTAACAGCTGGACTTAAAAATGTTTTACACCTTTCCTCTCTTACACTTTTCCCCCTTTCTGTACTGGAAGCACACAGTCAGTTTTATTGCTCAGGGCTGTTCTATTGCTATGAATAAATGCAATATATGAAGATATTAATGTATGGCTATGATAAAATAGAAGAGTGTGTTGGAGGCACATGTTAAAAAATATTCACCACAAACACATTTACTTTCCTATTGTACTTAAAGCACCAAACCGAAATCAATGGGAAATAAATAGTTTTTATAAATTAAATATTTTTTCAGAACAAAGCTGTTTGAAACAATCTGTTTGTTTTTCATTTTCCATATGATTAGTAACTCCCCTTTTAATGTGCTGTATAGGGAGCAGCCCCCCAGATTCAGGACAGATAAAAGTACTGACGATTACGGTTGGTAGCTGTTTGTAGAGTAGATGCCTAGATTACTGTTCTCCTTGTGCAATTGATTTGTTTGTAGTGGGGCCTGGGTATGTAATATGTTGGATATGGTTAGTACTTGTGGATTGTACATTAAAACCTATATATGTGTGAGGAGCAGAGGTGTCACTTTATTTGTAGCTATTTAATGCCATACCAGTACAATAGGCCCTTTAGATGCAAAAAAGATGCAACGACTGCCAGAAAAAAATCTCTGTGCACACTAACAATGGAAGTCTATGTTAAATTAAGTGATGTTACTACATCCACCTACAGATTTGGAACCTTTGAGTTATAATCTACTGCACTTGTTTTGCTGACATGTGGAGACCTGCATACCATGCAGAAGCCTAGACCAGACAATATTAGTGATGTATTACTGCAAAAGCAGTGTGTGGTTGTATAAAACAATATACAATATCTGATCCCCTTGTCTCAAGTTTGATCATCTGCATTTTGTCTTGCTGGCGACAAGGCATTCCCCCTGATGTACAACAAGGTCATGTACTTTACTAAAAGTTTTGATTTGCAACAGGTAGATAAATGGACAGACTAGACTACTTAATTGGTTCTTACCTACCATTTAATTATATGTTCCCCAGAGGCCTGCAGGCAGGATGTGTCCTTCAAAGGTTTTCACGTGACCAATAATATCCTTCCTGCATGAAAAGCCCATTGAGCTGTTACATTATTAATTCTACCTCTTAATGGTGGGCAGCCCTCCACCTGAAACAGATGGATATCTGTAGTAATGAATTCAGCTCCTGGGCTGTAAAAAATACCAATATCCCTGTTCTTCTGCTTGCTAGTGTTACTCTTGTTTACTGAATATTGTAAGATACATAGCCAGTTCAGTTCCTTATTTTCCCCTTCTTGATGCTTGAAGTGCATGTGTTTAACATTGAGAAATTAATGTTGAAATGTGTTTGTTTTGTTGATTTGGGAGCACATTGCCTTTTTAAGTGTTTTTAAAATTGTAGAAAGTTATTTATCTGTGTTTTTATAGGAGACAATTAGTCTTGTTTCTGTTTGCTGTGCCTTGACGTGAAGGAATGTGTGGAGTAAGTGAAAATACATTTTACCAGCAGAAAATGCAATGATTCATGATGAGCTGTTTACAGTTCATTAAATAAAAAAATGTGTTGCAGACTGCAACTCCCAAAAAGCTTTGGCCAACATTTGATTTGTTTTTCCCTGTCTGTTTTTGTGTGAGTTAAAGTACGGTAAAAACTGGAGGCGCAGTATGTAGTTGTATATTAATAGTGGACCCATAATCAGTTCTCACTTGTTACGGGAAAGGTGTAAAGTATTTATGTATCCTGGGTTTAAACACAAGGAACTGAAGGAGTTAATCATTTAGTTATTGCCGTCATTATACAGTGCCAGAGGATGATATAATGCTTGACTTCTTTTTATTTACTAAACACTGAATTATAATGAATTTATTGTCAAATGCCAGTGCAGCTGGTGAGTATGGTCGAAATGGAAGAATTTTCCAGTTTGGCTTTCAGTGGTTTTTTTTTTGTTTTTTTTTTATTTTATTTAAATAAATTCAATAATTGCATGTTCTATCATTGTGATGCAGAATTAATTATTTTAGTCTATGAAAAGGAGTTTGCATTGGGAAACATTGATTTGTTCCTTTAAAATACTTTTTTCATGAGTGTGCATGTCTGTATGTATAAACTGTATGTCATCCAAATTCACTAAAGAAGTCTTTGATAATGTAAATAGTGTAATTGGCAACGAAACAGGATATGACTCAAGCCGAAGAGGCTAAAATCATTGCATTTTAGTAAATTCTATTCTGTAGAATGCTGTCAATAATAAGAATAATAAGTGATTGCGTTAGGAGAAGAAGTAATGCCTAGAGGCTTTCTTTAAAAGAGATACTAAGCAGTGGTACCACACTACAAATTCAAGTCTCTCTTGTAATCCTCCACTGTCTGATACCCATGTTAATATCTTGCTCCCTCCTGAGTCTGCCAGCTGTCAGAGAGCAGGTGAAGAAATCCAATCCTGTAGTCCCCCTCCCCTGCTTAACCACAACATGTGCAGCCCCTTAACAGCCTCATTCGGTCCTCAAACTTAGCACTGGGGATGCTCACAATGCTCTGCGGTTAATAAGTTAAGACTGGGTGTTGCTGGGGTTTGGTCATACTTGACCAGCATTGAGGTGTATGCTCTAGGCACCTTCGAGGGGCTGGTTACACCCTCTCTCATTTCTGTCTGATGGCTAAAACAACAAGAATGTTTACAAATTGTGTGGTCAGAGTACAGCTGTAGTGTGAATGTATGATTGGCTCTGTTGGTGTAAAGTTCAGCTTGTAAAGATGGAATGACTTCCTTTTGCATATCCATGAGCTTATATACCTGCCAGAGTTAGTTACAGGTGTCACATTCTTCTGTAAACCTATTGTGGATAGATTTATATCCCTGAACGCTTTGTGCTGTATGTTTTGTGACGATTGTGTGTAAAGGGGACTGGTGTTTGTCTAGAGAGAGTGGGGGGAGGACTGCAGGCTGTACCCAGGATCATTCACCTCCGGGCTGCTCACGTAGGTGACCACTGCGTTGCTGGTCATTATGACAATGAGCATTCCCAACTACAAGAAGTTCCTTCAAGACTTAAACAACCTAAAAGGTAGGTGTGTTCCTTCCTCATTGTGCATGCACGATACTGCCTGGGTATATTTTATACTCCCTCAAAATGCTTTACAAACCACTTAATTTCTGAAATTTATGCTGTAATGTTTTCCTTCTGCCTTCTGTTTTGTTTTTTTTCCCTTCCTGTGATGTATACATATCCCCTTTCCTGGCTGCCTAGGTTCAATGTCCTTTTGTTCTGCTTTTGTGTGTTCGGGTATAATGCCTGCCATGCAATTATCCCATGTGGGTATATTATTACACTACTGCAGCGCGAGTCCTTAGCTATAGTTTACTACTGGGCCTCGCTTTAGCTGAGGGTGATGTGAGTTGAAGTCCAACTTCATTGCTTTAGCTGTTCCTGCCCTCTAAGGGTTAATTAGTTTTGTGTGACTGTGCTATTCTTGTGTGTATGACTTTTTATCACTGACTCACTGACACTGTGTAATGTGTGACCTCCTGGTGTTTACTCTTAGCTTCCCCACCTTCCTGTGTATATCTACCATGTTCCTGTGAATACTTTCTATAGCTCTACACTGTCAGGGTTATTCAATAAAGTGTAAATCTCTGGAATTTTAAAGTGAATTTTAAATTGTCAGGCAAGAACTTCTCCAAGTCAGCTATGTTTCTTGATCAGCTATTTTGGCCTAAAATTTGAGATTTACTTTGAATTCCTGACAATTTATGTTTAAGTGAATAATCCTGTGTGGACATGCGCAATCTCTGTTTCTGTGTGTACATGCAGCAGCCAGCAATACCTATATACCTGTGTTACGTAGTAGTACTTGCTTTCACTACACAAATGTTGACATTTCTGTGTCCCTCCTCTGTTTCCTCTCATGCTTTCTACCCTCAGATCTCCGTCTCCTTGCTTTCCCCTGCTTCCTCTGTTATAGGCCCCTTTGCTGCGTCTTGTCACGTGCCGTGGCATGCAGGGCAATGCAAGGTGTCCCTGTGCGATAAGCAGGGAGCTCTCCTTTCCACTTTTCAGGCAAACATTATTACGCAAACTATATCCTAGAAAGCCCTGATACTTACTGCTATATAATAATAAGGGAAGGCACATGTAATAATACCTTCTTGTAGGTAACAAATAATACCAACACTTTGCAAGTACCAAATAACCACAAACGTATGATGTTTGGCTTAGTTTCTTATATTTCCTCTTTGGTATCTTAATTGCTTGGTATCTCTCAAACCTTACTTCTTCGCTCCTTCTTTCCCTAGCTCTTCCTTAACTCTGTTATATTACCATACAACTTTTACTTGTCCTTAATCGTCACCCTTCACTACCTCTAACAGTGAATTCACTCCCTGCTTGTTTTGTATCTGTGGTTCTGTGACCTTGGTAACTCTTTGCTACAGATAAGGATTGCACTATATTCCTGGGATGGCAACAATGACTATACAGTAGTGCTGTAATGAATGAGAAGGGAATTAACTTTCATTTTAATGACCTTTCTATATGCATTTATCTTTTGATGCCCTTCTTCGTGGGACACTTAAATTAAAACTATACTATGTATTTTATTTAGATGTATATATTACTGGGTCCCCCTTAAAAAAAGAAAATGTAAAAAGCCCTTAAAGTTACATTTATTTCATTGCTTTGGCAGTCGTGTCACTGTAGCCCAATCCACCTCTGATGAATGGTGCAAATGTTGCACATCAAATAGCATATACCACCCCTAAAGTGGTAAATAATACTCATAAAGCAGCATATGCTGCGTATAAACTAGCAAATGTGGTTTGACAGTTGTAGAAGCTGGATACTTGAGTGCTCTGAGGACTATGAGTTAGCGCTTTTATTAGTTTTACCTTCTAGTTGTCTAAAGACATTCTATATAGTTAATATGTGCTTAATGTTCAAACAAAGCTGCTAAAGCATAATTCAAAGTGTTTTCAGGGCAGGGAGAGAAGGGGTTACAGTGGGGGGGAGGGGGACAGGAAGAGAAGGGGTTACAGTGGGGAGGGTAGGCAGAGAAGGGGTTACAGTGAGGGGAGTAGGCAGAGAAGGGGTTACAGTGGGGAGGGTAGGCAGAGAAGGGGTTATAGTGGGGAGTGTAGGCAGAGAAGGGGTTACAGTAGGGGGGGTAGGCAGAGAAGTGGTTACAGTGGGGGGGGTAGGCAGAGAAGGGGTTACGGTGGGGTGGTGGGGCATTGTTTGGGCTCTGTGCCCTACCTTCATTAAACATCCCTGGTGGTCCAGGGTCTCCCTAGTGGTCCGGTGGGTCTCCGGTCTGAGCTCCGCCAGCTGCAAAGCTGCAGTCCGTGTAATAAAAGTCTTGTGAGCTCCCAGAGTGTTGCTATGGTGATGCTCTGGGAGCTTGCAAACTATTATCACACGGTCTGCAGCTCTGCACCCGGCGGAGCTGCATACCGGAGGTGCTGGGCAGACTGATTTGAGGGAGCCTGGCGGCATACAGGGCAAGCCGCCTGGCCCCCTCCTGGTGTCGGGCCCGCGGTCACGGACCGAGAGCCCGACTAATCAATCTGCCTGACTAGCCGTCGGCCCTGGATGTGTGGGTCAGCGCGACCCACTGGGAATCGCCCTGCGACCCACCAGTGGGTTGCGACCCACACTTTGGGAACCACTGGAATTGACAATCTCTGCCAATCCAATGCTTTCCCATAGGCAGACCTATGCAGCACTGGAATAAAGGTCATTTTTATTATTTATTTAAGGGGGTAAGGTGGGGGTAGTTACCAAAATAGTGGTAACACTATAGGGTCAGGAATACAAGTTTGTATTTCATAGTGTTCTTTAAGTAATTAATAAGAATGCACTTTGCTGTAGATTTGTGCACAGTGAAAACAATAGGTTCAGATGTGTGTGTGTGTATGTATGTATATACCGTATTTATCGGCGTATAACACGCACCTCATTTTAAGAAGGAAATTTCAGGGAAAAAAAACTTAAATTTCAAATAAAGAACTTCTTACCCCCTTCTTACTCCCCTCCCCTCTTCTTACTCCCCCTCCCCCTCTTCTACCCCCCTTTCTTACTCCCCCCTCCCCTCTTACCTTCTTACTCCCCTCCCCTCTTCTTACCCCTTTCTTACTCCTCCCTCCCCCTCTTCTTGCCCCCTCCCCCCTCTTCTTACCCCCTTTCTTACTCCCCTCCCCCATCTTCTTACTCCCCCCTCCCCTTCTTACTTCCCCCTCCCCTTCTTACTCCCCCTCCCTTTTCTTCCCCACTCTCTTTTTACCCCCTCCCCTGTAGTTTCTGTTTCCTGTACCCGGTCGGACTGACAGGAAGGTGCACACTGAGCGTGCACCTTCCTATCACTCCGGCCGGGCACCGCGGACAGCAGAGCAGCTCGGCCACGCTACAGGGGAGGGGAGGTGAGAACCAACTGCAGCCGCCTGACCGCTCTTGACAGAGCGCTCAGGCGGCTGCAGCATTTAAAGGTCCGGCGTATAACACGCACCCATAATTTGCCCCCTATTTTCAGGGAGAAAAAGTGCGTGTTATACGCCGATAAATACGGTATATGTGTGTGTGTATGTATATGTGTGTATATATATATATATGTCTCACTACAGAAAAGAATGGTATTTTACCATTTAAATTCTGTTCACATTAGGTTGTCTGACTTTCACTGGCAAAATACCATGTTATACTATCTGTTGCACATTTTGAGCGTTTGGTTCCAAATCATGAAACAAACCAGCTCGTCCATTGTCCGTTTCGTGATTCAGTCATATGGTGATATAGTGTTATGGAATTCAGATCACATTCCGATTGGCCAAAATGTATACGGATCACAGTTTTTGAAAAGTGAATGTACAAGTCTATTGTTCAGTGACTTGCAGGTTTTCATTGGCATGACAAAAATGATTGAAAATAGCTTGTACTAGCCACCAGTGTCCACATATGCAAGCAGTACATTCATTGTACATTTTTCAATAAAAAAAAAAAAACACTATGCAGAGGTTTGTAGGAGGTGTACAGTTCTCCCCCATATTTGAGAGTACCATTGTAGCTGAGAGATCGATCTCCATTATTTCCTGCTTGAATGGATGTAACTCAGGAAGGATTGGGGCCTTGCGAAAGATGGACATTCAGAGAGAGATATAGATTGATTGATAGATCGATAGATACTGATCAGCCACAACCTCACCTGCCTAATTGTGCTGCCAAAATGGCTCTGATGCGTTGAGATATAGGTTCCACAAGACCACTGAATATATCCTATAGTATCTGGCACCAAGACAGATCCTTTGTCATGCAAATTGTAAGATGGCTTCTACAAGGATTGGATTTGTGCTTCCAGCATAACCCACAGATGCTCAATTGAATTAAGATCTGGCAAGACCTTGAACTCTTTATCATGTTCCTCAAACCATTCCTAAACAAATTTTGAAGTGCTGCAGGGTGCATTATTCTGTTGAAAGATGCCGCTGCCATCAGGGAACACCATTGCCATAAAGGGATGTGCTTAGTCTGCAGCAATATCTATGAAGGTGTTATGTGTCAAAGTAACATCTTCATGAATACCGGGACCCAAGGTTTTCCAGCTGAACATTGCCGAGAGCATAACACTGCCTTCTTTCCATAGTGCAACATGCTGCCATCTTTTCTCCAGGTAAACGACGCGCACACACACCTGGCCATCCACCTGACCTAAATGAAACCGCTATTCGTCAGACCAGGCAACCTTCTTCCATGGTCCAGTTCTGTTGCTCAAATCCCAATTGAAGGCGCCTTCTGTGGCACTGCAATACACTACTTCTGACCTTTTCTATTATGCACAGCATTAAAGCAGCACTATCACCATCACTGAAAATGAGTATTTCATAAAGATTGAATTTTTATGAGATACTCATACTAACTATGTTGGAATTTCACGAAAATTCCAATCCAATCAAGAGGTATACTGCGACAAAATAGGGACTACATTGTCTCTGTAGATTTTGTATGCAGGACTGTTAGATACTGGGCAGAGCTATCGCTGTCTAAAAGTGTCAGTATCCTCAGCCAACACTGGGGAATTGGCTTTATGGAGGTCTTGCGGGATCCGCCATAGACCTCAATGCTATGAGAGTACAGCAGTGATGTTGCCTCCTTACGCTGAAGCGGATCCACCGGAAGAAGATTGAGGTGCCTGCGAGGGGCAGGTGCCATTGTTATGATATAATCAATATTATACACTTCATCTGTCGGTGGGTTTTAATGTTGTGTCAGATCAGTGTATATCCTCGGATATGTTCCCTAAAAGGTGATTGCTCTTACTTGCAGTCGCCAGCAGGGTGCTCTGCAAGACATCCTTTGCCAGACTTTATCATTCTGTCTTGTAGCACTGCGTGTTAAATAGATGCTTAAAAAGCGAAAGGCTGCTTCTCTGAGTCTTTGCGTTTCCAGGTATTGCTTATCTAGTTGGAACACAGAGATGAAAACACGAATATGTAATTTATTTGATGTAAACTACAGTGTTAATGGGATGGTCTTTGACAGCATATTTCGCAATGATTCAAACTATTTTGATATTTAGTACAGTGTTCTGTTTGCCTTATTCGTGTTACATGTTGCTATCATAAATTTAATTGCTAAATAAATTCAGAATGTATAAATTTTTTTTCCCATTGTATTCTGCTATGCAATAATAATCCTAAAATTTTGACTGCACTTTTGACTACTTTTTAGTTAATACATTGGGATTGAACTAAACATACTGTAACTGTAACAGAATCAATTTGACACAGAGAAAGCAGAACAAAGCACACAAATAATACGTTACCAACTGTTAACTAGAGCTAAACAATGTAAAACTACAGGGCAGTGGAAAAAAGTGTAACATATTAATAAGAAACAATGATTTTCTGCAGACACTGAACTTTACTACTAATAGTAGTCATTCATTGAATTTTGACATTTTTGTTTCATTTAAAGAAACACTCCTAACAACAAAACAAGTTACAGGCTTATCCACTGGCTGTAGTCAAAGTGAATTTCACATGTAAGGCCACAGTAGCTAAACTGGAAGCACTGCTAAATTAGAGAATATTTCCAGTTGAGTTATTTTGACCTTAATATTGTAAATTATCTTTGAATTCTCACTTTAGTGAATAACTCTGTTAATCTCAATTAAGTTTTTATGGGGACGCAAGTCTCTGGTCAACATCTTACCAACAGTTTATCTCTAAAGTTGTCCCCACAGTGATCCTACAGCACCCTGTTTCCTTTAAATTCCATATAATACAGGAATATTTGCCTTGGTGACCAGTGATAATCTTACAGTGCCAGCTGACACTTTTAGTCTGTTAGGGGCCGCCAATTACCAGTAATTATGTGTACGGTTAAAGAGAAACTAGTGCCAGGAAAGCAAACTCGTTTTCCTGGCACTGTAGCTCCCCCCTCTGACAAGGCCCACCCCCATGGTGCAGAAGGGGTTAATAACCCCTTCTGTCACTTACCTGAGTCCTGCACCGATGTCATTCAGCTCTGGCCGCGCTCGCATTAGGATCTCCCTATAGGAAAACATTATTCAGTGCTTTCCTATGGAGATTCCTGTGATGCTGGAAGTTCTTGTGCATAGTCATTTAAGAACCCGGTAGTCCCTCTAGTGGCTGTCTGGTAGACCGCCACTAAAAGAGGACTTAACCCTGCAAGGTAATTAATGCAGTTTATAAAACCTGCATAGTAGCTATCTATTTCCTCTGTGGCTGGTAACAGACAGTAGTATATCAAAGGATGGTGTCAGTCTCACAGTCTCTGTCCGGTCTTGTGCAATCTGGGCTGCGCGCTTGGGACTCTGGCATCCTTTTGAAGGGACATTATATCGTCCCTTTGAGGAAAGAGATAGCTGTCTACGTTCTTCACTGCAGTGACATATTGGACTTGTCAATATATTGCACATCCAGCAATCTGAACATTTTTTGGTGAGATCTAACCAAATTTTTTACATTCACATTATTCTTTTACTGAGAGACTGTTAAATTCTCATAAATTGTTATTGACATTATTGCAGATATCTACACAAGAGATGTGCACATTAGATGAATTTAATTCTGTCAAAATCAAATGTTATATCACGTTAAGACCTTTTCCGGTTTTGCACTATTCCGTATGTGATATTTTTGATGCTTTCTTTAAACATGTTTACTGATTTTTTTTGCATAATTCAGATACCTTCTGTCTCTATTAGACACATTTTATGTGTCAGAGTGCGGTATTAATATATATTAAGTTGTATATATTTTTGGGGGTTTGATTGGGAGTAACCCCTAATACCTGCACCACCTCGTGGAGAGTGCCAGCACAATATAATTTATTGGAAGAGTTCCTTTAGTTAGATTTTTGAAAAGTGGAGTAAGAGCTGATTGATTTGGAATTGGGCGTTTGTCACCTCTGCACATTTTAGCTGTAATCTGGAGTGGGCAAGAAAATAGAATTTCTTCTTTCTGCTCTATCAATGTATTGCTCAAGTAAATTAAAGGAATATGTAGGGTTTTTTTTTGTTTTGTTTTTTAATGATGTATGCACATAAAAAAAAGTAAATTTAAAAAAAGCAAAACATGTTTTTAAGAACCTTTTTTTTGTTTATTATTATTAATGGCATTTACATAGAGCCAACATAGTCTGCAGCACTTTACAATATTATTGAGGGGACTTCATCAAAGGAGGCAATTTTTAGTCTTTCGTTCTCTGACAAGCCTTACATGGTACTTTATCAACTTAACCATAGATTTCACGTTAAATCTTTGGCCAATTATCAGTTTACAGAATCATGGCTCATATGAGAATCCTGTATTTCGTACTGTCAGTACACCTGAATACATCTGAAATATTATGGCATTTCAGAGAGGTCCTGCTGGGAGCACACTATGCTGTGCAACCCCCTGCTTCATCTCTTCTCTCTCACTTCACTCTACTGACAGGTGGAGGGCCAGGCAGGCAAAGGGTGAGACAGGAGGAATAGGTAGACAAACCATTTGATCAAACCTAACAATATGATATTGCAACTGAAAAGCTTATTACTGTAAATTCCTCCTTGCCCATGTTTACAAAGTGGTGATATCATAACCTGGTGCACACATATTACATTGGGCTACAAGATCACAGTTTAGTAGACATGCAAAGGAGAATTCTAGCGATATAATTACAAGTCTGGCTGTGCATTCTCTTTTTGTCATGTTGGCTACTTGCTTTAATGCACCTCGGCTCAACTGAGTCTCCAGTGCAGTGAGTGGCTGAGCTGCGCATGTCTGAGGCTTTGTGCGGAATATAAGCTAGTATAGGAATGTTCTCCCATTCAGACATACACACACTCTACTATACATGCAAACATACAGCAATGCCCATATTCTCAGATATATACACCAGATTTTCACCATAGGAAAGCATTGAATAATGCATTCCTATGGGGAAATGCTAATGCGACATTAGGTCTGAAAGACATCTGTGCTGGATTTAAGTAAATGGCTGAAAGGGGGTGCAAGGGAGGGGAGCTCCTTTAAAACCTATAGTGCCAGGAAAATGGGTTTGTTTTCCTGGCACTATAGGATCCCTTTTAAGTATTGAGAATGTTTGTTTTGGTTAAATGCATTGCAGATCTATACATCATTAGTATATTTAAACTGCAGTAAGTGTGTTTAAATGCCATACCCATTTCTTGTTCTGGATGACTATTTCAGTTATATAGATGGCTATAGTAGGTCAGCAAACAATCTAAATATCAATAATCCTTCATCCACCACTCATGTCCTAATCACTCGTTAAAGGGACGCTATAGTTCCCAAAACAACTTTAGCTTAATAAAGTAGTTTTTGGGTATTGATCATGCCCCTGCATTCTCACTGCTCAATTCTCTGCCATTTAGGAGTTAAATCGCTTTTGCTTCTGTCCGTGCAGCTGTAGCCACACCTCCCTTGACTGTAACTGGCACAGCCTCCATGAAAAAAAAAAAAGTTTAAATTTTTAATCAAATGTAAAAATAAAATCTCTCCTGCTCTGTAAATTTAACTGTAGTTGCATTCAGATGGCTCCTGAAGGGTCTACCAAGCTATTTAAAAGAGCAGGAGATAAGAAATGCTGAATTAAACAGAATTTGCAATAAAGGAAGTGTAAACATTAAATGAGTGTTTATAGGAAGTGTTTAGAAAGGCTGTGCAAGTAACATGCAGGGAGGTGTGCCTAGGTCTGCATAAACAAAGTGATCTAACTCCTAAATGGAAGAGAATTGATGAGTGATACTGCAGGGGCATGATCTATATACCAAAACTGCTTCATTAAGCTAAATTTGTTTTGGTGACTGTAGGGTGAGCTTTACACACCAACATAGATTAGACTCTAACAGATAGCAGTTTAACTTTATATTTAATACTTGATTTTGCAATAGTCTTCGTCCTCAAAGCCACTGCTCTGTTCTGTCTGAACTTTTTTGTTACCTATAGTGACCTGCTTACAGTGTCCTTTATGTCCACTATAATGCTTTTTCCTCTCCCATTAAACCTACCCCTCCCATCCTTTCAGGATGTAGGTCCTGTTCTAATTAGGTGAGAGGCAGAAAATGTTTTGCTTATTTGTGCCACATACCTTTATGTTAAAACTGTTGTTTAGCTATACTGAGTACTGACTCAAGTGAGAATGGTTCTCACAATCTAGGTTATTTGCATTGTTTGCAAAGACCGGAGATGATGACTTCTCCGCTTGCATTGCGGTGGCCCTGGGGTGCAGGGGATGGGGGTTATTACTTACCTGAAACTGCCCCTTCACTCACCATTGCCATCTTTGTCCTCTTTAGCTCCTGGCACTTCATCTGCCAGGAGCCGACATTGGTGCAGTACTCTTACAAATCCGCAGGGTTACAATAGTGACATCTGTGGTGTATTCTGCAAGACAGCACAATCCTCCCTACTGACAGATGGCTTGACAAAGCAGTGTCACCTCTGCATTTTTGTCAAGGTTTGTCAAACATAGGACAAATACAGTTCCAACTTTGTCTTATGTTTTTCTGACTGGGTTGGAATTTCAGTGAAATTCATCCCAGTGTTTATGAAATGCCCATTTAGGGGGATGGAGGGAGACGCAGTTGACAAAGCACCTTTAAGTCCAAAGCAACCAAACTAGAAAGCTACACTTCCAATTTTGCTTCTTTGGCCTTGAATTGGAAATTATCTTTAAATTTCTTTCATTCATGACAATGCTCACTTTAGCGAATAACCGTGCATTTAATTGCTTTGTCTGTTCTATAATATTGGTGTTTTGTAAGCGCTGAATGTAATTTGATGATATGAGTTATGGATTAGTGATGAGTACTGTATGTGATTGGTGCTGTTATACAATCCTTCTCAATGTAGCAGTAATATTTTACTATTTTAATGTGGTTCTGTCACTTTTGTCCCCTCCCTACCACCCAGACTGCCTTAAGTTCCGCCTGGCCTCTCTACTCTCCCAGTGCTACTTAACTTTCTTTATGTCCTGACTGTCCTAGAAAGTTTTTATTCACTGTCTTGGTAAATCCACTATGGTGCTCCCTAGTCTGTCATTCCTAGAGTGTGCAAATAAAATCAAATGCATGCCCAGTTCGTCGTTACCTTGCAAGCATCACTGCTGTGAAAAGGTTACTTGATGCTGGAAGGAGGTATGTAAAAACTATCAACCAATGACCGTTCACAACTGGCATGAAACTTGATTGGAACTCCATCTTTTGTCCCTACTTCCACTTGTGTATGATGTTGTAAAACAATGTAATTTCAGGGGGAAAAAATAGACTGCCCAGGGGGACACAGCGAAGCACTACAAATTTTAAAGTGAACCTGTAATGGAAAAAAATGTCTTACCCTAAATCACTCCCATATACATTGAATACACCATATACCATAAAGATTCATGGTGTATTGAGTCTTCAATATATATATTTGCTCTGTTTTTTTCTATGATGCTATATTTCTTTGTGGGTGTTGCTCTTCCTGTAAAACCTACCACTTGGTCGTCATCCGCTCTGCCTGCACTCCACCTCTGTTCCTCTTTAATTTTCCCTGCTTGGGATGCGTCCTCTGTTCTTATACTCCCTAGCCAGCACTAGAAGCGCCAGCTAGGCTGCGGTTGCTAAGGGAGGAGAGCAGAGGGAACCTCCTGTAGGAGAAATTCCTTTTTTTTTTTTTTTTTTATCCTAACCTATACATTTGCTAGTAAAACTGATAGCACAATGTATAGATAAAATCTTATGCTGAGTCTAATGAGCATAAGTTGTTTGGGGCATGACAGGTGCCATTTAATAAAAAAACTGACAGTGCCACTTTAACTATGTTATTTTAGTAATACACCATTTTTAGAATGTTATTAATTTCCTTAAATACGGAGTATGAAAACAGACTTTACTCAGTCAAAGATGTTTAATAAAACTTGACTTAAAGTGGCAATGTCATGCCCAACTTACCTTTCTTTAATCAATTCCTCTTCTCTCCCTCTGTCAGGATCTGTTCTTAATTTCTTCCTGTCTGCTCTAGTTTTCTTTAAAACATAAGACAAAGTAGGGACTATTTGTCTTATGGAGGTTTCCTACCCCTGACCATCTCTGACCAGCGGAGGAGCGAAGTGTGCTTCATGTCCGGTGGTCAGAGAAATTTTCCCACAATTCCCACAGTTCTCACCTACCCTCAGTGTTCCCGCGATGCCTCCTTTCACTTTTCCCGAACGTCCTGTCATTTAGCCAAATTGTGTCCTAACAGAATGAAAACAGTTTCTCCATTCGTGTTGGGCCTGTGGCTGCTCACTGTAAATAATCCCCCCCCCCCCACAAAAAAAACCCTGGTAGCCCACATACCATTTAAAAGCCCCCCGTACCGTGCGAGTGGGGGCTTTTAAACTGATGGGGGGACCTACTAGAGCCCCCCACCCCTGAGTGGCGGGTGGGGGCCCTAAATGAGAAAACGGGGGTGTACCGGGACCAATTGTCCTCCCCCCCGGTCCCCACCCCTGAGAGGCGGGTGGGGACCGTAAAAACAATGGGGGGGACCCTTGTTAAGCAGCAGGTGGGGGCCATAAAACAATAAAGGGGGGACCTATTTCCTCCTCCCGGCCCCACCCCACCCCTGAGCGCCGGGTGGGGGCCATAAAAACAATGAGGGGTGGGACCTATTGTCTTCCCCTCAGCCCCCACCCCTGAGCTGTGGATGGGGGCCCTAAATGAAAATGTCTCCCCCTCCTTTAAGTCCCCCCCCCCCCCAAAGTGACTAGGGGTCCCCACCCAAAACAAAAATTAATAAATCTCTACGTCCCCCTGATTGGTTGATTTAAGCCAAAGGTCCCCCTAATGTTATTTATGGCCCCCACCCGCCGCTCAAGGGTCGGGGGGGAGGACAATAGGTCCCCCCTCATTGCTATTTAGGGCCCCCACCCGGTGCTCATACTATTATGGGGGTCATATTGTGAGGGAGGACATGGGGAGGCTTAGGAAGTGGCAGGGAGCACTGTCCCTGCCGCTTCTATTTTTACATTTTACAAGGAGGGAGCTGCGCGCCAGTAGCTCCCTCCTTGTAATAAACTGATCGAACACTGATATTCACTGTTTGTTTGTTCGTCTGACATTTCTATTCATTCATTCGTCTTTCTGTCGAATGAATGGATGTAATTCCCGTTCGCATGCCCAAGTGTTTAACTGGGCATGCGCGGGAATTTCACAGCGCTATCTAGTGTGGGCAGAAGACGTTTCCCACAGGGCCTCCATCTACCCACACAAAGATGGCAGCGCCCAGAAGCTAGGTCCAGGCAGAAAATAAAATTTAATAACTAGGTAATATGTGGTTCTTAGGGGCATTTGGGGGTGACTAGGGGTCAATTAGATGTAGTGAAGTCGGGAGGGGGTTAAAAAAAAAAAGCGGGATTCGGCCATGACAGTGCCACTTTAAGCTTCCATAAAATATAGTTACAATAATTTTATTGAAAACTTATAGGGACACTATAGTCACCAAAACAACTTTAGCTTAATGAAGTAGTTTTGGTGTATAGATCATGCCCCTGCAGTCTCATTGCTCAATTATCTGCCATTTAGGAGTTAAATCACTTTGTTCATGCAATCCTAGTCAAATCTCCCTGCATGTGACTTGTACAGTTTTTCTAAACACTTCCTGTAAAAAGAAATTGAATTATAGCATTTCCTTTATTGCTCAGTCTGTTTAATTTAGAATTTCTTATTTTCCACACCATTAGTAGCCATCTAGACTCTGCAGGAGCCTACTGTGTGTGATTAAAGTTCAGTTTACAGAACAGAAAATAAAAACATCTAAAGTAAGTTAACATCTGATTCAAAAAATGATTCCCCAGTTTCCATGTATGTATATGAGTTAAAGGGGTGGTATGACATGGCTGCATGGTAATAATTGAGCAGTGAGACATCAGATGCATGATCTATACACTCATACAAAACTGCTTAATTAAGCTAAAATTGCTTTGGTGACTATAATATCACTTTGACCCTTTCTAGTCTAATATAAATTGCATATTCTATATGTATATCCCATATACAGTTGTGGTGTCCTGCAAGGTGTTCCAGTAAGAGAGAGAATGTCTTTTTTAAAGGTTTAAATTTATTTCTAATCTCCACTTTTGATATTCATCAAGACTACTTGGCTTCCAGGGTAAATGGGTGTGGGTTAGAGAGGGGGATAGTTCCATTTGGCATCTGCACAAGACCGACCAGTTAACTCTTACAAAAAACTACATTCTTGTAGTTTTGGTCTCAAGATAACTAGCCGTTCCAGTTATTTTACAATTTGCTATTCAAAAAAAAATATGTATTGGAATTATTCCAAGTTTTGATACTATATTTTATATTAATAGGGACCCCCTCCCCAGCATTGCAAATATGCAGTGCTAAAAACTTCAAGTCCCACACTGCTGGGTAGCCCCGAAAGGTCCTTGGCATGCTCACCAGGGGTTAATTTCTACTTGCCAGGGTTACATTTTCAATTTAAAAGGTGTCCACTGGGGAGTGAAAATTCTTTAATACTGGGTGGGACCTTCCTTGGTACTTTAAACAGCCTGAATTCTTTATGGCATAATTTAAATTATTATTTAATTACAATGTGACCGGTAATTATTGAGTGTTATTGAGTGTGATAGAACCTCATCCCAAAATATATGGACATCATATTGACAATATTGTATCAAATATGATAACGTACCAGACGGATTGCGTGCTGTTCGTTGAGATTTATTGACCACATGCATAGTCACGTCAGTTACAGCAGATATTGAAACTCAAATTTAAGTCACACAAGATCGCAAAGGGTTGTTTACTAAAGTGAAAATTCAAAGTGAATTTAAATTAAATGTAAGCTCATAAAAATCCATTTGAAAGCATAGCTTACTTGAGGAATTTTCCATTTTGACATCTCGAACAGTGCTGCGGAATTTGTTGGTGCTTTATAAATAATAATAATACACTTGAAATTTACTTAGAAATTTCACTTGAGTGAATACTTACATTACAATTTAATGCAGTTTGAACTAGTGTGACAAACTTCTAGCGCTGGGTTCTTTCTACAGAAACTTTTTTTTTTTCTCCTGATACATGATTAAAAAGTATGGTATCTTGAGAACTAAAGTAATGGTATACAAACACTAATAATAATCTTTGTTTGATAGTTTGCTGTATATGATACTACTAGCAGAGAATGCCCTTATCACAACAGGGGCATTAGAATGCACTTCCTGACCTCTTGTTAGTGAAGCCCTATTGGTTGCCTGAGAATCAGTTATATGCAGTGCCTCTTTCCTGGGCATTCTATTCAATAGAAGTGAAGAAAATGTACATTGCTAAACTAATCTGGAGCTGCCAGTAAAATGAGCATTGGCATTTGTCTCCTAGATTGTAAACTAATTTCAGCAGGGACTTCTTTGACTCTGTTAATAGTTTGTATGTCATTTACTTGTGAAATACCCCCATTCTAGAATTGTAAAGAGCTGCAGAATATGTTGGCGCTGTGTACATGCTAATAATAATAATTTGGTGTATGAAAAGATAAAGAATGCAGGTGTATTTTATTATGGGATTTTTGGAGATGAGTTCGTTGTTGGATATGTGGGTAAGGTTGGGGTGACTATATTATGTGTATACTGACGGGTAGCTATTGCTGGATGTTATTTACTGATATGGTATTAATATCTTTTATGTAACTGTTTTTAAAAACTGTAATTTTTTGCTGTGACGTAGGGCAGAATATCTGTCAGGAAGTGGAAAAGTATCTTTGCTGGATGGCAGAATGACAAGAGGCTTTGTAACTCACTAACAGCACAGTGAGATGACAGATGGAGATGTGGCTGTTACAGTGCCCTTGTGTGGAATTTCAGCTTGTGATAAGCTGGACACAGGATCATAGGATGCAGACTCCCTCCCCCTCACCTCTGCATGTGAAAGTGTCAGTGCTTGTTCATGTCTATTTACATTACTGGAGGCTGTTTCTGGGCTGGGAGTACTGATGTGGAGGTGAGGTAAGGGGAGGGCTAAGGTGGGCTTTCCTGGTATGTCCCAGCTAGTGAGGGGACGGGTCCATACCTGAAGATGATGTGGAGTTCAGATGGCCTCAGGCTGCAACAGCTTCCTGACTTGCAACAGATAGTTCTCTGTGAGAGCACCCATCTTCTGCTTGAACAGGAACGTCCTCCCTGCACCCTAATATCAAGACACGCATGGGGGATCTCCCGTGGGCTACTTGCAGGATGTGGGAGGAGTCTGGCAGAGATGACTTGCTGTTGCCGGATCCTGTGGTGACTGTCACCCTGACTCAAAGCAAGGTGCAGGGACTGTCTGCCATGCATCAACTCGAGGACCAGCTAGCGTCCAGCACCCACCTGGTGTGTCTGATGTGCTGCATGGGTCAGTAAGTGACCTAGTGAGGGTAGGGATGATAGTTGGATGTGAGTTTTGTGAGTTTGATAGCAGTATCTTTACAGCCGCTATCTAATGCTTCCCCAAGTGTGGTCAAATTTAGTAATACTCCGTTTGCTGACCTCACATCCTCAGGATGGAGTTTTGTGTGTGTGCATATGATATGATGAGGGAACAGGTTCTGTGGTCTAAGTGCAAGCAGCTCTTGATGTTTGTATGCTAGTTTTAATTACCTATTGATTTCATATGACGGCCCTCATCGTGCTTACAATACTTTTTGCTTCTCGTTTCTAATTCTGAGCTGTATTTCTGGATTATGCTGACTGCCTGGTAATCCTAGCTGAGATTGGGTTGTACTGGGAGTTTTGTTGGATTATAGTAATCTCTTTTCTGTAGGAGAGGCGAGTGTTTATCCAGGGTTAGAGGTCACTCACACCCATTTCAAAGTACGAGAGTTTTTTATTTCTATTCCATAATTATAGCCTATGTTCTTATCTCATTTCACTTGATCTCTTTGTTTTTTTTTTTGTTCTGCAGATGAAAGAGATAGAGTACAGAAGAAAACATTTACAAAATGGGTCAACAAGCACCTTATCAAGGTACTTTCACTATGGAATTTCTACTTCTTATTACCCTAAATCCAAATCTCCATCCTTAGGTAACCTTTCGATTATCTGTCTGCTTTTGTAAGAGTACCCTACTTATTTTGTCACTGGGGTTTATTATTTACTAGACTCTGATTTTGGACCTGAATTGAATTGGAAAACAAATACATTTTAGTTATTTGCTTATTGGCTGTCTGTATATTTGTCCAATATCCCATCACTGGCATATTTTTACTTTGCACATTTCCAGTCTGCTCAAATACAAGCTCCGTTTCAAAACAAAGTAATTATTATTATTATTATTATTTTTTTATCAGCAGTTCATTTACAAAGAAATGGCCCACAGATATGCAGATCTTAAATTGCTACGTTGTTACTAGCTGGCACTCTATTACAAAAGAATAACAGAAATAATTTAAACAAAGTTAGAAAAAAAAAAAGATAAAAAAGGGTCCACAAAAAAATAAACAGATGAAAGCTAGGATTAGCGTCCCCACCTTTCCATATGTGTTATAAGTGAGAGGTTAAAAGTATGCAGATATTTCACAAGTTGCACGTGAGTAGAGGATTATATAAGGGAAAATAAACAAATAGGGTCCATAGGATCCCTATAAGGGAGGTGGGTTTAGGGATTATGCCTCCTTAATCCCTCACATTATGAACAGTAATAGTAAATTGAAGTAAACAGATTTATAGTTGTATACATTCTCTTTACTTCATGCTATCTCCCCTGAGCGAGTGAGCAATGCATGGGGAGTCACAATAGTACTGTAATAACCAGTAGGCAGGTATGGGTCCACTTCTAATTCCTGCAAATTGTGCAGTTGGTTAGGGTTAAACATATGAGTATGTTTGCGGTTGCCTTTATTCCCCTTCATCATCTTATAAAGTTGAAATATAATTAAGGTATGCGTCCTGGGTACCACTGATAACCAAGAGGGAGTCCAAGATGACCTCTTTTCCATTTTCAGTAAGACGTGAGCAAGGTCTTAGTAGTTAATAGTGGGGATGTCCAGGACACATTGTAAACCAGGAGAGGGTGCTTAGCTCACTCTTATCCTCTGACCCAAAGGTACATCAGATAATACATAAAATAGATGCACCATGACCCTCATTTGCTAGGTGGGACCTACACAATTAAACCTTATTCTGACACCTCATGCACAGCTGATGTTAATCTATTTGTAGTTTCCCTCTCCACCTGTTTAACTGTGTCTTTCTCCCGTTACAGGTTCGCAAACACATCAACGATTTATACGAAGATCTTCGGGATGGACACAATCTCATCTCTCTGCTGGAGGTTCTCTCTGGTGTCAGACTGGTAAGTACTCCATACCTGCTGCCCTTTATCTGCACTAGAAACTTAGCATTCACCTGTGCCTCACAGTCTCATTGCCATATCCATCAGAACAAGGAACCTGAGGCTCCCCGGGGCCTGCGACTCACCAGAGTGCCGTCCCGCCGCCTGTTGATGAGGGAAGAGTCAGAGGAGAGCCCTGACGAAGCTGTATGTCACCAGATCTTGTCACTCTGTCTGATAACTCAAGGGGCTCATAACAGCACAGCTTAATAAAAGAGCCCAGCACTGGGTAGTCGTTCAGCCAGTACAATGGGGAAGGAAAGGGATGTGTGCTGTGATTTTTAGCATGGGCATGTGGGAACACTCTAACCATGTTCATATGTCCACACGTGTGAGGTGTCACCTCTTATTTAGCCAGTGCATGTAATGAAATACAATAACCTGCTCTGTAGCTCAAGAAGAAATCAGTGGAAATGTAGTCTCTCTTAACACCGTTTTCTTTTAGGTTTTTGACCATTCTCACTCTGCTCTTTATATACCAGCATCTATTCTCTAATTTCTTCACTGCTCTGGACATTACACCTTCCCTTTCCATGCATTGGAACTGATTTCCCTTTAATTTATGACCCAGTATTCATTGTCAAGTCAAGTCAGTATCCCCATTTCTGCTTAATACAATTTTATTTCTTACTACTCTTTACTCCTTATGGCTGTCACACTTTGTGACTCCTCCCTTGGTTCCTCTTGCCTACTCTTTCACTATTCAGATCCAACCATTCCATGTATTCTCATTTTAAGCCTTTTTAGTTATTTCCACATCTATATCTCACTTATTGCACTTCTTTTCTGACTTCACTGCATTATATTATGTTTATCTCACATACTAATTACTTTTTACGCTGCAACTTTGTCCTTGATCCTTTTGGATCTATGTTAATAAGAAAGATGCTATATTTGCCTTGCAGCCCAGAGAGAAGGGCAGGATGCGTTTCCATCGCCTGCAGAACGTCCAGATAGCTCTGGATTTTCTAAAACAGCGGCAGGTAAGAGAATGCATACACTGGTTTAGTGTGAATCGTCCTGCGTGATTGCTATGTTTTTCATGCTGTTTGTCTGCAGGTGAAACTAGTGAATATAAGAAATGATGACATCACTGATGGAAATCCAAAACTGACCTTGGGGCTAATATGGACCATAATTCTCCATTTTCAGGTATGGGCAGGATTTCTTTGTTTACTGGGGATAGCTATAACATTTTAATGTTGTGAATTGGGGAGAGATGAGACTGCCTTGAGAGATAACCCTTGAAAATGAGAATATGGGTTTTAATTCTTTAATATAATATGACTAGCCAGGGTGTTTTAGATAATAACTTAATTTTGCTGATCTTCTGTTTTTTCAACATTTGTCTTTAATTAGAGGGTGACAAAATGACAGTTGTGACACTATAGCTCCGTTAGTACAGCAGACAACATGGAAATTGTAGTTTTCTCAATGGCTCTTTTGCGTTTTCCACTGACGCTGAAAAGTTTGTGGGTTTGGTTGACTTTTCTATGTGCAATTGTATATTTTCTGTAATACTTTATTACTACATAGAATGTTCTCCCATCAGATGTAGAGTATAATAGGAAATTATAGGACAATAGGGGATTAAAGCACTTCTATTGTTGACACAATCTTAAAAATTCTGATCCTATGCATAATATTAAATGCATCTCCTGATCCTATGCATAATATTAAATGCATCTCCAGGACACACTAGAAAACGAGAGAAATCTTAGTGTATCCTTCCTGGTAAAATAAATAAATCTGTGGTTGAAACATGTATCTGTTGTGTGCTTTCATAGTTATGTTTAAAAATCCTTTAAC
Organism: Pelobates cultripes; assembly: GCA_933207985.1. Taxonomy (NCBI): domain Eukaryota; kingdom Metazoa; phylum Chordata; class Amphibia; order Anura; family Pelobatidae; genus Pelobates; species Pelobates cultripes. The sequence continues at coordinate 199,343,197 of OW240912.1, read as the reverse complement.
TGTTTGTTAAAACTGGCCGTTTGTACATGCTAAAAGTGCTAAATTGGAAAAATAACAAATAGAAAATCCCCTGCAGATTTGGAAGTGTAAAGTAATGATGAATGGAGGCGCTGATTCACCTCTAGAGGCTGCATTTTTCCCTTCACTTCTTTTTGCATTCACTAACCTACTCCTTACTCCCTCCTCTCCCTCCCTCCCCCCCCTCCCCCCCCCTTCTGATGCTGGGTGGGATTTAACTGAATCACTAATACAGAGTGCAGTGTATCCAATCAGCTGTTGGTTTGGTGTAAGGTGCCTGTGATCTGTGCACTGCAGAGAGATGCAGGGAGATGTCTCAGTCTGTAAGATGTCTGTCTGAGGCAAGCTTTGGATACTGGAATGAGAGGGGGATGTATGGTCCTCTATCCCTAGGGAAATGTCTGCACTGCAAGCAGAGATTGATGCTGTGAGGTGTGGATCTTGTGCTGTGCCGGATGCCTGCTCTATCTTTGCTTCATCTGTGCTCTGAAGATATGGGAAATTCTGTCAGCTGTGTTAGGAAACCTAAGAAGCCAAAACCAGGGCAACGAAAAGAACCACATCCTGGCAAGAAAAAGAGGCTTTTTAGAAGGAAAAAAAAGGGTCAAGGTGGAGAGGAGCAGAGCCAAGGCGTGTCTCAGAAGGAAGAGAGAGTAAACGTGGATGATAATATGAAGGGTGAATATGCAGCTGACAAAGATCCTGTGAGCTCTCAGAGTGTTTTTGAGGATGAGGGCAGAGTCCTCCAAGTTAGAGAGATGTTGCACGGAGAGGTACAGAGAGCTCATCTACTGAATCCTGTATCTGTCCCAGGATCTCCTTCAAGAGGGACCACTGTCATAGCCCGCATAGTGGAAAACCCAGCAGACCACCATCAGAGGTCAATCGGTGCTGTGGTGGAATTTGGCTGTGCTGGCAACAGCCGGGCAGTGCTCTTACCTGTGAGGACAGACGATGGGCAAAATCATTTAGTACCTGTAGATCGTCCCAATAAAGGAACCAACTCTGGACTTTCATCTCCATTCATGCTACCGTCGGAACCCCCAGAAAACACCATAACCAGAGGGAGTGTAGCTTCCACACAGTCCTTGGGGCCTGATATTTCCTCTTCAGGATATTGCACTGATCCATCTTCACAGCCAGCGCAGGTGGGACCCGGGCGTCAGTACCATCCTCCTGACACCTTGTTAGTGGATACCTCACCAATTTGTACACATTACCCTGCTTGGCAGTACATTGTGTGGAGCAGAGAACAGAAAAGAGGCATTTTAACTGGTGCGGATACATTAGGATTTAGTTCATTACAACCAGTTTCTGAATTTCAGTCACTTCACAGTGGATTTATTTTATTTTCCTGAAAGTGACTGTAAAATCATTTAGAGACCTCTGATCTGTATGTTGATGAAATGTTTTAGGCGCTTGTTCAGGGTGTGTAGCTGGTGTGAAATTTCACACTTTTTTTCCAGATTAATGCAGTGTGAGGAAAGATGATGCTACCTACTTTGGAATGTTAGGAGTAATTTTGTTTCTGATTTTATGTTTGCAGATATCTGAAATTTACGTGAGTGGTGAATCAGGTGATATGTCTGCCAAGGAGAAACTGCTCCTATGGACGCAAAAAGTGACAGCTGGATACACTGGGGTTAAATGCACCAATTTTTCTGCTAGTTGGAGAGATGGCAAGATGTTCAATGCCATTATCCACCGATACAGGTAGGCAATACATTTTGTCTTAAAAAGTCATCAATGGTATCTGATTTTCAGTAGCGTCTAAATACTTCAACCTTTCCTACAGGCCTGACCTCGTGGACATGCAGAAGGTCAATATTCAGAGTAACCAGGAGAATTTAGAGCAGGCGTTTGAGATTGCAGAGAGCCTGGGGGTAACCAGGTTATTGGATGCTGAAGGTGGGTGCTTGCTTTTTTTTTTGTGTGTGTGTGTTTGTTTGCACTTGCACATATTTTGTCTTCTTAACAATACAATTTTTGCTGCTCTCTGTACAGATGTGGATGTGGATTCTCCAGATGAGAAGTCTGTGATCACCTATGTGTCTTCTATATATGATGTCTTTCCTAAAGTCCCTGAGGGAACAGAGGGAATCAGTGCTACCGTAAGTTTGGTTTAACCTTTTCTGGTGGCTGTTTTGACCTTCTGTACAGAGGCCCCAACTTACCTTTTCTTATGACTGCAGGAAGTGGATTCATATTGGCTTGAATACCAGGAGAGGATAGTTTCCCTTACACAGTGGATCCGTCAGCATGTACTTCTGATGTCTGACAAATCCTTTCCACAGAACCCTGTTGAATTAAAGGTATTAAAAAACTTATATGTACACATGAAAATAAACAAAGACTAATGTACTGTTACAGGTCAAATTCACTTTTTTCCCTCTCCATATTAGGCACTTTATAATCAGTATGTACATGTAAAAGAGACCGAGATCCCTGTAAAAGAACAAGAAAAAGGACATATCCAAAAACTATACCAGATGTTACAGGTACAACAATTTGCCAGTGATCAACAAACAGTTTGTGTGTTTTTCTTTCCCTCTATCTCCTATGCAGTCAGTCTATTGTTCTCTCTCTCTCCTCATACTCTCTTCTCATTTTGCTATCCCATTATATTCACCCTACCTTTGAAAACGGATTATCATATATTTTAAATCAATTTTACTAAAACTGCTGCCTGCACTCTTTTATCCTGCCACGTTGCCCTTTTCCCTTTTTCTTTTCATCTTTTTACTTTTGTAGCCCATTTCCTTTCTCAACAACTTTTTTCTCTGTTCTGATAACTCCAATTTCAGCCCTGGATTGAATTTGGCCGTCTGAAACTGCCTCCATTATGCCACCCGAATGATGTTGAAGAACAGTGGGGAAAGTTAATCCTCTCCATGCTAGAAAGAGAGAAGGTCCTTCGCCCTGCTGTAGAGAGGTTAGTGCAGATTAATTTTCTGTGTGCGTATTGAATCATCACAAACATTAAGCCTCGTGGAGCTTGATCTGCACATCCTGAACCTCCACCCTGCCTCATTGTTTCATTGTTGGTTGTGGTGTTTGACATTTAAAGTCAGGGGGCAAAGTCATCCTTGTGGTGAAAGTGTAGAGGTTGGATATAGTTGGGATTTTATTTATGGTGGTCAGGTTAGTAATGACTGACTGGCTAAGTAAGTGTTTGACAGACTAAAGGTAATGTTAAATATGTGGTATCTTTGTTATTCCTCTCTTCTGAATATAAACACTACAGACTTTGTACCAAAAGGTAATTGGATTACCTAGCGTTATTTTGTTAACTGTTATTGTAAATGGCTTTAACCTTCATTTAATGTCAATTATTACTGTCTGCCATGCGTACACTTATGGTATCATTGAATCTTTTCTTTTAACAGACTGGAGCTTCTTCTTCAGATTGCCAATAGAATTCAGAATGGTTGTCTGAGTTGTGAAGAAAAACTTACTCTTGCAAGAAACACACTACAATCTGTAAGTTAAGGCACACTTTACCTATACGATTGTATATTAAAGGAACACTATAGTCACCTAAATAACTTTAGCTTAATGAGGCAGTTGTCATGTATAGACCATGCCTCTCAGATTATACTGCTCAATTCACTACCATTTAGGAGTTAAATCACTTTGTTTCTGTTTATGCAGACCTTGTCACACCTCCCCTGGCTATGATTGACACAGCCTGCATGAAAAAAAAAAACTGGTTTCACTTTCAATCCGTTGTAATTTACCTTGCTTTATAAACTGAACTTTAATCACATACAGGAGGCTCTTGCAGGGTCTAGCAAGCTATTGACATAGCAGGGGATAAGAAAATCTAAATTAAACAGAACTTGCAATAACGAAAGGATAAACTTTACATGACTCTTTACAGGAAGTGGTTAGGAAGGCTTTGCAAGTCACATGCAGGAAGGTGTGACTAGGTCTCATAAACAATGTGATTTAACTCCTAAATGGCAGATAATTGAGCAGTGGCGCTGCAGGGGCATGTTCAATACACCAAAACTGCTTCATTAAGCTAAAGTTGTTTTGGTGACTATTGTTTCCCTTTAAAATTAAACTGCCAGTTTCTCAAGTCTTCAACTTACTGGTTTAATCCATTTTGATTTGATTTGTGCTTGTCGATTAAATTATTTCACTTCTTCTATGATATGCAGTGGCTGCTTTAAAATGAGTACATTAAAGGTAGGTCAGTTAAGGAAAGAGACATTAATGATGCAACATTTACCAGAAACAGCAGAATACCTCAAAAGTAAATCTAACCCCCATTAACATTGCTAACAATTCCCATACCCCCTTAAGGACACAACTTCTGGAATAAAAGGTAATCGTGATGGAAAAGTTCCGTCATGTGTCCTTAAGGGGATATGTGGCAGAGCTGATGTTTGGGGTTAATTTATAATTTGTTGGAACCTGTAAATAGATTGCCCCAACTCGGGGGTATTTTTTTTACAACTGATAGCCTTTATTGGTCTCTTTGGAAAGCATTTTTTATATTCTTTTTCCAGGACCATTTTTTTTTGCTTAGCTTTGTAGTTTTTGATTAGGAAGGTGTGAATGCTCTCTTTGAATCACTTAAAGGATTGTGAACTCACTAAGTTAATGTATGTAATGCTAATTGCTTTATCATATCCATTGTATATCTACTGTTTCGGCAACTGACGGTCAGCACCTTACCTTTCAGGATGCAGATAATGTTGAATGTGGACAGAGAGTTCAGCAGGAAATTGAGGTGGTGCAGTTCCTACAGGAGAGTGAGGGTCTTCTCCGTCAATTGCAGGCAGATGTGCAAATCTTGCGAGATGAAAAATATTTCCAGGTGGAGGAACTGGCTTTCAGGTACATTCTCAGCGATGGTAGATAAGTGTAAGAAAACATAATCCGAAAGACTGTTAATAGATATTTTGACAAACTCATGAAAACTACTAAATAAGTAGATATTTCCAATATATTTCCAGTATGCATTAAGAATCTTGTTGATTCTTAAATGGAATAAACACTAAAGAAGTAACCATAGGGTGTTTGCCAGAGATAGTCCGTTTAAACAGACTATCTATTGAAAACACCATATTGTTACTTCTTTAATGTTTATTCCTATTTAGGGGTACCCCCACCCCGTACTGTAGATGTTTACATTTACACAGGTATGGTTTGGCTCCTTTTATTATTTTTCTCTGACTTTTAAATGGATTTTCACTCTTTCTCTTCTCAGGGTCTTACGGATTCAAGATGAGCTCTTCTCCCTCAGACTGGAATGTACCAACTTGTACAGGAGGGGGAACTTTAGCAATTCTGATCTACAGCCGTCTATTTCTGAGAACACGTCCCTCCAGCAGACCCTTCATACTACACACACATCGTCTACGTCTTGGTTCCGAAAACCAATGAGTCGGATGGAATTAGTAGCACTTTCATCTTCTGAAGACGAGGGCAGCCTGCGATTCGTGTACGAACTTCTTGCCTGGGTGGAAGAGATGCAGGTATGAGCTCATGGCTAAGTTACACTTTCCTAATCAGGGAGGAAAGCTTAATTTTTAATTTAGCAAGTCGAGTGAGGATTAAAATTGTTCTTACTGGCAAGATTTAAACAAGACCATGCAGAGATATGAGTGTGGTAGTGTAGTTGGAAGGCAGTGAAGTCTAAGGCACCATTACAGCAAATGATGGAACAACTTTCCAGCTGTGGTGAAGCTAAAGTCACGATGATGCTTGGCAAATATCCTACAGTGTTCTTCTGTTACTGAGCTTATGTTTGCATATATCTGTCACATTTATCTTGGCAATGATGGCACCCCATGATGACCACCACTAAATTGTAAAGTAATAAATGTAATAAAATTACTATAAACTTGCAGTGTTAGTGGAAATGTAACTGTACTGACATGGTGGTCCATGCATGTGGATAGATGTTTTATTTGAAATGGTTCTTGTTATGTGCTTCTCAGATGAAGCTGGAGAGAGCGGAGTGGGGCAATGATCTCCCCAGTGTGGAAGCTCAACTTGAAAATCAACGCCAGGTGCACAACAGTGTAGAGGAACTAGCCTTGAGTCTTCGAGAAGCTAGGAGCTATGAGGTGTGTGTGTTTTAATATATTTTGTTCATTCGCATTAGACCCATTTTATGTTAATTTAGAAGAGCCAGATGTTTGTTCAGTGGACATGTTCATGATGTCATGTGCCTTATCCTGTGATGCTTTCTGTACATGGTAAGTCATTGTCTTGCTTTGCTTAGCCTTTGGACGGCGTATGTATTTGTTATACCTTACTTCAGCTAATTAAAAGTGCAATTCTGCATGTATCTGATTATTAGGTGCCTTGCAACTGATAAATCCTTTGGGTTTCCTGTAGGTTAAAATGTCTCCAAACTTCCGAAGTAGCTATCGAGAGACCCTGAACAAGCTTGAAATTCAGTACAGCAAACTAGGGGTGAGCAAACCATTCAAAAACTCAAAATTGTCTTCTTATCTGATGTTTTAATCCATGTTCAAAATACTGTGGCACTATATAGAAGCTTTGATGACAAAATCATTAAAATTAGGTATTTCTGTGCAATTTTCCAATACAGGAGACCTCAAGTTCCCGTTTACACCACTTACAAAGCCTCCATGATTTTGTGTCCCGTGCAACGGCGCAGATTATTTGGTTAAATGAGAAGGAAGAAGAAGAGTTGGCATATGACTGGAGTGATTTAAATTCCAACATGGCTGCCAAGAAAGATTACTTTAATGTACGTTCACAGACCTGTGAATAAGCCACATTGTTGCGTAATGCTGTGTTGGAGGCAGTCTCGTGATGTGATAGTGATCTCATGTCTCCTTTATTTAATTATCCCAGAAACTGACGCAAGAGCTAGATGAGAAGCAGGATGTGATTCAATCGCTGCAGGAAACAGCTGAGATGTTATCACTAAAAAATCACCCTGCAAAACAAACTGTGGAGGTAAGCAGATGGAGAACCCATTGATTTTATCCTTTTCTATGCAGCAGCGTGCATTCAAATATGTCATTGCATTGACTCAATGCCCTCAGTGTAATTTTGCGTTCTTGCGATAATGAGTGGAATGAGGTTTTGCTTCAAGAAATTATTTACTTTCTTCAACGTTTGTTCTAGGAGTGTTAGTTTATCTTATCTGCTTATCTTCAGAGCAAAAGTCCATGACACTTCATACATATCAGCTGTTTTAACACGTGCTTTCACTTTCCGTATTGTTTTTAATTAAACAGCTGTTTTGTTAAAGAACCATACTATTTTCCCTTTTTGCCTTTTTCATAGGCCTATAGTGCTGCTGTTTTGTCCCAGTGGCAGTGGGTTCAGCAGCTCTGTCTTTGTGTGGAGCAGCATGTAAAAGAAAACTCTGCGTATTTTCAGGTAAAACCCCTGCATGCTGAATTATCACTTTTTATGTTAACATACATGGTCAGGTCCTCAGTTCTGTTCTAGTTATTTTTGTCATATCTTACTTCAGTGGACTGACTCTGTTTTCCTTCTTTTTTTCCCTCTCCTTGTAGTTTTTCAGTGATGTGCATGAATCAGAGGTTTATTTACGAAATATGCAGGATTCAATCAAGAGAAAATATTCCTGTGACCGCAGTACTAGTGTTAACCGGCTGGAAGATATGCTGCAGGACTCTATGGTGAGAGATGATGCCATATTTTCCTCCATTATTTTCCTGTGTTCCTTCGTAGTGTTGCTTTATACATGTTGCACATTTACAGCAGATAATGTCTTTGCAGGATGAGAAAGAGCAGCTCATCCAGTCCAGGACTACAGTCGCCAGCCTGGTTGGACGATCCAAGTACATTGTCCAGCTAAAGCCTAGAAACCCAGAGTATGGCCTAAGTGGCACTTTGCCTATTAGAGCAATCTGTGACTATCGGCAGATAGAGGTATGCAGTTTGGATAAATGTTTAGGAAGCTACCGCTAAAAAGGAGCACAAAGCATTCAATATCGTATTTTCTTGTAACAACTGGTATTACTTTGCTTTTTAGATTACAATCAATAGGAATGAGGAATGTGTATTAGAAGATCACTCCCAAAGGACAAAGTGGAAGGTGATAAGCACAACTGGCAATGAGGCAATGGTACCTTCTGTCTGTTTCCTCATTCCATCTCCCAATAAAGAAGCAATAGATCTGGCCAGCAGGTAAATATGGAGTCTGCAGTAAATGCTCATTTTTACCTCCATGGGTTTCAAACGGTCTACAGATACCTCCTCTAATTTTCTTATACAAGAGACATTTGTTTTTATTTACAGGGTGGAACAGTTGTATCAAAAGGTGATGTCTTTATGGCACCAATTACACGTTAATACTAAAAGTTTAATCTCGTGGCACTATCTTCGAAAAGACCTGGATGTTGCACAGAGCTGGAACATTGAGAAGGTTAGACATCTGTGACTCAAAATCTAATTGTGTACAAATACTATGTAGCCAGACCAACAATTAACACTTTTCTGTCAATAGCTTAGGGTTCTGCCCCTTGCCGAGCGTCTGCAGACCCTTTCCAGCCTGCACTCCCACCTGGATGACTTCCTTGAAGACAGTAAGGACTCCCAGATCTTTTCACAGACCGATCGATTAAGTCTGGAGCAAGAGGTAGAATCATGCAAGGAGCAATGCAGAAAATTGGTGGATCTTATAGAAACAGGTGAGTAGTGTGAATTAAGAGAGTAAGCATTTATTTTAGTATTGTATTTTCAGTTCAAAACATAATTTTTGCCTCCACCTTTTTTGCCATATATCATTTGTTTAAAAGCTCAATACTAGTAGAGACAGTGTGGCAGTCGAGTTGTTCCTACTAAGTAGGAGGCTTTCTCTAAGCTTCAGAGTTACCTGCAATGTACTGTGAAATCTTATAGCTACATGTGCCAGTTGCATCTTCAATGTCCCCTCCTTACCGAAGAAAATTAAACTGATACCTAAGTTAACTGGATTGTTTGAATGCAGTATTTTAGCCATAATAGGAAAATATCATGCCATTGTAGTGGCTGCGGTGCTATGAATGTTTGGGTGCCATCCATCAATTTTCTGTCAAAAGGTTTTTGACCAGCTTGTCAAAACTAAAGATTGTCTCTGTCTATTATGCAGTGCAACATAATCACTTCTGCATAATCCGTCCAACTTTGGATGCAGTGTTTTTCTGCAAGAAGGTTAGACCAGCACTATTCAGGCAGCTGCAAATGTATGGTCAGGACTTTGGGTGTTGGAGACAGAGGCCCAGTTTTTTGTTAAACAAATACTCCAAGCACCATATCCACTACAGCATGTGATCAATAGTGTATTTGTAGTTTTCCTGACTGGGTTTATTCATTGAGCAAATTAGTTTAGGATAGGGCATAAAGTTAATTCCTTAAAGTTTCATGCATAAAATTATGATGTACAAAACAGATAAAACAGCTTAACCAAATGTGGTTTCCTTTAGACTCCTGAAACTATAGCATCTCAGGCCAAAACATACAGTGTAGGGAGAGGGTCTACCTCAAGACAAAAAATGAATTGCATCTACAGGGTACATTGCAGCTTTACCTATTTACAGTCCTGGTCTATTTTTGTATTCTATTGTATCTATTTATCTACAACTAAGTAAATACTTAGTTTTATGTAATTACTATTCATTCTACCGTGAGGAGGTATTGTTCAGGTGCAAGTTCTGCAGCATTCCAGAATTTCACCTAGAAAAGCTTTCTAAGGCTTTTAAAGCATGTATGTTTATTTTTGTAACTTTTTTCATACGTAGAAGTGCCTGCCAACGCACTTCACGTGGAATAATGCATTACATTTTTGAACATCTCAACTGTCATCCAAGAGCACATACCTCTTTAGAATTATGTGGCAAATGAGAAAAAAACAGGTGGAAAGTTCCAATATGATCATTTTTCTTGGGTGAGTAGATAACAATGTGATAAACGTTGTAAACGTTTCAGAACATGGAGGGTTTTGTATTATTAGGATAGGAATTGTTTTCTAATTGACTAATAAGGCCTAGTAGTTTGTTTCAGTAGCTGGGGATAGTGAGCAAGGATGAGCATAAACTGCATCTTATGTATGAGGACTTAGGGTGCTGTTTTGGAGGTGATGGGGAGAGAGGATTGGCAAGGTTATAGCAGGAGATGAAAATGTGTGGTAGTCTAAAAGCCTGTTGGAGATTGTACAGGCAAGAAACAAACTATTTTGGCTAGGTTGTATGTAGAAAGTGTGTGGGAGATGACACCCATGAAGGCATGCAGGAGAAGAGATTGAGTGTTGAAGGGAAAAGAAGATATGGTTTTAATTTGTAGACATGAGGATTAAAGCCACAGGAGGATATACAGCTAGGCAAAGGGGCAATATGGAGGGAGAAGTAGAAGGGATCCATGTAGGAACACTTAGAAAGTATGTCAAGAGCCAGGTAATGTCCTATCATATTAAGTTTACTCAATGCAAAGCTGACGGTTTTTCAAATGAATCCTATAATATAGAGGTTTAGGGTAATGATAACTGAAGAGCGCTTGCTGTGTCATGCTTGAATGAAGAATCTATGGGCTGTGATCCAGTAGGATGTAAACCAGATGACACAAATTAGCTGATTAGAAGCTGAAGGCACATGTTGCTACCCAAATTTAATTAATATTTTTAAAAAAACATTTTTTATCAAAACACTTTTTAGTAGATATATTACTAATGAAATCATGCATGCATTTCTTTAATTGGGGGTGTATCTAAAAACGGCTTGTAAAAGCTGTCTAAAGCTTTTCTAACCCCACCCAGATTTTATGTGGCTGTCCAATCACAGATTTTCCAATGCAGCTCAGCGCAGTGGCGGATCCAGAGCCTGATCTCGGGAGGGGCACTTGTAGATTATTTAATTAAATAATCCAGGCACAATAACCACTACAGCTCAGTGTAGTAGTTATGGTGTCAGTAGTGCCAGGATTCCACCCCAGAGTAAGTAGTCATACTGTTTAAGAACAGTTTGACAACTTACCTGGGGTCTACTGGGATATAGGGTATAGGAGCAGTGGTGTGTGTTAAGGGTGAAGTGTGTGAGTGCGGCAGTGTATGTCAGGGTTGTAGTGTGTGTGTTAGGGGCAGTGTATGTATAAAATGCGGTGTGTATGGGGGCCGTGGTGTGTGTATGGGGCCGTGTGTGTGTATATGGGGGCAGTGTGTGTGTGTATGGGGGGCAGTGTGTGTATGGGGCAGTGTGTGTGTGTATGGGGGGGGGCAGTGTGTGTATGGGGGGGGCAGTGTGTGTGTATGGGGGGCAGTGTGTGTGTATGGGGGCAGTGTGTGTGGCATGGGGGGGCGGTGTGTGTGTGTGTATGGGGACAGTGTGTGTATAGGGGCAGTGTGTGTATGGGGACAGTGTTTGTAAGCAGTGTGTGTGTATGGGGACAGGTTTGTGGGGCAGTGTGTGTGTATGGGGACAGTGTTTGTGGGGCAGTGTGTGTGGGGACAGTGTGTGTGTGTGTATGGGGGGCAGTGTTTGTGGGGCAGTGTGTGTGTATGGGGACAGTGTTTGTGGGGCAGTGTGTGTATGGGGCAGGTGTGTGTATGTGGGCAGGTTTGGGGCAGTGTGTGCATGGGGACAGTGTTTCATGGGGACAGTGTTTGCATGGGGATGTTTGTGGGGCAGTGTGTGCGTGGGAGGCAATTCGTGTGTACGGGGCACTGTGTGTAATGGGGGTGCAGTGTGTGTAATGGGGGTGCAGTGTGTGTAATGGGGGGGCAGTGTGTGTAATGGGGGGCAGTGTGTGTATGGGGGGGAAGGAGGCTTTTAAATATTTTTTTTTTATTTTATAAAATAAATATTCTATGTCCCCCCTCCCTTCTTACCTTTATTTAGGAGGAGGGGGGACATTTCCCTGGTGGTCCGGTGGGGGATTCATTGGTGGTCCCAGTGGTGAGAGTGAACTCTAGCCCGCGCTCCCGGGCTAGAGTTCACTCTCGCGAGATTTGGAGCGTTGCCGTGGTAACCGTGGCAACGCTCCAAATCTCGAGAGAGAGAGAGAGAGAGAGGAGGACCCGGAGGAGCTGCAGACTGAGCTCCGGGTCCTCTCTCTTACACCCTCCGCCGCCGGCTGTCAGCCCTGCGCGCGCGCCGGCAGGGGAATTCGGGTAATTGCCCCGTTGCCCCCCCCCTGGATCCGCCAATGGCTCAGCGAGAACTCTTTGCAAGATAGGTGCTCTGGGCAATTTGCTGCCTCTTGAGTTTAGCACCACTGAGCTGAACAACCAGGAAGTAGCATGACGAGTTGATTGACAGGGGGGTGTAACAAGGTAGATTTATAAAAGTCAGAACAAACACAGCAACACCCCTAGTACAAGTAGAAATAAATGTGAAATGCACTCTTATTCTGTTGATATGATAAGGACTGATCTGTGTCCTCAGTGTAAAACTTTAAAAAACAGGTTTATCTACAGATATAGTACAAAACCGATCACAAGGTGATATACTAAGTGCACCAAAAAAGTGTGAATGGATCAGTTGCACTTACAAATCAGTTTTGATTGTATGCATATCACTTAAGTATGTAGGCAAGTCTCCAGACTTCTCTCAATGATTCAAAGACATGTAAAAAGAAATTAAAAGATTCATAGCGGTACCTGGTTTTTACAATTATAAAAATGTCAATTTCTGTTGAAACCTGCAATAAAGTATGTTAGGTGTTTGTTGTGTTGCTCTAAGCATATAGTGGTTTTGGTCTATTTATTTATACAAAAAATCTTGCAAATGCATGCCTGCAGTAGAAATAAAAATGTTGAGTCTTGATGGGCTACATATCATGACAGAAAATAAAGTGCTGTAAAAATCATTCCATTTGAACTGAAATCATGCATGACTCAGTTGAGTCAAATGCTTAATGTTTTGAAATGGGTTGTGTTTCGTTGTATATTGTCCACTTCTTCCCACATCAATTTTGCAAAGGCTAAGATGCTGCATCCACTCACTTGTAGGGATAGTCAATTGTACTGCAAACTATTGACAGATACAAATGTCATGTGGCTGCCTTCAGGCAGTCTTCCAACTTCTCTGTATTTGTTATGACTGCCTTTACCGGGAAGTATGATCACACCAGGGCAGATTCTGCACACTTTTCTATCTATGTTCTTATTAGACGATGACTGTAGCAAGCAAAAAAATTACTGGCTTAACCAAACGTTTAACTATGTAATTTATTTAATATTCAACAAAATAATATTCTGTTGTTTTCTAATTGTCGTGCATTTTAATTCTCATAGGTATGGGTACATTACTATGTCTAACAATACCCCAAGTTTTTAAGTAGTTTATGTTACACTGACTGCCCTTTCATTTAGGTTTATTATTTATTTATTCCTTTTTTTTTTCTACAGAAGATAAAGATGAATCTGTAGCACAAACATATTTATCTGAACTTCACAACATACGCTTGCATCTGGACGATTGTGAGCAGAGAATAGTGAAGAGATTGCAAAGTCCATCAAGTAGTGATGCAGACGCTGTGCATGAGAACACTGTCCATATAGCTGAACAAGAGGTCAGCAAAGTGGCTGTTTGCATTGTAATCTCTAGGTTCTGTATTAGAGTCATATTTATAACAAGTGTTGCTTTTGATTTGCACACCAGAAAATGCAAGAAGAATTGAAGAGGTTAAAATCAGAGTTGTCTATGGTATCCGATCGTTGCGATCACTTCCTGCACAAGTCACCTTCTGCTTCAAGTACCCCAAATGTCCGCTCCCAGCTGGATCTTATAGTGGGGAAGATGGATCATGTGTATGGGTTATCTTCTGTCTTCCTGGAGAAGTGAGTGTTCTTTAGAATATGCTGCAAAATGATACTGTATTCTGTTGAAAAAAAAATGTATGTACCAAAAGTTAATTTATGAGTGAACTTCCCAGTATCCTGCAATATGTGTCTGTGTTATGTCGGTTGTAGTAGATTTTGTATGGAGCCCTAAAAAATGTCAGTTTAATGAACAGGTATAGAATTGGTCTGCAAAATAATTATATTAGAGTGGCGTTTCATTAGCTGGAAGTTTTTTGTGTACTTTACACGTGGCTGACCGTACATGGTATAGCTGCTTGGACATGACTGACATCACCAGCCATAATGGAGTTCAAGTTGTTTGTAAGAGATATGTGAAGAATGAGTATTAGCAATGCATAGTAGAGAGTATATTTGAGTTTTAAGTTAAATGATTATCTTAAACTGCTTTGTACAGCCCTGAAACAAACCTAGTAGACACTACTGACAGTTTTTGTATGGGTGATCCAGCTCCAAGCCAGTCTCTTCTTTATTCAAGATGAAAATATAATATCACAGCTGTCTGGCATGTGACATTTTTAATTGTGAGTGTGCTACATTCATTAGTTATGTGGTAGACTTGCAAGGAGACGATGGAACAATGTGAGAGGCCTGCTGACCAATGATTATAGAGTTAACCCATCATAATGATAGACATCAGCATACTTAAAGGGACACGCTAAGCTCCAGAACCACTCAAACAACCACTAGAAGTCTAGTAAAACACTCTAACATTAGGAAACCTGTTTTTATTCCTAACATTACTGTTCCTTTCATTAAAAAGGAACATTCATATTCCTTTAATTAAAAAGGAACAATTTAAAAAGTAAATGTCAACATCCTTGTGGTGATATTGTATAACAATATAAACTAATAGGTTCACAGCCCATATTTCACCACTCATTGATCACTCACTCTTCCATTCTTCTCCCTCTGCATCAGTAATACCAGTATACTTTGTTTAGTATATATATTTTTTTACCTGAAAGTATAATACTATTAACATGACCATAAATGCTGAATGGTAAAGTTTTTTGTATTTTCTCTCATTAGTTCTTTATACCTGTGACCATAAAGAGAGGGCACTGGTTTAGTGGCTTTGTTGCCAAAGCAAACTTCTTTACTCTATCAGGAAAGGAATTTAACAATAGGCCAACTTAATGTTTAACCTACCTGTGCACTCTGTTTTATGTAAGAAGTATTACACTTTTCATAACCGTGACTTTTCCTATGCTGCATTTGCTGCATTGTAGAACCTTTTTGGCTGTTGTTCAAGGTCAAATAACCTTCTAATCTGATTCATTTTGAAACTCTCAAAGCCCTAAATCTATGTAAACTACTGTAATAAAAGCATGATGTAATGCTCATTCAAAAGAGACTAACTTTATATTTGACTATGTGCTGTATAATTAGCATTGTATCATTCAAAAATACTGTAAGTAGGTAATAAGGTAGCCCTATAGGCATATGAGATGTTTTAGTTCACCAATTCCTTTTCACTCAGTACTTATATTATTTTTTAATTTTTCACCAGGAATGCTCGGCAGTACTGTGTCAAACTTATCTAGAAAGCTTAGACATATTTTTATATGTAATACCCATGTTTTAGTTTAGGTTTTTTGTCTCTTTTCCAACAACAGGCTAAAGACCGTAGATGTAGTAATAAGGAGTTTGCAAGGAGCGGAATCTCTGGTTAAAGGCTTTGAGGCACGATTAAGTCAGGAAGACACCATTCCAGCAGATCCCGCAGCCATTCAGCACCAGAAGACTATACTTCAGGTGGGTGTTACTGATGCATGTATAGAGGTGAGCAATTGAAGTGGTTTCTTAATTTTCATTCTTTAAATGTTTTTGCTTTGTTTTTGTTGTTTAGCAATGGCTCAAAGAGGCAGAAGAAAAGGAAAGTGTAATTTCTTCCTTGGAGGCAGACGTAGCCAGATCAAAAGAAGTAAAAGAGCGCTTACATCAGAAAAGCCAGGAACGCAGCCTGGATGTTGAACAATATCAGGAGAGGACAGCCAAGCTTCGTGAGAGGTGGAGTGCAGTTGTCGCTCAACTAGAAACACGGTATGTTTTTTGTCTGTACATTGCTCTGTTCCCTTTTTCCTGATTAAAGTTTAATACACATAGTCTTTTTTTTCTCCTGCAGATAGAGGCCGTATATTAATTTAGGGATCTACAGCCATCTTTTTTTCAAGACAGGCAATTTATTGATATAAAACTACTATAAGAGCCCATATTGCCCCAGTTCTCTGCTTGTCCTCCGCGAACCAGGTACCTAATATTTAGTGGTGAGGGTCTGTGGCAAGGCTCCAAACATGTTACAAAAGGATCAGAGAGGAATATGAAGATTCTGTTTGGTTACCACAGAGAACTAGATTCCCTTCCTCCCTCTTTCTTCCTCTCTTCAGATGTACATTTAAAACCTATGGTTCTCCAACTATTTTAAGAAGTAGAAAAACAAGTTGTGGAAGGGCACCTATTGAAGAATATTCTTGCAGGGCCGGATTGGTCCACCGGACAGCCCAAATCATGAGGCTAATGTAATTTAAATGAAATTCCCCTTGGACTGTGCCAGCCTGTCTCAGTCCGAGGGGAGTAAACAGGGAGGAGCTGGGGGCTGGTGCAGCCGAAATTAGGCTGCTGTCAGTCTCCCTTCAAAATTTACATCAATTATGGCCGCATGCCAGCCCCCGCGCACAAGCCCCAGCTCCTGAACAGAAGCTCCTCCTCTCGCTCACAAGCTCTGCCCCTGCACACACATTGCTGACCCCTCTGGGAGGAAGAGGTCACAAAATGGCAACTTCACCTACCAGTGCCAGGTAAGCTTCAGCCACACACACAAGCTCTCTTCATTTTCATGTACCTCAACAAGTGGCTGACAAAAGCAAATTGAATGAGCATACTCATAGCCACAGAATGTCTGTAAGAACATGGATGGATAATAAAGTAGGAGAAGTAGCTGCTGATTTTGTCTACAAGAATCAACTTTCTTATTCTGGACTCCGTAAACATGAAAATCAAGCTTCACAGAGAAAAAAAAATGGAGAAACAAAAGAAAAAAAGCTCTTATTTAAAAAAAAAAAAAAAAGGAGAGCTTTAGGACTTCTTACTGTTCCAGTAGTTATCTGGGCAACATCAAGGATGTGGCCACTTCAGACCAAGATCCCGGCAGAATAGGATTACAGAAAAAGGTCTCTGAAATATCTAATACCTCTGTGGGAATCACAACTTAGAGCTTCAACTAGTGAAAATGTTCTCCTTAACTATATCAAGGTCTCTCATACAAGAATATAAAGTGGCAGATTATTTCAACAGATGCTGTAGCTTGGGTTCACACATGAATCAACGGACTATAAAATGACTCTTGGTTCTTATTTATTTCAGAAGAAGTATAGAAGGTCAACACATTCAAATAAGATCAGAAAAGACAGAAATGGTTTCATATCTAAACAAGGAAGTCGGAACTCAATCCTCCTCTCACACTCATCTATGCGATCAGATTATGATATAGGCAGAATATCACCTTCTTTCAGCATTTCACATAAAGGGAACATCCAGTGTTCTAGCAGAATAGAGGACATATCAAGAAGGTAGGCTGGTCTCCAGATATTTTCCAGAAAATTGTGGAGTGATTTGGTCAACAAAAAATAAACCTGATGACCTGAAGACTCAACAGAAAAGTAAACATTTTTGCCATGTTGATCATTCAGAATTCCAGGATTTCTGGTCCTAACATGGAATTACCTGCTGGCATATGTTCTCCCCCAACAGTTCTTATCCCAAGAATTATTAAGAAAATAATGAAGTATTTTATAACCATTATTCCATTATTCCATTATGGCCTAGAACAATATGGTTCTCCATTATAATGTACCTTCCAAATAGAAGTGATTAATCCTACCTTGTCAAAAGAATCAGCTGGTCCCTCTAGAGATTATAAATATCTTCAACCTGACGGCATGAGTTCTGAATGGTAAAGCCTATCCTTCAAACATCTAGAATCAGAAGTAATAAAGATCCTGAACCAGTCTAAAAGAGAGTCTAATAAAAAAAAGTTTACACTAGAATATAGAAGTTGTTTGTTTTCTGGTGTATGGCAGAAAAAAATGAGACTATTTAAATTTATCATTTGAAGTGTAGCAAATAAAAGGAGAGTTAGCTTCAAAAGTTACCTTAGCAAGATGGATTAGAGAAACAACCTTGTAGGCTGCACATAACACATCGCCTCCTCCTCTACTCTAAGCTCATTCCACCAGAGTGGTCTTCACATCATGGGCCTCTAAGGCCTTGGAATCTCCAGAACAAATCTACAAGGCTGACACTTGATCTTCCATCCACACGTTTCCAAAAAATGTTAAGTTAGCTTCCTGAAGAATCATCTTTAGAATAAAAGGTGCTACAGGTGGTGATTAAATTAATATCACCCTTTTTTTTTTTTGCTTCTGTATTTACTTTAGGTAATGTACTGCCTCTATATGTAGGGGAAAAAAATCATTTTACTTACTGTAAATGTCTATTTCCCCAGAATTAGAGGCAAGTTTTGCTCCCTTCCAGTAAAATAATTTAGCTATATCTTGGTTGGCTTGTGTTATTACTTGAGGCAATTTGGTCTTTTAGTAGTGTTCTACTTTAGGAGGAAGAGGGTGAGTAGGGGCTTAATTTGTAAAAGTTACTCCCTTGCCCTGCAAAAAGATGGCTACAGATTTATAAGGAAAATGTACTGCCTCTAATCTTAAGAAAAAATACATTTATGGTAAATTAATTTTAGTTTTCTCATGTTTTCATATTCGTCAAAACAAAGTATTATTATAGTAATTTGTGTATGTTTTCCTGTAACAAATGGCTTTCTCTTTTCTCACTTCTGAGAAAAGATAATTTTTGTTTTTCATTGTGCTTTTCAGCCAAACAGAGCTGACTGGAATCAGAGAGGTGCTTAGAAATTATAGGGATCTCCATGATAACCTCATTCATTGGATAGAGACCACAAAATCGCAACAAGAAATGATGAAGCCTGGTCAGTCTGAGGACAGGAGAGTTTTATCGGAGCAGCTTAGCCAGCAGACGGTAATGTGAAACAAAAGATTTATGTGTGTAAAGATTATGCGTAAGGACAGTCCTAAATCTAAATTTAGAAGAAATTTAGAAAAAGGAAAAAAAAAGAATAACTATACCTTTTTATTTTTACAATTTTTTTTCTTTTTATGTGTGAAATGAAAGCGGAATGCACATTCATTTTTTTATTTTATTTTTTATTTGAGTTGAATGACCAATGTCATGTTTCCTTTTTATTAACACTTATTTCAAACAACATTGATGAAAACAAGAATAATTATGATTGAGCTTTACTTGCGCATGTTTTTCCTATCCTACATCTTTAAACATACTTTAGTGTATTTTGTGAGTGAGCAGGACATGTTGATATTGTTTTGGTTGGATCTTAATATAATCAGAAGGAAACATGCTGTGTACATTTTTGTTAAGGATGTCCTATTGATTTAGGTATTTGTCTCATTTTAAAGGCTCTAGTTGCTGAAATTGAACAGAATCAGTCTCGCTTGGATGACTGTCAGACCTTTTCCCAGCAGTATTCAGTGTCTGTGAAGGTGAGTAATATCAATGAGAATCTGTTTATTCCTCTCAAACACCTATTGGTGAATGGCCATCATTTTAATTGAATTAGGCATCCCTCTCTGCTTGGCATGGAACTTACATTAAAAAAAAAAAAGCCATGATAGTCTTTAAGTAACCCAAACCATAAATTGCCAGTGACAATTCCTTTTTACAGTTTCCTCTCACTCTGATTTGTGGGGACTGTAATATTCATATATTTCTTCTTACAGGATTATGAATTGCAGCTGATGACTTATAAAGCATTTGTGGAATCCCAGCAGAAGTCCCCAATGAAGCGAAGACGAATGTTTTCATCCTCTGATGTCATCACGCAAGAAGTAAATAGATAATTTCTTGATACTTTGGGCAGTTTCTTTGCTGACAGTTTGTCCTCATGCCACCTCTTTGTTTTTACAGTTCATGGACCTGCGCACCCGGTACACAGCCCTGGTGACTCTCACCACACAGCACGTCAAATATATCAGTGAATCCTTGAGGAGACTTGAGGAGGAAGAGGTAGAGTGTCATAGAACAATCTTGTCTCATTATATGTGTGCTGTTTACCTCCTTAAACATCTCTTTTCACACAATTTTTTTTTCTACTCTGTAATCTCCAGCTTCTTTATTAGTTTTAGATATAAACTACACACGTGCATGCAACTGGTTCCATGAATGCATAATACGGTATTCTAAGCATTTGCATAGCTTTTTTTTAAACTGAACTGACCTCTGATAATGATATAATTTAATTTCTACATTTACTAGAGAATTGGTTAGCACAAGTTGTACTCCAAGTACTGTGACAACTTCAGTGTTTTGAACTTCTCATCATGCAATTACCCTGTATGACTGAAACACTGCAATATTTTATATTACTGCCTGAACTGTAAATCCATCTCTGGCAACGCCATTACCTAACATTGGCTTATATCAATTGCTTGCATTGATATTCATTCATTGTTTGAAAGCACTCAATGCACTCTCCCAGCTAATGAATGACTGGCAGGGTAAGCATCTGAATTCAGCAACTCTGCATAAGCTGATTGTCATTTAGTTGCCATTAGAGAAGGTTCAATGCCCAGTGGGAGGTGTGAACCAGATAAGAGGAGCAAAACTGTACTCCCAGAATCATAACCACTACAGTGGGCTGTAGTGATCATGATGCCTGGAGTAACCGTTTAATAGCTTACATTTCTTTTCTTCCTAAAGGTGATAGAATTGTGGAAGGGAGAGTGTTTCCATCTCATTGTATTTCGTTGTAAATAATCCCCGTTCCTAATGTCACTATGAACCCTGATTTCACATGGCAAGCTTATTGTGTAATTGCAGAAAGTTTTGGAGGAGGAAAAGGAGAAGCATGTGGAGGACATAAAGAATCTCTCTAGCTGGGTGTCTGGGCTGTCACAGGTGCTTTCTCCTCCTCGAGCAAAGCATTCTGACCTAAGAAAATCCATTTCTGAGCAAAAGGTATGTCACAGCAAGAATGACTAAGTCTAGTTCATGGAATTGTATGATATAATAATATATTATAAAGACGTGTGTGTATATATATTCTTATCTTGTATATAAGCCCTGTGTGTCTGTATCTATATCTATCTATCTATCAAACTCAAAGGAATCCATGTTTATAATGGAATGAGGCAAAAGTGTGATTTTTTTGTTAAGCTAATTTGCAATATGCCCACCCAGAATCCTTTGCGGTAGTAACATCACTGCAAATTTGTGATTTCTGTGGGAAAAGCAAGTCTTATGGCTTGACTGGTGTGCAGATTTTTGTTTAACATTGTATTACGTATTTATATATATTTATTGTTATTTTCTTTCTTTTTTTTCTGCACTATTATAGGAGATGGTCACTAACCATTTCAGTCCCTGACCAAATTCTTTCACAGTAAAATACATAATGTTACACTTAACCTACTATAAGCATTGCAGTCTGTGTGGTTGCAATGATACCTTTTCCCATTTCTGAGTCAAGCTTCTCTTTTGACAGTAAGGATCCATCTGGCACTCGCGTCTTTGTTCCTCGCTCACTGTACTTCTTATGTGGAAGTTACACATCTGCATTAGAAATACTTCATCCATATTCAGATAACATTGATTAGCTAGGAGTGTCCTGTAATACTTCCAGTCAATCAGTGCCATCCATATTTAAATCCATATTCAAAATTGGCACTGATAATGCAGAAGTGAAACTTTGACATTATGTCACCAGCAAGATAAGGACTAGGCTGCATGTGCATAGGGGACCATCAGTTTGTATAGATCACTCCAAAGTACCTGGGAGATGGTGCTGAAAGCCTACTGACTTTTATGTATGAGGGAGCTAATGTGATGTTTTAATTGCTTTGTATTTAGAATCAGGAATTCTGACTGTGTCAGTATAAAAGCAATAGTAATTACTGTGTGTAGAATCAATTTTAAATGTTTAAACTCTGAATCCTATCTGTTTCTGTATTTTAGGCACTGGGAGAAGAACTTTTATCTAAAAGGGAGCAGATTTTGGATTCTGTGAAATCCATGCAGATCTTCCTGGCTAAACACAATGATAGGTGAGCTCCTTGCGTTGAATGTGAATCCACCATGGGAGCTCACGTGTGTGACCTAGTTAATAATAATTTTCCTTCTCTGTCTCCAGACTGTCACCTGAAGAGAGAGAAAACATCTCTTCCCAAATTCTGGACCTGAAGGAAACGTACAATCAGCTATGTGACGAGTCTGATCACCAGATACAGCAGCTACACACCCAGCTGGCAAGGGAGGCTGAACAGAAGGTAAAGAACAACCACATGGGCTTAAACACATATAACCTTATTTACTTATTTATATACATAGGAGTATGTGTTTGGATATATTTAATATGTATTTGTTAACATGCAGTTGATATAGCCGTTTAGGAAACTTATGAGGTTGTATGTTTGTCTCTGTTGTTTGTTACAAAATTGCATGTTCTCATCCTGTTGTGTGAGGAGAGAGAGAGGTGCAATGTCTTCATCAGGTCTGACTGAATAAAGAAAGGATACTTACATTTTGGCCATTATAAATAAAAGCTCATTGTAAGCCCACATGAATTTATTGTACCCTTTTCTGAATATTGTTGTTGTTTACAAAGCAATAGCAAATGCAAACTATTTACAGTTGTTTTTTTACATAGAAAAAAATACTGCTTTATTAAGATGAGCTTTTACATATATATTTAACTTTAAAAAAAAACAAAAACCTCTGTTGGGGGCACCTTTATATGCGTATTTTGAAGAAGTAGTCCTGCTGACTAGTACAGCTGTGCCTCACACTCCTTGCATGCTAATAATACACTATGACTGAATACCACGTATAGCTAGACCAAAAAGCTGCCTTCTGTTGTTCTCTATCTCAATGACTGTGGTGTAAAAGCTAACCACGTATATCTGTGTTATTGTTTTCCCTTTAACTAAAACAGTTTTGTGTTTTGTCATTTAACATATCTTATTTCAAAGTGGAGGACTATTAACCAATGAAGCGGATAGTTAACATTTGTACTGAGCACGATGTGTCCTGTTTGTCAAAAAAAATATTTTAACTGGCACCCCTGCTTATGAGTTTAACTAACAATTCAGATTGTATACATAAAACCCCTCCTCATGTTTAAACGGAATGGAGCCCGTCGCCCTTTTTTGGAGGGGTTCCTATTGCAAACAATGCTGGCATGCTGGATGCTAACACTCAAGCTTTTCCTGTGTGTTGTACATCTCTGCATAAGGTTCTCTTGTCTCTTTCGTTCCCATGGCAACCGCCACACCTTTGGTAAGTAAATACCTTTATATTCCCCCTCTTTCTTTAATTCAGTGAGTCATTAGGCAACATCAAATTTTTTTACTAGTTTTATGTTGTAGATGGCAATCTCTGAGATCATGTTAATCACTGTGAATAATGTTAGATGGTTGTAGCTATGGTGAGATTGGTGAGAGAACATCGTAAGCCCAGTGGTTGAGGGAGGATAATCTGCTGCCTAGCAATTGCATGGGTTATGGTGGGGAAGTTATGATTTAAGAGCACATATATTTGCTGCTGGTGGTGGGGTTAAATCTATCTATTTTATAGAATTTGGGTATAGATATCCAACTCTCTTAAATATTTGTTCCTTCTTTCTATACCTGTTCTTTTTGTTTCCTTTACCAGTCATGTTTGTGTTTTTCTGTAATACTGTACCAATTGCAAAACGTTTAAAATTCTGCTGCTTGAAGCTTTGCACTTGGGCTGTGTAAGGTGCTTGCTTATAACTTTAATCTGTTGTAGGTGCAGCTATTATGATTTAAATGCATGGTAACTGATATTCTGCTTTGTAGTTGTAGACCTACTTTGTGTTATTTCTACCCAGCAATTTAGAACAGATTAAATTTTTTAAAATATTTTTTGTGTGTTCAGTGCATGTACATCCTAACTTGTACTTTGTCTTGTTTTAGGAGGGTCATGTAATCGCTGGTGTGATAGACCTTGGATCAATGGAAATCTTCCCCATCTTTTGTGCTATGCAGAGAGGGTTTGTTGATCAAGACACCGGTCTAATGCTTTTGGAAGCCCAAATGGCAGTTTCTGGTTTGATTGACCCTGCGAGAAATGAAATTGTATCCTTAGAGGAAGCTGTGCAGAGGAACATTATTGATCAGAGGCACGTCCAGATACTTCAAGATTTCGGAGATACACTTAAGTTAATTGATTTCAGTAAACCTGGTACCCAACACGTTCTCTCTATTATTCAAGCAATTGAAGAAGGGAAAATCCAAGAAAGTACTGGGCTAAACATATTAAATATTAGCTTTGGAACGTCGAGTGTGACATCTAGTGACTACCTTGCTGTTCTAGATAAGGCCTGCTATGACAAACTCATTACTAGAGACTTCAAGCAGAAATTAGAGATGTCTTCCAGAAATCTTATTGACCCAAATACTGCTAAGAGTGTGAATTTGTCAGAATTATTGCAGAGTTGCATTGTGCATGAGCCCACAGGACTTAGACTTCTTCCAGTAAAACCATTAGCAGGTAGAATGGTATGTCTGAAATCTGGAAAGAAGGTCAGCATTTTCAGTGCAGTTCAAGAAGGACTGATTGACAGGCAAGTGGCCATAAGGCTCTTAGAAGCCCAGTTGTTTGCTGGAGGAATCATTGATCCAAAAACTGGGCACTGTTTAACTGTAGATGAAGCAACAAAATGTAATTTATTGGATCAGGATTTAGCTCATGCTCTTCTTGTGAAACAGCTTCAGGGTGGAGGCGTTATTGACACAGCGACTGGGCAAAAAGTGACTGTGGATGAAGCAGTAAAACACAATCTTGTATCTCCCAAAATTGCTTTGATTGCTCTAGAGTCACTGGGGAACTTCAGAGGTCTACTATGGCCTGAGTCAGGAAACATTTGTCCCGTTTCAGAAGCTCTTCGAGAAGGAGTTATTTCTTCAGAGTTGGCTTTTAATATTCTAGCTAACAGGCAAAACATTAACGGCCTTTATGTATCAGAAAGCCAGGATATTCTGTCTTTGGAGCAAGCTGTGCAGTCTGGTATTTTAGATGAAAATGCTGCCAAATTCTTACAGTCCACAGTGATTCCTGACATAATAGGCAGCCAGACAGTAGCAGGAAGCATCTCAGAGTCTGGAGTTCAAGCACTCTCAGTATCTGTAAATAGAAACCTGTATCCTGCCGAGATCGATGCTTGGGAAATGCCCAGGAACTCACAAGCTGAAAAGGACAGAAAACAGTGGTCTCATCTGATGCAAGATAACTACATAAACATTCACAATGGACAGAGGGTGATCATTATTGAATGCAAAGATGGTGCTTCTGAATCCCCATTGGTGGCCGACACACAACATTCCAATAGTAGTGATCACAACAAAATTACTGACAAAAAAGTAAACAAACTCAAAGATGTGAGAGGCTATGAACATCTTGACCATTTCAAAGAAAAAGAAAAAACAAACGAAATGTCTGACTTCGAAACAGATCAGTGCTTTCTGCTCCCCAAAGGTGACAATGTAACCGCACATCCTAAAACAAAAAAGTTAGCCACTTCTAGGTTTCAGAACTCTGAAAAAATCACAAAGCAACAAGAAGCACAATTTAATTTCAGTGAGGATAAAACATTAAATCTCAATAATTCCAAAACATTACCGGTTAAAAGCCCTCTGGAAGATGACCATGGGTTTGCCGAGGCAGCAGTCTCTTCCCTAGGTGAGGTGAAAGATTCTGACAAAACACGTACAACTAATAAAGGTTTAATTATTAAACCGACATCAACATTAATACTTGATGAAGCAAAATCACAAATAACGAAAGCTTCAGCATCACCTATGGAAATTGTGTCAGATCTGTTAGTTGATTCAAATAGAAAAGATGTTAATCTCTTGGATTTGCAAAAGGAAATCATCGCTACAGAGAGTGTCCCAAGCAGTGAGAGTTTTACTCAAATGTTAACAGAAGAAAGATATAAAAATGTCATATCTGAAGCTATAGTTTGTACAATAAAGGAATATGATGAAGGAGACAGTTTGAAATATTCAAAGTTTGCCGAAGAGTGTAATTTTGAAATGGAAGAAGAGGTCCTATTAAATCTACTGTGTGATCAGCTGAGGCATGGAGGCATTGTTGATGCAAATACTGGTCAAAAGTTGCTTTTAAATGAGGCACTTGCTTTGGGTGCCCTGTCCAGCCACACTGCTCTTAAACTCATGGAACGGCTCGGCCTGTTTTCTGGTTTTATTGATTCACAGACATGTGAAGTGCTAACTATTCAAGATGTAATAGATGAAGGTCTAATGGATGAAATGCTTTTGCAGAAGGTCCTCGCGTCTGACAAAGCAATTAGTGGTATTGTGGATGTTGACAACAATGTGCTTTATCCTGTGCAAGATGCATTGAACATTGGCCTCATAGATGAATCTGAAGCCAGAAAAATTCTGGAGGTTCAAGTCATCACAGGTGGAATATATGACGTAAAAAGAGGTAAGAAGATATCTGTCACTTTGGCTTCCAGTTTGAATCTAGTACAGGCTACTCACAAAGACACACTTATTAAATTAGAGAAAGCTTGTAAAGGAAAGAGTGCGGACAAGGGTACTAAAGAAAAACTGATTGGCCTACAGTTTGAATCAAATGGCATTCAAGATCCACAGTCTAAGAGAACACTGTCAGTGGTAGAGGCTCTTAAGCATGGTGTTGTTAGCAGAGATGAAGCCATTCTACATTTGACCAAACAAATTGCTGATGGTGGAATAATTCACAATATATCAGGGATGAGGTTTTCTGCGATTGATGCTTTGAAACATGGATTAATTGATCATGATTTGTTTGAAGAGCTTGCAGAGTTTGAATGCCTCAACCAGTTTTCTCCATCTGAATCACCTGAAGATGACTGTCTGTCAGTACAAACAGTAGAAAAAAAGCCTCACAGTACAAGTTCCCCAACTTTGCTTAATATAAAACCAGGTAAACGTATCCCATATGCAGATATTTTAAAGAAATGTAAAATTGATGTTATAACTGGACAGAGATTCCTAGAACTTGGTCTCCTCAAGGAGCATAAAGAAGACATTTTGCAAAATGCTCCAGAAGCCAAAATAAGAGGTCCACCACAGCAAAAACAGAACACAAACATTCCATTGAGTCAACAAGGCGTTGACACAATAATGAAAATAGCAGACCATCAGTCCTTTTCACCCATGCAAGTGCACATGAAGGATGCAGATAAGTTAAGATCTGATACTAGCATTGAAGAAGGTATTATAGAAAACAGGAAAGTCTGTGATCAAAACAAACAAAACAGTCCAGCTACAGTTGTGAGGGATAAACAGTCTGTCCATATTGCCCCTCCCTTGATTTATGACAAAAATGAGACAAGTGTTTTTCACATGAATTCACTAAATGCAAAATTAAATGGTGCATCTGATGTCTGTGAAGACAAGGGACCAATGTCCCCTAGTCATGCTGTAGGTTTCCAATCAGTGACTGGTAATGCCAGGAATTTGCAGACTGAGGGAGGCTTACTCCATCATGATGATAATTCTATCAGGAAACCAATAGAATCCAGAAGTTTTTTGCAGACAACAAGGATTGAGGAAGCAACACCTCAATTGAAAGTTGCAACACAAGAGTGTTTGACCAAAGATGGGATCTCATTGATCGATGTACCTGATTTCTCCTCTGCTGTAAAAGTAAGTGACTACAATAAAACTCACTTGCAATTCATAGAATCTAGTCCTGCAGCAAAGGAAACCACAACAAGCACTGTATTCTCTGAGATGATAAATAGTAAAGATGAAAAACAGTTGCCAAGTAACCAGCTTCCATGTTCAGTTTTATACAAGACAAACGTAGGAATATCAACACAGGAGGAAATATTTGAGAAAATACAAATAAAGATGGAACCTCTACCAAAAGACACAAATAAACTACCTTATGTTCAACAGTTATGGTCAAACCAGACTCGTGAAGCTCAAGATAAACTACCTATTCAGAGCGTACCAAGTGATGAAGACATCTCCCTTATTGACAGGTACTCACTACCTGTGGATCATGTGTCCTCTCATAACATTCTAGTTCCGTCAGGTACACCACCTGTAAATAATGCTCTGCAGCAAATCGACAAGGATCCAGAGAAAATGGCATCATTCCTTCTGCAACCGTTAAAGGACTTTAAGGACAATTGCCAAAAATATAATACATCTGTAATGCCAGAAACCGAGCTGGAGAAACTAGTATTCACCAAAACTCAACTCTCCCAAGATTTGCAAAGCTCTCCTATGGATAGATTTCCTCTGCACACTGGGGAAGTCAGAAAATTGACAGAGGAAACACCCAAGGTAAACAGTGTTTTATTATAAGCAATGTGACATGCATGCAGTACATTTTCTATAAAGAGATTTAATGCCAAGATTAAACATGCAAGGTCAGTCAAGAAGTAAACAAACTAAAAGCTTTTAAAAACTGTGTATAAATGTATAAAGTATCCTAAGCCTTTCATTAGCTGTTTTTTTTGTGTTTTTTAACCCCCTAAGGACACATGACGGAAATATTCCGTCATGATTCCCTTTTATTTCATTTCATTTCAGTTGTGTCCTTAAGGGGTTAAAAAAAAAGCTTCAACACATTGTTCACACCTTGTTAAAAAATATGTAGCTTAACTAGTTAAATGGACTTTTTAAGCACCATAACCACTGCAGCTGGAAATTGTCTCTTGAACTTTATCTTAAATTCTCATCTTCATTGCACAAGTTTTAGCGCTTTTCTAGTAACACTGTCTAGGGAATTCTGGCGTCCCAATTGCACTGGGTAGCGAACTGAGCTGTGTGTGCTCACAGCACAGCTACTGCAAGTAAAACTGGCTTGAAAGTATGTGAGTAGACTGCATCAAGTCACTCCATACAAATACTGTAAGAATTTGACTACCCCATATTATCTTATTGGAAAGAGGTTGAAGCTTGAGTGCAATTCTTATGTTTTGTGCTTAAAAATAATCATCGCTGGGTGACAGAGCCATTTAATAAAGGAGGATACGAAGTGTTGATGCTTTCTGATTTCATGTACCAACTGTGCCCTCTTGTGGCAGAAATCAGTACCTGCAAGCTTAATGTAGGTGAACTTATTAAACCCATAATTAGATTTTCTTTAAGCATCATAGCTGGGATATAGCAATTTTTTTATTAATCTTTTACTTCTTATTCATTACTCTTTAATTGCTTTTGTGTAGTCAGAAGTGTTGATTCTGGGATGTTTGAGGTTTCTGATTTTTAGTACAAAGTTACATTTGAGTTATTTTTATTTCCTAAAATTCCGCTCTGCCTTTATTCCCCCTAAGCAGTATTGTGTCCTGTGGTGCTTTGAGCACACAGCATGAACGTAGCCATGCACAGACACCTTTCTTAAAAGAATTATGTGTTGTGTCAGGTGGGCCACAAGAAGTAAAGTGCTGTAGCAGTGTTTCCTTTGGAATCACCTTGAATCTGAATTCATTTGTCCAATGATCTAGATAGTATTTACTTCACCTTTCTGAATGTAGCAGCTGTTCTGTGTAAGTGGAGGCTCTCAGAGTCTCTCCTGATTACAGGTAGAATTCTCTGAATTAGAAAGGCATCAAGAATAAATGTGCTATTCTGCAGTGTGTTTACATATAAATGTATTATAATTGATATACGGCTTCTTGGTATTTACTCCACAATTTAGGATTCCCAAGTAGCTCGCAGTAAGCAGGCTTGCCTTGAACATGAGGAGAACCTTGTGTCTTACCTCTCAATGCTGCGAGATATTGAAGTGCGCCTAGGACCTGTGTGTCCTCTCCCACTGGGTCTACAAGATGTGCAGGAGAAATTAAGGCATGCAGAGGTAAGATAACATTTATTTTGAACTGTTGAGGGCCAAATTAGAGGACATTTGATCATTTTTTTTCAATTTAGTTCATTTTGCTTTCCCCACATTGGATGGGTGCCTACATATGACCAAGCTGTTTTATGAACAGACTTCTGAGGTCAGATAGCAGTCAAATTATTAGTAGTGAAAAAAGAGGAGCAATTAAGCCCTGTAAGCAATTAATACTTCTTTCTAAACATTGGGTGGCCTTTGATAAAAGAGTCATTAAATTAAGGTATCCATTCTTTATCTTTACAATAACATTAAAAAGATACACAATCTAAAAGCACACACCGAACAAGACCCAAAAAAACATAAAGCCATACACTGATAATTACACTAAAACACAATTGATTCACCTTAAGGGCTGTTTCATTGTGGTTGGCTTTATAGACTGTAGCAAAACAAACTGTGTTTGGTTATCTGATATCCATATTTTTGTTATATATATATATATGTATATGTAATTTCAGCTCTTTCATAATATACAACCACCTGCTTAGCCTGGTCCTTTAAAAAGATGAGGCTAGCACAGACCTTTGTCCAGCTGACTTCCTAAGAAGCACATGGGAATAATTAATATCCTGGTTCTAAGGCTAACTTGGATAGTCCTGACGTGGAGCATGGTTAGACTTTGGTACTATGGAGAGACTTATTCTCTTTTTCGTTTTATTTAATTATTTAGGCACACTTATGGGATCACAGCAAAAGTGACATTTAGCTTGAAGCGAGGCGTGTAATGTACATCACATGTCTCTCTTAATCTGTCTGAGAATGTATTAATAATACATTTCTAATGACTTTGGGTCACAGTACATAGCAGCAGTTGCCTTATCTACACCAAAGAATTTTAACAATGAAAGGACCATGTGTAGCCAGACTTATATTCCTTCAAAGGTCATATTCAGTGTGCATGTCCTTTTCTTCAGTAATTCAATTCCAGAGCTAATAGTTTATTGTAAACACTTTCAGTACTGCACCATTGATGTAAATCCAAAGGTGGCCAAAAACTATTTAAAGCAGCTACAGGTTACTAACCGTTAATAGAAGTAATGAGTAAAATGAATTTTAAAAACCCCCAATGTCTCCTCTTTTTCTGCTCAACTCCCCCTTTTTCCATCCTTCTATCTCTTTCGTCTTCTATACCGCTGTCAACCTAGACAGTCCTGTTTCACTCTCTTCCCTCTCTCCTGTCCACTCACCCTCTACCTTGTGTACAGTGTAGCCATGTGTTTTTTTTGTATGTCTATTCAACTCTTGTCATGTTTTTCATATCAAGCAGATTCTTGACAGAGAACTGCGGGACTTAATGTTACCTGTGAACAAGGAGCTGGATTTGGTAAAGGAAATAGTCTCAGGTCAGCCCCTAGTTGTCCCAAAGCAGCTTCTCAGAGCTTTGGAAAAAGATGCAAAGAACTTGGAAAAATCAATGAACTCCATTAGAGACAGCGCTGAGTCTCGGGTTAAGCAGCTTAGCTCTGCACTAGAAATTGAGAAGGTAAATATTGTTTTCCATAATGCTTAATTCTGGATCTGAGCTATCTTTAAGATGGAATTGTTAAATGCCATACCCTGTATCTAATATTACAGTTGCCTAGATCCCTATATGGGAGCATTGAAATTGCAATTGCAGAAAATCTCCTGTTCCATTCTGTTCTTTATGCACATGGATCAGATGTCTTTATATTTACATGCAGGGTAAAGTCTTAGCTGAACATGAAGTGCTGGTGAGCAAACTTAAGTCTCTCCTTCAGTGGGTAACCAACACTGCAGACTCCTTGGACAGACTGCAGACTAATGAGGATTTAGCTTTAAACCCCACAACATTGCAAAGTGATCTTGATCTTGTGCAGGTATTGATTACAAACTTTACTTTCCTCTTTTACTTACTTACTTTACTTGTGATGTGCCTGTAGAGATGTAATATAAGACTGTTTTCATATCATTTAGAAATGTTCTGGTTATATAATTTACGTATGGTATTCTCGTTAGTATACACTGGCTCAAGAGTTAAGATATTAAGGTATTACTTCAAAAGGGCTCACGTTTGAGTGTACATTAACTGATAAGTACAAAATAATGAATAACTGACCTAAAATCAGATATCCAGCTTTGCCAGTATATGTGACTTCAGTCCACAACTGCACCAAATGTAATGCTTATAAGGACACTCCTGGCTGGATTTGACTCCCTTTTTTCTCCTCATAATAGTAATAATGATAATAATAAAAAAATTGTGTGTGTGTGTGTGTGCGCGCGCGCGCCCTCACTGGTCTTATTAATCAAAGAATGTGTCTTTATTTACCACTATTAGGTTAAATCACATCAACATTTCAAAAAGTTCAGAACTCCGCAACAGCTATATTTATGAAAATATATGTATATGAAACTGTTGCACATGATAATGGAGACTGCATAGCAAAGCTCCTATTATCTTGCTTAATATCTCTTTTCATACATTGTGTAAATAGAACTGGATCCAGAAAAAGGTACAAACATACCAGGCCCTGGAAGATTTTTATTTCATTAAAAAGGGAAGCTATACTGCTAGGAATACAAAGCTATGTTCCTAGCACTATGCTGCTTCCCACATTCGCCCTCACTTACCAGATTCCAGCGCTGATATCCCTCAGCGCTGGGTCAGGCTCCGCCATCGTTGGGTTCTTAATGCACATGCCAAGCTGACGCTGGGATATCCTCATGCAAAACATGACGATGTCCAGCATCATTTAGCGGACCAAAAGTCTGCTAAGGTCCCAGAAGTTCCTCTAGTGGCTTTCTGGTAGACAGCCACTAGAGGTGGAGTAAACCCTGCAAGGTAATTATTGCAGTTTATCAATAACCCCAATAAGTACAATTGCAGGATTAAGGGGACAGGGACACTGCAACCAGACCACTTCAATGAGATGAAGTGATCTGGGTGACTATAGTGTCCCATTAATATAATTATCTTAAGTATACAAATTTGAGTAAAATGGAATTTACGTAAAAGAATATATATTTCAGTGCTTGCTAGGATGTATTTATACACATTTTCAAGTGACATGAAGTCAAAGTTGTTTTTGCATGAAGCAAAACTAATGCAGAGTGTATGGTGAGGTGTCCCTTTGACCTCAAGAGAAAGTGAATGGTTCATGTGAGGTTAATGTGAGCGAGTTCAGCTGGCTTTTGGTTAAATAGGATAAGATTTGATGCAAATATCCTGCACCTCCACCTTTCATACAGCTTCTCCTGTTCAATTGCAGAGTTTGAGGCAACCTGTTGCAGACACTAGATTTGAATTGGATAACATTGCCTACGAGATACAACTCTTCATTTCGGAACGAGCTCAAGATTTGACACCACAACAAAGCCGCGTTCTGCTCCGTCTCCTAAATGAGATGCAGAAATCTTTCCGAGAGCTCTCGGAGAGATTGCGTGCTCGAGATGAAGTTTTGCAACTACGTCAGCGGCATGCAAAGCACAATGCTGAAACAAAGGTTAGACAGCATGTGTGCATTCCTCTCTGAAGCCTGGATGCACTGTCCTCATTTTCAGACAACTGCTTCATGTCTTTCATCGCATGTAATCACACCTTCTTCGGGAGTAGGCAGAGTTCGAAAGCCATATTGCTGCAGCAGGGAGTAATGGAGCCGCGACCTTTCCTATTATAAATACAGCACAATAAACAACAAGAAATTCAGTTTGCTTGGACAGAACCCTCCCTTTCCCCCGGTTACTGTACTGCATCAGTTACTGCTGCTCTCTTAATGTTGACATGTTTGTTTTAACCTTGTCTGTATGCATCCTGTTGTCTGTCTGTGTTTAACCTCTTGTTTGCTTTGCTTTTCTAGGTTTATCTCCCCTAACAGTGAAGGATTTCTCTCACAGGCCGAGCTGTTGAGCTTGGGACAGGCATTTCCCCTGATATCCGCAATGTGCAGATACAAATTTTTCCATAGGGAATTATAGGTTCTGTAACGGACACATTGTGCTCAGCCTTTATGCAAAAATGTTTAGGACAGAGGAGTGGATGTGACATGCTATACTCCAGATTGTTAGATTGCACTAACCTCCACTTCAAAAAACGAAAGCATTTTTATTTGGAGAAATCAATACTTTTGGGGAAAATCTAAAACGAATATATTTGATTCCGAGACCATTTCTTTGTTTTTAGTAATAAGACTACATTCTGGAGTCTTTCTCTCCATAACCTCTCCTCTGTCCTTGTTGTTGTGTTGGATTATAGTATACAAACTTGGAGTTTCATACAAATTCTTCCCTTTAGACACTACAGGAGCAGCAAGTTGTTTGTGGCCGGGAGCTGGAGGACCTCTTCTCATGGGCTGAACTTACAGAGAAAGCTGTGAGTAATCATCAAGCTGCTTCTGGGATTCTGGACCTTTCTACGCTACAAGACCAACAAAAAAGCATGCAGGTATTGTACAGCCACCTCTGATTTTAACAGTTTCCATATATTTTGTTATAGAGTATTCCTGAATTGATATTAAATTGTTCTATTAAGATAATCATTGTATAGTCTTGAGATCTAATATAATAATAACAATGTAAAAAACCTGAAGAATAAGCAAATGGGCTGTGGTTGCAAGAATGTTGGTTATTCTGTTACTGAAAGAATAATACTTTAATTGGTTTGTGAACAGTAAATCAGAAGGCTGTGTTCACACATAAAGGGACTCTATAGTCACCAGTGCAACTACATGTATTCCTGACCCTATAATGTTAACACGACCATCTAGCCCTCCTGGGCCCCTTATGCCTCCATAAATATAGTAAACATCTTACTGTATTCAAGCCAGAAGCTGTAAATCTTCATGCTGTTAGACTCCAATCACAGTGCTTCCCCATGGGATTGGCTTAGACTGACAAGAAGGCAGATCAGGGGCAGAGCCAGCATGATTCAAACACAGCCCTGGCCAATCAGCATCTCCTCATAGAGATGAATTGAATCAGTGAATCCCTATGAGGAAATTTCAGTGTCTGCATGCAGTGGGAGGAGATACTGAATCACAGGATGCTCGTGCACAGCAGATCTGAGTGGATGGAGGCATATTATGCCTCCATCAACTCCGAAGTCCCGCTGGTTCACTCTGAGTGACTGCAACTGGAGGTGTTCCTAGCTTTCAATGTAAACACTGTATTTTCTCAGAAAATACAGTGTTTACATGAGGGAGGCTGCAGGGAGCTATAGTTCTCATCTGAACAACCTCATTAAGCTGAAGTTGTTCAGGTGTCCCTTTAAGTGCGTGTCAGGGGAATTAAAATGACTGAAAGTATGCAACATATTAAAGTCCTTTCCTGGAATGCAATAACCATACATAATGAAAATGTACAAGACACTTCCTTTATGGTGTAATTAGGGTGTTTCTTTTGGTGCCTCCGAAAGAAATACTTTCACATCATCCTTACATCCTAACAAAATAAGTAGAAGAGGAAAGTCGACAGTTGTATATCAACAATTTATGTTTTATTAAGCCAAGGGAAGGCAAATAACGTTAAGCAACAATTCATACAATTCAGATCATAAATTGACACTGTAGACACTATTTCATATAATTAAATTGATTATAGTGCCTGGAGACCTCCAATGGTTGGGCTGCTGGGTCTCCAGAAACTATAAACTATTCAATCAGATAATTTTATTACAGTTTCCCTGCTCAACATTACACATTACAACTACAAGTACAAAGATTAAATAGCCATATCCTATTCTGCATATATATATATATATATATATATATATATATATAGCCAAAAGTACAAGATAGCACTCCAGGGACTTCCAAGTTGAATGAATAAAACTTAGCTTTTATTAGTTTAAAATAAAAATCAACATTTCAGTCTGTATCACAGACTTTCATCCTGATGAAAGTCTGTGATACAGACTGAAACGTTGATTTTTATTTTGAGCTAATAAAAGCTAAGTTTTATTCATTCAACTTGGAAGTCCCTGGAGTGCTATCTTGTACTTTTGGCTGTATCTGTTTGCTGATAAGCACCGGGCAAGTACATCAAGGAAGGTGGAGTGCATTACTATTTTTGTTTTATATATATATATATTTTTTTTAATTATGTTTAGTGAAGACACTGTCTTTTTGCCATTTGCGAAATTTGTGTGAAACCGGTATATGTGAAATATTCCTGCCCTCTTAGGAGCTCCATAAAGGTGTAAAAACCCAAGGAGAACAGTTTGCCAGAGCCTTAAAAGCAGCTGAAGATTTCCTTGAGGAAAACAAATCAAAAATGGACCCCAGCGAAGTAGAAGCCTTTAAGAAAAAACTCCAGAGGGCTAAGGAACAATATCACAGTGTGCTTCAGAAAACGGTAGATACAGAGAAACAGCTGGATCTGGCAGTCAGCACAGCTGTTCTGGAAGAGACCAAGAAGGTAAAACGTAGTTCTTTTGAGGAATCATCATGTGGAGATGGACATATTGCTGCTGAATTAAGAAATGTTTAGAAAATATTAAATATTTTGATATATTGCTTTACTTGGATATCCTGGTTGTAGGTGAAGATAATTTTAAAACAGGTCGTATTCGTGACCATTTTTTTCCAGAGTTTCACCACAGTGACAAGGCCTGTAGGTCTGTCAAATAACCTGAATAATAAATTATGTGATCAGATGAACAGTCTTGTGCATGCTCCACAAGGAACACCCAAGCAGAATATGCTCTATGTTTGTAACCACTGAGTGTAGAGATTCAGAATGACTTGGGTGAAGCCTAGAGAGCGCTTAGACATTGAAGGAGTTTATTTACTAGACTTGGAATTTGGGAGAATTGACAAGAGAAAAGCAAATTCTGTTTAGGGTAAATAGTTGAGCTAGAATAATTGCTGGATTGATTGGAGATTTTTATAAAAACAGTATTAAACTTGCAGTTTCTGTGTCAATATTCCACAATTCCAGGTTTAGTGAAAAAAATCTCCTTGTGTACAGTACTGTTTAAATCCAGTGTCATGAAAGAACATCCTTCAGTTTTTACTAGGCCCAAGAACAATATATATAAATCATTATTGTAATCCAAACAAATCAAATTAATGTTGTACTCTACACATCGTTTAGTGTCTTTAAGGTTTTGCTGCCTTTTTGTCTATCCTCCGAAGCCATACATATTCTCATCTTTAGACTTAACTTGTGTTTCTGCCTAGTCTAAGACCGCTGAAGAACTGAAAACAAATTTGGGCAAAATTGAGGCACTGCTGCATCAGGTACTTCCAACTGTCCAAAGCAGCTGTCAGAAAGTCACTACTACCGATGGAAGGGAACCAAGCAAGTCAGAAATGTCAAATGGACGCCCTCCAGGCGAGGCCACTGACCTGATTAACGACCTCTGTGACAGGAAGAAGGTAAGGACAGGAAGAGATTTGCAGATTCATAGCTAAAGGAGTGTTAACAACTTGTTATATGATGAATCAATTGCAACAAGATAATGTTTAGTAAGATTTGGAGTTGTCTTTTCAATTTCAGTATTTCTGTTTGTCTTATTAGTGTAATTGGCAGTCTTATAAGTATTTATTAGACTAGTGCCTTTGGTTTTGGCTAGATTACAATAGTCCAAACCACATTTTGTTCTGGCATGCATCATTCTAGTTCTTATGATTAATACTTCTATTCATGTGATGTACGTGTAATAGTTTTGCCCTGTGTCTGGTTCTTAGACGTAAAAGGCATAACAAGACCAATTCTCTGTGTCTTTGTTGGAAAAGCCGTCTGTAACTCAAAGACAGCCGAGCTATATGTATTGACATTTTTGTTTATTTGACAGACATAAATGTTAGCCTCCATGGCCAGCTGTGCCTGGTAACCCTACAGATAGTCTACTGCAATTGTACAAGCTAAAATTAGATATGTCTCTTTTTTTACAGAGATACCTAATTTTTATAGCAACATGTCTGAGATGTTATCTATTTTTATGCAATATTAGACATTGATTGAACTGGTTAGTTTGTATTACGAACAAAGATTTTCTTTTATTACTGATAATGGCTAGGCAATGCATTATCAGAGAAATTGCCACATTTGTGTGTTTACATGTAGCTTATCATTTTTTCTGAAAATAATTGTCTAATTCATAGATGCAGCACCAAGAGATGTTGGCCCAGCAGCAAAATTTTATTCTAACGATACAATCAGCACAAGATTTCCTAGACAAGCACGGCAGCACTTTACCAGCAGAGGAACGACTGCAGTTACAGAACAAGCTTGCTTGTCTGAAGGAAGAATATGCAACTTCGCTATCCCAGGCACAGTTGCAGCTGAAGCATGCGCAGAGCCTAAAAGATGAGTTGCAGAACTTTCTTCATGACCATGGGGAGTTCGATACGTGGCTGCAACGGAGCGAGGAGGAGTTGAACAACATGCAGAAAGGAAAAGCAGATTGTGAGGTTCTGCAAAAATTACTCCACCAGCAAGCAGAATTTTCTGAAGATGTTATTTCTCACAAAGGAGACCTGCGATACATTACCATAGCAGGGCAGAAGGCAATTGAGGCAGAAAAGGCTGCTTCCGAACATTGCAGAGATGATTTTGAGGTGGCAGTAGCAGGAGCTCTGGTGAAAACTAAGCTTGAAGATGCTTCAAAGAGATATAGTACTTTACATTCTAAGGTAACCACATCCAATCTAGAATAGAAATTGTGACTTGGGCAAATGCAGTGTGACCAAGGATTGGAAAAATGTAACTTGTGTCTAGTTTTTAAAGGGACACTCCAGTGCCAGGAAAACAAACCGTTTTCCTGACACTGCAGGTCCCCCTCCTTCAGTGACTGCACATGCACAATCGGAGCTGGTTCTGGGTCCGCCCACGCTCCGATTGTGCATGTGCAGCCGCTGGCGGGTGAGACCTAATGCACATGCGCAGTAATGCCGCGCATGCGCATTAGACCTCCCAATAGGAAAGCATTGAAAAATGCTTTCAATGCTTCCCTATGGGGATTTTAGCGATGCTGGAGTTTATTTAGATCCTCACATAGCGTGAGGATGTCCAGCGACGCTATAGCACAGAAAATCTGTGCTATGAACCAGGATGTGCCCTCTAGTGGCTGTCTGGTAGACAGCCACTAGAGGAGGAGTTAACCCTGCAAGGTAAATATTGCAGTTTATGAAAACTGCAATATTTACAGTTGCAGGGTTAAGGGTAGTGGGAGTTGGCACCCAGACCACTCCAATGGGCAGAAGTGGTCTGGGTGCCTGGAGTGTCCCTTTAACCCCTTAAGGACAGAGCTTCAGTAGCTTGTCTTTCACGTAATGACAACAGCATTTTTTGCTGTTTACGTTCAACTGCAATTTGCATTTTACTAATTTATTGCACCGACACACATTATATACTGTTTTTTAAAGGACAGAAAGGGCTTTAATTTGATGTAAGACACACACATATATATATATATATATATATATATATATAAATATATAAATGCTTATTTATTATAAAAAATACAGAAAAATGCAAAAACTATTTTTTAACATTTTTTTTTTTTACAGTTTTTGCAATAATAATGTGTGCACAATTAGTGCAGGTTAAGGAAAGTAATTAAAAATAAATTCATTTAGTTGTTCTGATTTACAGAATATATCATTTGTCTGGGATTTTAAGTTTTTTTTGGTAGTTACAGGTCACAAAGCACAAGGAGTAAAATAAGGTTGTTTTGACACTTTCTACTTAGCCATTTCACCGCCAACCTCTGCTAAATATTGGAGTAAAATTGTGTTTTTTTTGGTTTTTGGCACACAACCTTATAACAAAGAAATTCTCATGTGTATTTTGTAAAGTTGGTGTGTGCTATTCCTGTACAAAGTTTTATTTTGTGTTCAGTTACATCTGCTGAGTATAATGACACCCCCATTGTATGTCTTTGGCACTATTTCGTGAAGTTACAGTGCCATATAGGAGACCTGTCCTTTTCTGTATTCACAGTAGAATTTTGAGAGATGGATTTAATGAGCCTATGCTTCCATTTGGGTATTATAGTAGTTTGACTGTTCAAAAAAACTACAAAGGCCTACCATTTGTAAAAGAAGCCACTCCCGGGTATCTCATAAGGTGCATATTGTGCCTTAGCATGCCCCCATTTTTTCACCAATATATGCCAAAGTATGTGGTAAAAAATTATTTTGGGCATTTTTTACATACATATTGCATTTTTGCTGGGCATTTTGTATATTTCATATGTGCCACTAAGTTCAAACCCCCCAAATTATGCTCAG
Source organism: Pelobates cultripes (assembly GCA_933207985.1). Classification (NCBI taxonomy): domain Eukaryota; kingdom Metazoa; phylum Chordata; class Amphibia; order Anura; family Pelobatidae; genus Pelobates; species Pelobates cultripes. The sequence continues at coordinate 199,303,207 of OW240912.1, read as the reverse complement.
CTAAGTCTTCTGAGTAAAAAGACACCCCAAATGAATGTCTTTGGCACTATTTCGTGCAGCTACAGTGCCATATAGGAGACCAAGCCATATCCGTTTTTACCGAACTTTGAATTTTGACGCTGGGCCTATGTGCAATTTCCAAGCATCTTCGCAGGTTTTAAATTCAAACTACCCCACAAAGGCCTACCATTTTTTAAAGTAGACACTCCAGGGTGTTTCAAAAGGTATATTTTGAACCTTAGCGTGGGATCATTTTTCCGCTGAGTACAGCAATACACCCGTATGTACCTTTGCCAGGTATATGTGGACATCGGAGGGGCACATTTGGGACACAGCCATTCCAGTTTTTTTCAAACTTTACATTTTAACACTGTGCCCATGTCCCATTTTAGAGTATTTTACCAGACTATATAATCCAAATACCCCATAAAGCCATACCATTTCTTAAAGAAGACATCCGAGGGTATTTCAAAAGGCATATTTTGAACCTTAGCGTGGGATCATTTTTCCACTAGCTTGTACCAAGTCTAGTGGTAATAAGTGTTTTTTCTGCCTTTTTGACACACAAAGTGAGTTTGCACAGTATATTTTGCAAACCTTATGTGTGCTACGACTGTATAATACTTCATATGTTGCTCAGCTATGTGGTCTGAGTACAGCAATACCCCCGTATGTACCTTTGCCAGGTATAAGTGGATGTTGAAGGGGCACATTTGAGACGCAGCCATTCAGGTTTTTTCTAACTTTGAAGTTTTACACTGTGTCCATGTTCCAATTTGGAGTAGTTTAGATGGTTGGTTATTGAAACTTCCCCACAAACACATACTATTTATTAAAGAATACACCCTGGGGTAATTCAAAAGGCATATTTTGAACCTTGGCGTGGGATCATTTTTTCTCTAGTTTGTTCCAGGTGTAGTGGTAATGAGCATTTTTAAATGTATTTTTTTACTTTTTTAAACTTTTTTTACTTTTTAAAACTAGTTTTTAAACTTTTGTTTTGCTTTTTACAGATATAAAAATTTTCTAAGCTTTTTTTTTTTTTTACCATTAATCCCTAACTAGCAGTAAGCAGCACTAACAGTAAAGTCCCCATTTTCACATAACTCCCACCCACCCCAGCTAGCAAAATATATAATTATAAAATATTTAAATTAGTTAATTAACTAAATTGAACCCCTGAGAGATAAAAAATAAATAAAAGTTAATCATCAGGGGTTAAAAAAAATTAGATCACAGTATAATACTGTGATCTGTATTTTGATCACTGTCGGCAGTGATCGACTGGCAGGTAAGGGGTTACATTTTATTTGGACTGGGTAAAGGTTTTTTTTTTTTTTTTTTACTTAAACATTATTAAAACCTTTTTATTAACTTAATTTTAACTTTTTTTTTTTTTTTTTTATTCTTTATTTTTAATTTTTGGTGCATGGTATTTAAGTTTCACAAACAGGTGTGCACGTAAGTGCTCCAAAAACGTATAGATACAATGTCGTTTAAGTTTTGCACCAATTTTGGGTCAGGCAGTAACATATTCAGGAATAACATTAATTTTATTTTAAAACTTTTTTTAAGGTTAACCCCTAGTTAGCCTAACACCAAATCCCCCAATTCCTCACTAACTTCCACCCACCCCAGCTAACTAAATATATAATTGTAAAATACTTAAAATTAATTAATAAAATAAATTTAACCCCTGAGGGTTAAAAAATAAAAATTAACCCTCAAGGGTTTACAAAAATAAATCAGATCATAGTAAAATGTAATCCCTGCTAATTGATCACTGTAGTCAGTGATCAATTGGCAGGGAAGGGGTTAATTTTGTATTAAAATGGGTAAAGGGGGGTTGGATTTTAAATTAACTTTATTTTTTTTCTAACAGGGACAAGATCAGTGATGATCCATCTCCCTGCACTTCTCAGTGAACCTGGAAGTGCAGGGAGGCGGAAGGTGAGTATACTGAGCACATGTGCTCGCTCTGACAGCCTGTCAGAGCGAGCACCGGTGCTGGGGCAGCGAGATCTGGTGCTCCCGGTCTGCCTCTAATACAGAGGCAGACCGGAGCACCATTAACCCCGCGATTGCCACGATCGCGGCGATCTGGGGTTAATTTTACCGCGTGACGGACGAGGTTCGTCACTCGTTGTTAAGGGTTTCCCCTCTATGAAGGACCTCGATTAATTCATCAGAAATTGCAAAACCATTTGTAATCTGAAAAATACATTTCTTGATTATGTTGGTATATTAAAGAATATGTGCATGCACTGTGCGGTCTATGTTCTGATGCATCTTCTATATCATTTTCATAGTGTTCCAAACTTGGGTCTCATTTGAACTCTACGTTAAGCCAGTTCCAGCAATTCCAAGAAGGATCTGATGCAACTTTAGCTTGGCTGCAGGACACAGAGTCAGTGGTACAGAAGATTTTGTCTGAACCTGTAGCTTCTGACCCAGAAACATTGCAGACCCAGCTGGAAAAAGCTAAGGTAAATATATCTGCACACTGTTTGTTTTGTCTATTAATGTTTGTCAATGTATAGATATATAAAGCCTCATGTTTAAGAAAATATATATCTCAGCTTTATGAACGTTTCCTCTGTTTGCTCAGAGTGTGCAGTGTGATCTTGCTGAGCATCAAGTGCAAGTGGAAAAAGTTCACAAAGCCCTGCGTGCACTATTGGAGGTACAAGGAGAGCCTTCTCCAGATTGTGGGAGCATCCAAGAGACAGCGGGTATGTAGGAACCTAAAACATCATGAGAGATTCATCTAGTTATCTGAGAAATTTGACTCATTCAAGCAACACATAGTTATATTGCTCTATTTTCTTTGCAGAGTCGATTGACAGTTGTTTCCAAGATCTTTCTGCCAGAATGTCCGCTCACTCTGATTTGTTGCAGAAGTCTGTAGCACAGTCGCAGAGTGTTCAGGAGGGCATGGACAATCTCCTTCACTGGCTGGAGGAAATGGAGAAGACACTTGAAAGCCAAAAACAGATTCCTATGTCATCTTCATCGATTCAGGAATCTCTTGCTACAAACATGGTAAGAGACCAAATTGTTTATCAGAGTGCTTAGCATTTCCAAAAAGATACATGAATAGGTAAAGACAGGATACACATATGTGATGCAGGCAGGTTTAAAGTGTAGGTAGATTGAAGATGGACTTACCTTGAGCTTATTTATGCTCTAATATTTGTTCCATTTAACTAATTAAGCTTTACCATATCTTCAGTTTTATATACTACCCCGGGTAGTATGTAACAAGGAGGGAAGTGGCAGAGGGTAGATGTACCCAGTGGTGTATTTTGAATTTGTGCTGCTCTAGGCATGAACAAACCCGGGCACCCCACCTAATTTAAATTTTCCCCACCCCCTCCATGCACTTTGACTGACAGACACTCCCTAACTGATGCATGCACTGACATAAACACTTTCACTGACAGACACACACACACACACACACACACACACTCACTGATTTTACACACACACTGACAGTCACACACTATTACTCAGACATACACACTCACTGACGGACACACATACACACACACTGACAGACATAGACACACACTTATACACATTCCCCCCAACACTCACAAATTTAAAAAAAATTTAAATTTAACTCCACCCAGCCTCTGTGGGAAAGCTGAAGTGGATTCCTCACCTGGGGTCCAGTGGGGATGCTTGTGCTGCTGGGCAGGTGCACGTACAGGCAGGGGGTGAACTGGCAGAGTAGGCGGCGAGGAAGCTCTGATCTTCCTGCTTAGCTCCCTCGCCTGCCACTTAGAGATGCTTGGAGCCGGACTGACATCATATTCTGGCTCCCGGCATCACTAAGCAGCGCACAAGGGAGCTGAGCAGGAATAGCTCAGACTACAGCACTCCCTCGCCTACCGCAATGCAAGCTGGTGGGTGTCCAAAGGTCGCTAGCCAGCCAGCTCTTGGGCCCCCCAGGACACGAGGCTAACAAGGCATCCACTGGGGCATTTGGGATGGCTTTTTTTGCTGCCCCCAGTAAAGTGCCGCCCAAGGCAGATGCCTTGTTAGCCTCGCGATGAATACACCGCTGGATGTACAGTGGAGGGTATTTGCTTAGAGCAGATTAACTTGAGGGGATATATGTTGGGAATTGGGCTGGGGAAGATGAGTAACTCGTGGCATGAATTGTGGAAAGAGCAAAGAAGGGCACCATAGGCTACATATTAACTCTGGGTCATTGGCAGGGGATATTCATTGGGGGGGCAAAGAGGGAGAACTGGAAACAGATATTTGTAGATATGCATGCATATATATGTAATATACATAAATTCATACAGACACACACACACAGTCTGGCACACTTGGTACAAAAGACAACTAAAAGGTCACCGCCTGGGTGCTTTCAAGCTAATTACATTTATTTCAAATTATGAGAGCACTCGCATGTCTTTTTTATCCATATGTGTATTCAGCAAACAAAAACCACACCAAAATCAATGTTTCTCATCTTGACAAAGGCCCACAAGGTCTACAAATGTTGCTGAATACACATATGGATCATACAAACAGAATGGTGCCCGAAAAAAATTAAATACCACATAATTGTAAATCTAAAACCTTATAGTGGAAAAACACTATCCTTGTGTTTTAACAAAGTGTGTCATGCATAACATAATTTTCAATTAAACAAATTGTATATATCTCAGTGATAATAATACATGTAAAATGTGTCAATGTATTTAAATAAATTGCTTAATTATAACCAATAGTTTAAAAGGAAAAATTAAAAACTTCAAACACTTGTCATATACCTTATATACCTGTTTGCGGCTGGTATGTTATTATTCCTGTTTGTGGCTGGTATGAAGGTGCATAGAATGGATCCCCAGAAGTCTATAAAAAAGGACTAAGTTGGATTTCTGTGGATTGTAAATACTGGGGATACCTTCGGTGTTTAAGTAGATTCCAATAAAGTTTGTGAAATTTGGGTAAGGCTGAGCGTGAGTTTGTCTGCTCATTTCATATTAGATGCTACGATCACAGGGGAATTTTGTCATGCATGATACACTTTATTAAATTACAAGGATAGTGTTTTCCACTACAAGATTTTAGATTTAAAATTATTTGGTATTTACATTTTGGCACACCATTCTGTTGATATGTTTCATGTAGATTTTCTAGATCTTAAATGCAGCACAGATGGCACTTGTCAATTGTGGCAGTATTTGGTAAATATTTTATGTTATTTAAGTAACACTTGCACATCTACACAGATTTTGTGCCATTTTATCACTTTGCTATTCACTTATTGAATACACATATGGATAAAATGACCTGCATGTTCTCTCATAATTTGGCATATATATATATATATGTGTGTGTGTGTGTGTATATATATATATATATATATATATATATATATATATATATATTTAAATACATGTTTTAATCATCATGGCAAATTAGCAGGTGATATGGAGAGCTTTTGGGCAGGTGAATAATAAGGCCATATTTTAGTTTATTTCTACTTTAACTACTCTGCCATTATTAAAAAGCAAAATGCAGGAGTGGCTTCTTTATTTAATCTTTATTGGCATGTAACCGTTATTATAAAGTAAAAAAAATGTATTCAGCAAACCCATTGGCTGGCCTTTATGTCAATGTATATGTACCTTTTTGTCTTAACTTTGCCTTTCATGTTTCCTCTGCACTAGAAACTGAGGCAGGATATAGATAGACGAAGAGGCAGTCTGGATGCCACTGGAGAGATGGTTGGGAAGTTCATGGAAACGGCAGACAGTGCTGCAGCAGCTGCCCTTCAAAGCAAACTCTTGGAGGTCACTGACCGATTTAATAAAGTTTGTTTGAGCCAGAGTGAGCAAGAAGCTGCTCTAAAAGACATCCTGCCAAAGGTGGAGCGTTATGAACAGATTAGAGACACGCTGGAAGATTTCAGAACAACTAGATCTCAGTTACTGGCCTCTGGAAACCAGCCAGACAAAGACATTGCTCAGTTTTCTGAGCAAATCCAGGTCTGTTATATGCAATGCATGCAAAGTTATTTAGGATGTTTTTTTTTTCCTCACTCAAATGCAGTACATGATCACATGCATGTCAAAACCAGGATGTGTCTGCATTTTACAGCTGATTGCAAGTCTTAGGAATGTGACATTTGTTCTCAAATAAAATGAGAGGCATTTGATGTGATATATGGTGCTGTCATATTAAATTATAGATTAGAGGAAGAAAAGGGTTCTCAAGTATCAGGCCCTGTCATTTTCTCACGTACTAGATGAATGACTCATAATCTCTATAATTGAAACAATACAAAGCATTTATTGTTTTAGAAACATTTATTTATGTTTGCGTCTTTGATGTACCTTATAATACTTGATTTTTACTTGCTGCTTTCCTGTAGAAAAAATGCCAAATGGATAAGTTTACTAAGAGATAATTTACCATAGATACAAGTTTCTAGTTTTATGTTAAATTTCCTAAAGGTCCCTTCTATGTCCTAAGTTAAAGCAGAAAGATGACTAGTTAGATTTGTGCACAACCAAATAAGAAATAAATATTAGCATGCCTTTTAAGTGACATTAAATCCACTGCATCATGTGAGTTTATCATGTGAGTTTATGCACCTATTGAAGTAAAGCTTGAGCATGGGTGTTCTCATACCGCATTTCATTACATAAGACTAAGTGTGCCGTAAGAGTTGATGGGTGGGTGGATGGAGATGATGGTCCTTGAGCACAGAAGTGTCATAGAGACAAGTATGTTTTTATTAACCTATGCAATATTACTTGGTAAAATAAAAACGTCAGTAGCAGCTGCTACTGGATGGGGGGGTGGGGGTCTTACCACCATGTTTAAATGGTCACTGTAGACACTGTATCTGCTTTATGAAATTGAAGTTGTTATAGTGTATGAAGTCCCCGGGTGCCATACTTCTCTTCAATGTTAAAACCAATATAAATAGAGTTCCCAGCAGCCCATCCCCCTCTGTGCGTCTTCAGCTAATAGGGTAGCCATACCTCTAGTGGTGGCCAAGCAGTGGGTAGCCAAAGACACTTATTTAGTGTTATGGTAAACATGATTTAACCCTGAATTGAGGGACAGCACCAAGGGTGCTCCAGGAACGATAAACAATTCAATGAGATGAAGTGGTTATAGTGCCTTAAAGGACCACTCTAGGCACCCAGACCACTTCAGCTTAATGAAGTGGTCTGGGTGCCAGGTCCTTCTAGGGTTAACCCATTTTTTCATAATTATTATGAATGGGTTAAGCCTTCCGCCTAATCCTCTAGTGGCTGTCTTATTGACAGCCACTAGAGGCGCTTGCGTGCTTCTCACTGTGAAAATCACAGTGAGAGCACGCCAGCGTCCATAGGAAAGCATTGTGAATGCTTTCCTATGAGAGCGGCTGAATGCGCGCGCAGCTCTTGCCGCGCGTGCGCATTCAGCCGGCGGGGCATAACGGAGGCGGAGAGGAGGAGGAGAGCTCTCCGCCCAGCGCTGGAAAAAGGTAAGTTTTTACCCTTTTCCCCCTTCCAGAGCCGGGCGGGAGGGGGTCCCTGAGGGTGGGGGCACCCTCAGGGCACTATAGTGCCAGGAAAACGAGTATGTTTTCCTGGCACTATAGTGGTCCTTTAAGTGTCCCTTTAATGGTCGTGTGTTCCTTGAGCTCTCAAGCTTTGGGCAATGATTTGCTTTATATCAAGTCAGTTAAACACTCTGCAACTGCCATATCTTTTTCAGAGTTTACCCTAGGTAAAACACAATCCCCCCTCTATTCTGATGTTACCTGTACGGTCTAACACTGGCCATATGATGAATACAGCATTAAACATATACCTTTCCCACCTACAGGAGCTCAATACTGAATTAAATCAACAAGCCCATCAACTCTTCACTTTGGAACAGTTGGCATCAGAGCTATCAACATGTCCTATGCTTTTGGATTCTTCTGATCACTTGCAGATGGTCCAGGTTCTGAAGAATGACTTTTTAGAGCTGCAAAAAGCTGCTCAAGAAAGGTGAGTAGAGTCATTTTGTAATATTGTGTAAACTGCTTAACCATCTTAAAATAATCCTATTCCTCATAACTAATAATGCCACTCTGGACTCAACTATGCAAAAAAAGTTGATAATTTTCAAATTTAAGCATTACTGTTTTCTTAAAAGCCACAAAACCATCAAGATGGGAAACATTTATTTCCAGGAATATTCACTGAACTGTGGACTGACTACTGAATAACAAATATTAGACTACAACAGCCGAGTTGGAAAATATTTCTGAAATTCACTAGTGTTTTGCTTCCTACTAAAATGTTTCTCTCTCACAGAGAACGTGATGCATTGTCCTGCCAGGATGAGCTGGAACACTTCAAGAGGTTGGTTGGAATCATGAGAAAATGGTTGAAGGACAATGAAGAAAGGGTACCATCTGCAGAAGACTCTCTTGGAGTACATGAGATCCAGATCAGGCTACAGCAAGTCCAGGTAATTAGGCAAATCACATTAATTTTTCCTCTTAAATATGTTTATAATGTACTCAAAATGTATTTAAAAAAAATATATAAAATCTTCTTGTTTAATGTATCGAAATATTAATGGCTTCCTGTTCATGAAAAGGGAAAAACTAAAAAGTTTCTATGCATGTGAATGGAAGCTACCAGGGTTTTCCATTCTTTTGCAAGACTATTTTAGTCCAACAGCCACCACTGTGAGTATGCAGGGCTTGCTTTCATGAAAGAAAAGTATTTCACATAAACTCCAGAACCCTATTGTTGGATGGAATCAAAGGGGGGGAGGGGAGGTGGAGCTGGCCCTGAGGGTCAATTTATGCTTGTATCCTCTGAAAAATATCAAAACTTGTTCTCCAGAAGAAACACAATTATTTTTTAATTTTGTTTTATTAATTGAATTCTTACCCATCACCGTGGAAAACAACAAAATTATTTTGCTGCAAAAGTTAGGGTGCAGTCAGCAAAGGCACAGTTTTACTATTTACTTAAAAATCTACTAAAGTCATGTGTACAAATTCCTGAAACAGTGTGTTCAGTATTGTTTGGTACTGTTGCTCTTCCCCCTACTGTAATATAAATGTATATCTGTCACATGTATAAGCTACTTACTTGAGTTATGTTTTATACTTATTTTAATATGTTTCTAATATGTTATACCCTAATGAGCTAGTATTGAATCAAATGTCTAAAAGTTAAAGCAATACTCTGGTGTCAGGAATAAAGAAGGCACCGGAAGGCTTGTGTGCATACGTGGCAGTCATGGCATCTCCACATATAGATACACTGACACAATGCCTCTGTATGGGGAGCATTCAGCATTTCCTTGCAGAGCGTGGAGTTGCAAAATGTTGGTCCTGCAATCTTTGCAGGACCGCATCGAGGAAGTTCCTCTAGTGGTTGTCTGAGTGAAAAGGTTATGCTTGCATTGCTGTGCCGGCATGGTCTTTGCACCAGAAGCACTGCATGCAGTGTAGCTGAAGTGGTTCTGGTGCCTAGAGTATCCCTTTAAAGTAACACAGCACCAACATTCCTCAGTGCATTTGTGTGTTCTTTTTGTCCATAATCTCACTCCCTGGAAATCAGAGGTACTAGCCAATGACTGAATGGCATAAGTTTTCATTAAAATGTACTTTGCCCATTTTCCATGGAAAATGTGTCAAACTTGAACTAAAACCTGCCATCAAGAAATGCAATTTGAGGACACTGCTGAAAATGTGGAAGCCTTACGACTAGAAATTTGCATGGGAATAATACATTTATACATTGTCAGAATATGCTAAAAAACCTGGGGTAGGCAACCTTCGGTACTGCAGATGTTGAGAACTACAACTCCACTGATTCTCTCCATGCATTATGACTGTAAGAGCATTATGATAGGTGTAGTCCACAACATCTGGAGTGCTGAAGGTCTCCCACCCCTGTTCTATACACTCAAACATTACTACTGAGGAGTTCAACAAACGGTTCATGGTTTTCACAACACTAGGCAGATTTTGCACTTGGGTACAGCAGTGATAAATTGCACGTCAATGGAAAAGGGTCTGCAGTGCTGTGGAATAGGATGGCTAGACAGAGGGAGCTGACTTTTTAAACTAGTAAAATGTGGTACGTTGCACCAAAGGTTTATTAAGGCAGATAGTACAAAGTTCAAATGGAACTCGGCTTAAATGTTGAGGGGTTAGACCTAGGGTGGTGAGATTCCTGTCCTATTATGTTTTACACCCCACCTCCTACAGACTGTAAGCTCGTTTGAGCAGGGTTCTCTTCAAACTATTGTTCCTGTAAGTTTTCTTGTAATTGTCCTATTTATAGTTAAATCCCCCCCCCCCCTATAATATTGTAAAGCCCTACGGAATCTGTTGGCGCTATATAAATGGCAATAATAATAATTAGCACAGAGAATAAGGAGGAAATTGTTTAACACATTTCAAGTGAAGTACAGAAGGTTGACCTAAATCAACTCCTTCTATATTACAAAATGCCTGAGTAACAATATGTGCTGCTTGTGTTGTTAGTATATCCTTAACAGTGTGACATGGTATTGGTAAATGGTATTACTGAAACTTGATGGGATGAAGAGTATGTCAAGTCTGAAATAAAGCACGATGTAAGAAAATGGCCTATAATATAATGTGCAAAAATATAGAAGAATTCTAGGTAGAAATGATCATGGGGAATAAGAAGGGAAATAGATTAATTCTCAAACCCACAAACTTTAATATGGAAAATAAGCTGTTCTCACAAATTGAATAAACTGCACATCTAGGTCAGACTTGGATCATTGGAGATTTTAAAGGGACACTATAGTCACCCAGACCACTTCAGCTCAATGATGTGGTCTGGGTGCCAGGTCCCTCAGGTTTCAACCCTTCACATGTAAACGTAACAGTTTCAGAGAAACCGCTATGTTTACATTTGGGGTTAATCCAGCCTCTAGTGGCTGTCTTCCGGACAATCACTAGAGGCGCATCTGCGATGCTGGAGGCAAATTTTGCCTCCATTGCGCAGAGCGTCCATAGATAAGTATTGAGACGCATTGTGACGTTGGACGGGGAGGAGAGGTCACCAGCGCTAAGGGAGCCCGGCGCTTGATTAAGGTAAGTGGGTTTTAACCTCTTCAGCGCCACGGGAGGGGAATCCTGAGGGTGGGGGCACCCTCAGGACACTATAGTGTCAGGAAAACCGCCTTGTTTTCCTGACACTATAGTGATCCTTTAATTACCCAGACATTTATTGTGATAAGTACTAGTTTTTTGGCACAAGGAAATACATTTGTTAAACCTGCTGACACTTTCATGTCTCAGTATAAGCATACAAATTGAGTAAATGCTCTTCTATATTTGGTAATAAATTATTTTAACCATTTGTGAAATGTTCAAGTAAGGGCATATTTGAGAAGAGAAGTAGTAACCAAAATATCTGACATAAACTCAAAAAATGCAAATGGGCTTCACCCCAAACCCTTACCTCAAAAGGTCTAATTTAAAATGCAAAGAACCTCTTTACAATGTATGGAGTGGTAGGGGAAGGGGGGGGAGAGAAGCAACAAAACCAATATTAAATGCAATATCTTCAAACTAACTATTCCAGACTTAAAATTTTTCAACATATTCCTTTGGGGAACAAATATAAAATAAAATGTAATTTAATGCAGTGGCTGCTTTCTTTGCTTCTATATTTTTGTTTTCATTTTATGGTTTTGTTTGCTGTCTGTACTCCATTTTACACTTCTCGTTCTTCATATATTGGCACGTTTTCTAATCATTTTCATAACCTTAAACATGCCATGTAGGATTGTGACATAGTGTTTTCAATTTCCTCTAGGATCTTTTACAAGAATGGGATATGAAGGGATCAGACATGGCAGTTATCACACAGAAAGGATCTGAATTGGAGATCCACATTATGGAAATCACCGCATCAGAGAGCCAGCTGAGAGGTAGTGTAAAAGAAAAACCGCAAATAAAACAAACCCACAAATGTTTCATTTATGCTTATTTCAGTGTCTCAATGCTGCTTGTATTAGTACTCTTTAATCACTATGTTTGTGGCTCACTTTGTGATATAAATGTATAGTGATTTTCTCATGGGTGTTCAGATGGGATAGTTGTCTTTGTACCTTAAAGGGTTACTTCTACCATCATGACCACTTCAGTGATTTGAAATGGTCATGGTGATTGGAGTCAGTATGTGCAGTGTTTCTGCTTGAAACACTGCACATACGGAGTTATTGTTAATTGTGTGCGGGGGGCTAATTACGCTTTCCAAGCTCTTTTGGGGGGAGCTGTGATAAATAATGCCAATAGGGCGTTATTCTTCAATTGTGATAAAGTTGAAGAATGGGAGTTGGCTCGCGTTATCCTGTAGTTTCAGATATCTTAAGTGAATGCCAAACCAAAAAGCTTTAAATATATACAAAGTAAGGAACGGCGCACACTTAAAAATACAGTAATCCCAGCAAACAAATATGGTGATTCAATTACACCATATGGCCATATTGTGCAAGCCCACCACTACTATGGTGGAACTGAATCCCCATATTTGTTTGCTGAGATAGGTGATTTTTAAGTAGCCTTATAAAAGTAAATACTGTATTTTTATGTGTGTGCTGTTCCTAATCTGTATATTGTATACATTTTGGTCTCTACAGCAGCTGAGAATGCGTGTTCTGGCTTTGTCCCCCTCCCATGCCCACAATTTACTTTTTTTGTAAGCTAAAAATATTTGTGAGAGATTACTAGAGAAAACGCAGTCACCCTGCGTCAATAGAGTAGAGAGGAGACTGAGCGTGTCCTAAAGCTGGAGATGTCATGTCAGTGAATCCATCAAATTAAAAACTTTAAAATACAATTTCTGGATATGAAGAGTATCTTTCACAATGCTATAGGAGAATGTTAGTACATTTGCTGATTTCCAGTAGGCTAGTGGGAGATGTTTGTTAAGGCCCTTTATTTTAAAGACCGTCCCTGAACCCTTAACAAGCATTAGTCTGCTAGAACACATTGTTCCTGCAAATAACAATGACATTTCTCACCAAATCTTCCCTAGTGCAGACTAAACATAAAATGCCAGTATTTTTAAATCCATCAAAATACCTTATGAAAGAGAATAGTTTATCTTTTGTTGCCATGAATTCAAGCCACAGCTCTATAGATTACTCATAAATAGAATTCTTTTTTTTCTTTGAATTTCCAATTTGGATCAGTAACAAAATCATACTGCAAACTGGAATAATATTGCATACCAATTTACTTGTGGGAATAGATTTTCATTTGTTTCCATCATGTTGTTATAAAAAAGACTTTATCCCAAATAAAACAAAAAACTGACAATACGACTTCATTAAATCTTCCTCAGTGGAACCAAAGGTTGCCACATCTTTGCTTTTGAATAATGATTGCCTTTCTACATGGTAGGCTCTCTAATACAAGTTCAATGCCATTCTCTTAAATTCTTTATTAATATTTGGCTTGCATTTTGTTTTGGCTGAACGTGGATAAACTGCCCATATGTGTACCGTTTCTGTTGACTGGCTTGAGTTTGACATTGTGTGACATTCAATTTGCAAAGGTGCAAAATATATGATAGGACCGTTTTAAAATGTCTGAGGTTAGAATAGAAATTAATAAGTGGCAAATATGGTTGTAACCATTTATGAACTGCTAGTTTAGAAAATGTTTCTGAAATATAGCCTATGCCACTCAAACCTTTGAATTATGTGGCAAACGATGCATAAAACCAGTTGCACAATTTTTGGATGACATTCCACTATAATTTGCTAACACCCAGAATATGCCATTATCTCTATTAAAAAAATAAGATTAAAAAAGGTTACAATAATACAATAAGATTAGTATTATCTAAACATTATCCCATTGTAGCAGGGATAAAAAAAAATTTCATTTACATTCATTTTTGAAAAATAAAAAAGTACTAATGTATGAAACAATGACAATTGCCATGGCACCCTGGATTTTTCTGAACTATATTTTTGATGATTGCTAAGCATTATGATAAATGTAGTTCATGAACTGAGATGGCAGTGCTAGCCATACCCGGCATAAGATATTCTTTGCATGCATGCTGTTTGATTGCCTTTTTTTAGTTTTTTTTTTTAACGCTTTGTGTATGGTTCTAGTTGTATGAAGGCCATAAAAGGACAAGTCATTTATTTTTATTCTTTCATAAGCTATGATATTTCCACTTGTGTTTGATTTTCAATCCATATTCTGTCAGTACAGCCCTTTAATTCAAAAACCACTCTTTGTAATTCATTGAATGTAGACTAATGCCTGCCAGCTCCTGAAATATCCGTAAATTGAGAAATTGTTTGTGTAAAAATGGTTAACTTGCATGCACAAGCATGTCCTTATAGTAGTTATACCATACTACTGAGTGACAGGTATATAAAAATAATAAGGATACATTGGAGTAATGGAGGTAAATAGTTTATAGTCTGGATTTGGAATTGGATCAATCAATGAGCATGGTTAGAAACTATTTGAGAGAGCTGAGTATAAATGGTGGGTTAGTGCACATGGAGATTTGGAAAACGTTTTATGGTTTCGTTTATTTTGCTTCCAGAACAATAGAGAAGTGACATTTTTAGCTATGCCATAAAGAAATGACTGTGACCTGTAGACATTTGTTGGGATTGGGCAGACATTGTTAGGATTGGTAATAGGGTGATTTAGTGGATTCATTGATTAAAACTTTGAGCCATGTGGGGTAGGGTTGGCAGTTTAATATGATGGAGGGTTATGTTTACAAAATCTAGTAGCGTACTTTCATCTCCTTGTCTCTTTTCCCAACGTGCCTGTGACGTCCCTGCTTTGCCTCCTTGTTTTGTGCAGGCTCTGTGCTGATGGCTTCATTGAGCCCTGTAGGAAATGTTAATGGATACCACACCTGCCAAGGTGAGCATGTTTGTGTTACATTGCATTTTTATTCCTTTTTGATGCATTTTACTGTTGTATAGTGATGATCATGATATTTTCTCTTTCTAGATCTGACTGGTATCCAGTGTGACATCTCTGAAACCAGCCAGAAGTATGAAGCTCTTGGGCTTGCACTAAAGAATCGAGAAGAGCAGTTCTCCACCTTGTTGGAGAAAATGCAACAGGTTCAGCAAGAGGCCAATCACATGCTTAGTTGGTTGGAATCTAAAGAGAAGGTCATGAGTGCAGTCAATGTTTCTCCCACAAAGTCAGAAATAGTGAAAGCCCAGGCCAAACAGAACAAGGTTAGTAGTAGCTTGCATCTAAGATCTACTTATTAAAGAATTAACTGAAAACTGTCATAAAACCATGTTAACAAATAATATCTGACCATAGCACATGCTTAATGTTAGAAGAATTCAGGGCATACCCACCTCCACTTGACCAGGTGTGTACAATAACATAACAGTCAGTCTATATTACTACTTCTGAGTTGATGTAAGGGACTTCCAAAGAAGTCTAATGTGAAGAGACCATTTTGTAATGCTATTATGTGTGAGAATGGATCAGTAATTTACAAAAGACTGTAACCAGGAATAACATTAAAACACCTTAGTGGATGAGGCCTTTGATTGAAAATTACTGTCTAGTGATAAAGTGATATTTTATAGTGTCAAGACGCCTTTTGACATTCTGTATAGAAAAAGATTCACATGGAATGGTGTAGAGACATACCACCATCCTGCCTACTGCACTGCAGAGAGTAAAATGATCCATGTACACAATAGTTCTCTTCCATTCCAAAGAGAAGATGATGAAAAGTTTATATTGCTGGTGATGGAGCATATTACTGAGGTGGACATAATAAATGTATCTCCTGTTTCACTGGTTAGCAATATCATAATTAACGTGTAGCTACTTTCTACACATGAATTAGAACTCATTTTACAAAGATGTGTATGGATTCAGGAATCCTAAACTATCTAGGACCAAGCAATTGGGGTTAAATGTATTATACGATGCAGTAATTTTAGTTTCTTCTGTCTTTGGCATAATATCAACTGGCTTCCTCTATCCCATTTTCCATTCCAGGAATTCATATCTGAACTGGAACAGAGTTCTGGAAAAGTGAACAGTCTGAAGGCTGCTCTGAGAGACCTATTAGAGAAACATCCAAACTCTCCAGAGGCCGAAACCTGGAAGAAAACCCTGGAAAATCTTGGTAAGAATATAGATGGGAATTTAAGGGGGAAAGTATTTATACAATACTGTCCTGTATCTATGCAACATTTATTTGTTTGAAGTAAATCCAAAACCTGCCCATATTGTGATAACAGGATACAGCACTGCATGTGAGGAAGGAAAGAAACTCCATTGTTATTCATGGAACCTATCTGCACTATCTGCCACGTCCAAGATGGACTTTGACTTGCAAATGCAAAATTACGCAGCTAAATTCCGAATTTGATGGTTCTATCAAGCGCAAAAGTGAAACCTCTGGTTCACTTTTTTTTTTTGATGATCACTTGTTTTGTTTTTTAAGCTTCCATAGTATTCATGTCGTTGTTACCCAATCTCACGTCTTTGGTCTAATGTGAAATAATAAGAATGTGGCTAATTTAGAGAAATTCAGAGGCAGAGATCTGCAGTAATTCACTAAATATGCCATCCTCTGAATTGCACCACCTGCTTGCCATTGCTCAATTGCTTTAAATTCTGAAATTCTCTTCAAAATGGACTGAAGGGTGTTACCAAATCTCCCAATGAAGATTGGGGCTGCCAGCTTATAGATTGCTTGCAACATTGAATCCAGCACCACTCACAAAATAGTTCAAAATGTTATATGAAGTATTTCTTTTTTGGTGGACCACACAGCTGGTGGGAAGCAAGGAAGGGATAGATTTCCATAGATAGTCCATCTTTATCACTTACAGTGTGCGGAGGCTAGAGGTTAAATTTGGGCAGGAGCACTTCAGATGAGCTTCTATTAACTATGGTGTAGTGCTATCATCTCAGCAAGATGTAACAGGAAGATCAAGATTAAATAATAATAAACAAGAACCATGGGCTTCCTCCAGTTCCCACATACCTTGTATAATGGAGTAGAATGAATAAAACAGTGGTCTTACCTATTCTGGACAGATCATTCCTTTATGTTTCAACATTGGGATGTGTAAACCTCCTGACACTAGTAATTCTGGCCCTTTCACAGAAATTTCAGTGCCAGAGGAATGCTAATCTTGGAAGCCCACCCAACCTTTACCAATATTGCCAGGATTCCCAAATTTATGCTAATTTAAAGAAGGCTATGTACTACTGGTTCTAAGCCCTTGCACACTGGCTCTTATAGTTCTAATAGTTCCCAACCAAGCATGCAAAAAGTAGTTCTGCTGGGATAAGCATCTTAAATAAACCCAATTAAGACAACATTTAGGATACCAATGTTGGGTATTGCCATGGAAGAGTAACATATTAAGTGTTTTTATTTTTAATTTATTTTTTAACATAAAAAATTAAACAAACTGGTAGTAATCACCAATATTTGTTATTCTGATGTGTAAATATAGTGGGCTTATTTTCTTGTCCTTGCCTTTCAGACTTACAATGGGATAGAGCCAACCAAGTAACGTCCGAGCGTCAACAGAAACTGGAGGAGTCTGCTAATCAGCTAGCCACATTCCAGGCTGCAGGTTCCCAGTTGCGTCCCTGGCTGAATGAGAAAGAATTAATGATGAGTGTTCTGGGGCCTCTATCTATCGATCCCAATATGCTAAATGCACAAAAGCAGCAAGTACAGGTAAGACAAACAATGTCTATGAATTACTTAAAGTATCTTTTGATGTTAGTGTATGGATATAAAATAATACATACACTATTCATGAACTGATTGGTTGGTATAAACAAAATTGCATAACTGTGTAATCAGAACATCTATTCAGTTAAGGCACTTTGCTTCTTCCCTCCTAATTCAAGAGTTCCCTTGTATGTTATCTTTCTGTTTTCCCAAGTGTTTGAGGAAGAAAAAAGGGTTAGTTATAGGTATCTAGACTAAAGGCCTTGTAAGTGATTTTTTTTATAAACCTGTACAATAGCACTGCTTTTATTGTAATGTTTGTTAAATTGTGATTTGCAGGAGGACACTTTTCTTTGTCTTTCTACTCATTTTCTGGCGTATCCAAAATTATATATATATATATATATATATATATATTTATTTTTTTCTTGGCAGACTTTTTGTTAATACACATTTGATATTGTATGCAATTCCAAAATAGAATAAGCCTATAAATCCAGAAGATTAATACAATCCTTGGAAGATGAAGAGGAGCTTTTTATCATCCGTTTGCTTATAAAAAAAGATCTTCTAAACATAGGATGACTTTCCTCTTTTGGATAGAAGCTCCTGGTTTATACATTCTGCTTTGTTGTTTCTTGACTTTGTTTATTCAGATCTGTCAATTTGTGCAAACACTACCATGTTATTTCTGTTCTAGTTTATGTTGAAGGAATTTGAAGCTCGCAAAGATCAGTATGAAGAACTAAAGCATGCAGCTTATGGGATCCTTACAGGTCCTGGAGATGAGTCACCATTTACCTGCCAAGTGGAAGAAGAGTTCCATGAGGTTAGCAAGAAATGGACAGACTTGACCAGTCGATTAAATTCCAGGGCTGAACAGATTGACCAGGCAACAGTGAAAAGTACAGAGTATCAGGAAGTCCTCCAGGGTCTGATGGATAAAATTAAGCTAGCTGGAAAGAAACTGAGTGAGCAGCCAGCAGTTAGCACTCAGCCTGATGCTGTGAAACAGCAACTACAGGAAACCAGCGGAATTCGATCTGACCTGGAGATTCTAGCTCAGGAAGTTACTGAGGCCCAAGTCCTGTGTACAGAATTATCTGCACTTGTGGTAGAACCATATCTGAAAGATGAGCTTCAGAAACGTCTTGATACTGTTGCACTGCCCCTCAAAGGAATGGAAGACTTAGCAGGTTAGTTTCACTGTATGATTTATAAAATTGTTTCAGAAATATTACCATGAACATTTTATGGAATCCCTGCGGCTTCTAGTGTTCTTAAATAAAGCTATATTTTATCATGTGCATTGGACTTGCGCATTTGGTTTCAAGCTAATTGCAATTAATTTGAAGTTGGGCAATCAGTGGGTCGTCCAGATTCCATAACTCCAAAGTGCTGTATGGACACATCCCGAAACAACAGAAACAGTTTCCAAACAGTTTGTTTTGTGATTCAGAGTTCCGTCAAAAAATATATGATTAAATGGACAAAAGATAATTGATTGTCAAGGGCCGCCACTGTCAACAATGTTGATTTTTATTCATAGATCAAGTGTGAAGTGAGAAGGAAAAAACAAAGGAGGAGCAGTAAAATATGTAAAATCTATATTTATATATTTAATACATATATTTTTTTATTTTTTTTTTACTGCTCTTCTGTTTTTCCCCTCTATTGGCTAGTTCTCATCACTCATCTATGGACCAAATGAGGGGAAAATGCAACTGGCAGTGTACTGGAAAATACATGCATAATATTAATATGTATATATTTTGCAGTACATTGGCGCATTACTGCACCCTTTTGATTCGTCTGTACCGTTCTTCTGAAATGATCGTATCTTCCAAGTCAAAACAGTAGTAAAAGACATCTATCCATATAAACATTGAGAGCCTTTTTAGCAACACATTTTGCTAGCCAAATTTCTTACAGTTTTATTGCCTAATTCCATAGAGATAAAAACTACCTCTAGGCATAGGGCTCTAGTGCCCTCTGCTTCATGATCTTTCTCACCCAGTTAGAAGAAAAAGGGGGCTGGTGTTTTGAGGTTTGTGATTTATTTTTTTTATTTCGGTCCACCCAGACAAAACATTTTTCCTTGGTGGAATGATTCAGCCAAACCAAATTTTTCCAGCATGCACCAGTTTAATGTTTATGATTGGATTATTCAGTAATTGGGTTGTTTATTAAGATCTGTTTTTGGAAACATATCTGTTTACTACAGAGATATAATTATATTTTTTGTAGCATATTCTCAGTTAGAATTGTCTATTATTGTATTAATATAGTAATTTTATTTGTTATGCCTTGCAGCGGATCGTGTGAATCGTCTTCAGTCAGCCCTTGCCAATTCGCAGCAATTCCAGCAAATGTTTGATGAGTTAAGAAACTGGTTGGATGAAAAACGGCTGCAGCTAGCCAAAAGTTCCCCTGTGTCTTCAAAGTTCGAAACATTGCAAACTCTTCTTCATGAGCAGGAGGAATTTCAGAAGAGTTTAAACCAAAACAGTGGATCATATGAAATGATTGTAAATGAAGGTGAATCTCTGGTAATGTCATCACAACCTGGCGACGAAAAGACTGGCCTACAAAATCAGCTTACAGGGCTGAAGTCAAACTGGGAAGAGCTGGTTAAGAAAGCAACTGAAAGACATAGCAGACTGAAGGACTGTTTGCAGAAGGCCCAGAAGTATGGACGAAACGTAGAAGATTTAGTTCCTTGGTTAGAAGATTGTGAAGCACAAGTAATAAAAATGGAGGTGACTCTTGATCCAGTGCAGCTTGAAGCCCAGCTTCTTCGTGCAAAGGCTCTTCAAAGTGATACTGACAAAAAACGGTCTCTACTTGACATATTGAACAACTCTGCTGACCTTCTAACTGAGGCAGCTGAAGTAGATGACAGTGAAATACTGGAACAGAAAGCAGTTATCAACCAAAGGATGGACAACATTACAGAACAATTGCACAACAAATCAGAATCGATTGAAGAAATGTCAGTTAGACTAAAAGAACTGAAGGACACTTTTAAAAATGTTGAGAAAAGGCTGGAAGGAGCCAAACACATTTTAGAAATATATGCTACCCTTGGCCCTCAAGCATGCAGCAGTAAAAATTTAGAAAATATGAGAACCCATCAAGACATGCTCCAAACATTAGACCCACAAGTCAAGTATCTGAAAGACCTAATCCAGGGCTTGACGGAAGATGCTCCTGAGGGATCTGATGTCTCCCACCTTGTACGTCAGGTAGAAGCTGTGGAACAGGACTTTGAGAATGTCAAGCAGGAAGTGAATGAGTGCTGCTCAAATATGGAGAGCAAATTACAAGGAATTGGACAGTTCCACTCTAATGTTCGTGAGATGTTTTCCCAACTGACAGATTTGGATGATGAGCTAGACAATATGTGCCCTGTTGGTAGAGATTTAGACAGCCTAAAGTCACAAACTGAAGTTGTTCACAAATTCATAGAGACTCTACAAGGCCTAAAATCAGATATTGAGTGCTCAGAGAAAAAATGCAGGGTTATGCTGGAGAATGAGGGAGGTCCTGACCTCATAGGACTAATGAGGGAGCTTGGTACTCTAAATAAGCAGTGTGCTAAATTAACAGAAAGGGGCAGGAATCGTCAAGAGCAGCTACAATCCACTTTCAACCGGGTGGACGACTTTAACAAGAAACAGAAAGAACTGAAGCACCAAATTGAAACTGCAGAGGGCAGCAGTGCTCTTCAAGGGGTGGTTGGCACTGAAGTAGAGTCTATCAAGCAGCAGCTTGAAGATTTTAAGGTAGGAAATGGCTATTTTTATTGCTTTGTACAGTACACTTTCTCTACTTGTTACACTTCTGGTCTGTACACGACTTTCAATCACCTATTATTCTTGAGGATTAAGTGAAAATCTTGAGTAAGTTGGAAGTTTTAGCTGTATCATTTCCTCCCCAAAGCAGCATTAATGAATTATGTGGTTTAGACTGTCCACGTGATTACTTAATTATTCCCAGGTACTAGCTGGTGAGTGGCTTTCCTATTTTTATTTTCTATTTTAAATTTTGATATTAAATATTTATATGTATGTCTAATCTAATAGATATTTTGTAGTAAAAGACATCTATCCATATAAACATTGAGAGCCTTTTTAGCAACACATTTTGCTAGCCAAATTTCTTACAGTTTTATTGCCTAATTCCATAGAGATAAAAACTACCTCTAGGCATAGGGCTCTAGTGCCCTCTGCTTCATGATCTTTCTCACCCAGTTAGAAGAAAAAGGGGGCTGGTGTTTTGAGGTTTGTGATTTATTTTTTTTATTATTCTTTATTTTTGGCAATACAGTGATATATTTAGGCACACATTGCGAGGTACGAGTGTTCATCAATATCAGTATGAATCTCTTATTTTACATCGTTATACATCTTTATGCAGGAGGTTTGTGATTTTTCACACCAAATAATTGTTTGGGAGAAAATTTGCTCCTTTCAACTGAATTGTTAGTGTACATACCCAGCAAGGATGCAAAAATTTCACATGGAGAGAGGAGGAATTCCTCCTTATCTCTGCTTATAACTTACCAAAAGCTGCACCTGTTATCTACCTATGTATGGATGGTAGGTCCACTTAAGTGTTGGCTTTTTAAGAAGCTGAATGTTCACTGTAGCTGTGAAGTACATTGTGTATGTTGAATCTTGAGGAAAAAGACTGTTCTGCAGGAGGGAAGGAGGGGTCCGATGCAGTGAGCATTAACAAAATATACTATCTAGTACACATCACAAGCTGTGGTTTGTTTTCAAAGCATTACAGCCCTGCTTGGCAACAGACACTAGTGCAGACTGCACAATTCACGGCCTGGAGACTCATTTCTGGCAGTCAAGAGTAATCTATGAGCTCATGGGAAGTGTAGACAATAGCAGGAAAAGAATGCAATTTTACATGATCCTCACACAAGCCACGCAGTGTCAGAGAGGAGGTATAGAGGCCATAGATTTGTTTATATGTCCCTCTCTGTAGAAAGAGGTGTTTATATGGTGTCAGGAAGTGTATGACTTCATAGGCCACAGGAAGAAGCCATAACATCTTCTGACAGCCACATACAGACTGTAATTCTCACTTGTATTCAATCTGTACAAGCCAGATTCTGATAAGGACATAAATTTAAAAAACTGTGAAGGTCTGCTAAAATGCTGGCTGGTTTGTTTACAATATAGGCCTCTATAATTTAATATTTTGAGGTGAAAAAGAAAACAAACAAAAATAAATTTTAAAGGTTTATCCAAAAATATGACATAATTTGAAAAGCTTATACGAAAATATTAAATTGAGGCCATAGTTTTTTCAGTGGATAAGACTCACTTTGCCTACTTATTCTGCTTGTATTTATACTTGTTTTTAAATCTTCAAGCCTTATTTCTTCCTTGATCTATTGCTGCGCACTTGGTAGCCATTTAAAACATTTCCTACATCTAGACTGTTCATTTTAGGCTTTTTTTCATTACATCATCATACATTTTGAGTATTTCATAAAGGTAGAAAATATATCAAATGTCAATATGTCAATTCTGTGCATATTTTGCATCTGTTGTTGCACTGCATGCTGGCAAAATACATCCCCTCCCACCCAGTGGACACAAAAAAAAAAAAAAAAGAAACAAAAAATCACCTCACTCCCTCCCCTCGCCAGCCCTGAGCAATCATATGCAATCTGAGCTGGCAATAGGTCCAATCACAGCTTTTCTATGAGAAGCCTGTGATTGGACCACGCACAGTCCTTGTGACAGATGGTATGTAGTAGATCAGTGTCCTGTGCTGGGTAAAAACCTCACTTCCAAGCAGTTTCATTACTCTACGTACTAATACAGCTGAAGTATGAATTTTATTAGATTGTAGACTTAAAGTGACACTATAGTCACCAGAACAACTACAGTCTAATGTATTTGTTCTGGTGTCTACTGCCTGTCCCTGCAGGCTTTTTAATGTAAACACAGCCTTTTCATAGAAAAGGCTGTGTTTACATTACTGCCAGGTAACACTTTTAGTGGTAGTCACTCAGGCGGACACTTTGCATGAAGGCGCTGAATGCTCCTCAAAGAAATTCATTGATCACTGTGTTTTGCCACACATGCGCAATAGCCTCCCAATGCTTTCCTTTGGTAAGTAAGATTGACGATCTCAGTCAAGGCGCTGGATAAAAGTGAGTCAATGTACCTTTTTAACAGGGAAGGCCACCTAAACGGCTATTTAGGATGTGTATTCCTGACATTATTTTCCTTTCCTTTGCATATTTTTTTTTGTCAGATGAAGACACTATGAGAAATTATTTTACTTAATGTGTTGTAGAGAATTAATAGTTTATGTAGACGGGCTGTCCTAATGGTGTAATTCAACTTTTTACAAGGCTGCCTGCTAACTGCCCACATGCACAATATGAGTGAGAATCAAAATAAAGTATTGCACTTACCAAATTCTAGGCACCTGGACACAATTTATAGTCGCTATGGTGACCATGAGCCCATAATTTGTTAAAGCTTGGTTTTAGATATGTAAATATACAGTTCTGTTCTCTAGTTATTCTGACTGTATTGCAGAGGCATTAATGGAATAAATCACAGCTATTAGATTATACATAGCATACTTATTTATCTGCTTCAATTTTTGTAACTTTGCTAACCAGCATACCTTTTATTAGTATGCATGAAGTGCCAATTGCTTGACAGCAATTAAATTGATTATTAGCTTATATGATTATGGGTAAAAACTAAATAAGAGCAACTGCCCTGGAAGTATGTGACATTTAGCAAGCAAAGCAGAGAAGCATGAGTGTTGCCTACAAAACATTGTATCTAGCAGGGTAGGATTGATTTAAATCATTAGTCAGTAAGACTCAATTGAAATCATAATCTTTCATTATAAAGACTCATTCTTTCTGATTGTTATAATCTGTAATATTTGCAGCCAGATAAAGATTTAATATTTAGAATAACTTTTCAGATCAGTTTAAAAGGTATATCAGAATGTATTTTGTTATATGCCATTAGAAATACATAGTTCACTATCTCCAATTTAATAGGTTATTCACCCATAATATCTATGCTTTCCCTTGTTTTGTTTGTCAAGATAGTGGAGCTTGCCTTAACGCAGCACTGTTACCGTGAGGCGACTTTGCAAAGACCCCTGACAGTG
The DNA here is from genome assembly GCA_933207985.1 of Pelobates cultripes. Classification (NCBI taxonomy): domain Eukaryota; kingdom Metazoa; phylum Chordata; class Amphibia; order Anura; family Pelobatidae; genus Pelobates; species Pelobates cultripes. The sequence continues at coordinate 199,278,296 of OW240912.1, read as the reverse complement.
ATATCTCTGCCAGGGAGTCTGGTGGCCAGGAGGACAAGCAAAGGTGTGTTTAACTTATCTGATCCTGTCCCTCACGGGCACCACCATCTTCTTCTAGTCGCTCCTTTTCTGCAGCATTGAGGTCTATGGAGGATCTCGCAAGCAGGATTGACACTTTTTTACAGCGGTAGCTCCACCCAGTGTCTCGAAGTGTTAGGCGTAGGAAATATACTGATACAAAGTAGTCTATACTTTGTCTCAGTATATCTCTTAACTGGGCTTAAATTTCAGTGAAATTCCAACAGAGTTAAAGGATCACTGTAGGGTCAGGAACACGAACATGTATTCCTGACTCTATAGTGTTAAACCCGCCATCTAGCCCCCCTGGGCCCATCATGCCTCCATAAATATAGCAAAATCTTACTGTATTCAAGCTTGAAGCTGTAGATCTGCATGCTGTTTGCCTCAAATAAACATGCTGACATCATCAGAAGTGGTAGCCTGATCCAATCACAGTGCTTCTCCATAGGATTGGTTGAGACTGGCAAAGAGGCAGATCAGGGGCAGAGCCAGCATGATTCAAACACAGCCCTGGCCAATCAGCATCTCCTCATAGAGATGAATTGAATCAATGAATCTCTATGAGGAAAGTTCAGTGTCTGCATGCAGAGGGAGAAGACACTGCATTTTAGACAGCCATGACCCAGGAAGGATCTCTAACAGCCATCTGAGGAGTGGACAGTGAAGTTATCACTAGGCTGTAATGTAAACACTGCATTTTCTCTGAAAATTCAATAAGCTGTAGTTGTTCTGGTGACTATAGTGTCCCTTTAATATGATTATTTCATAAATATCCTACCTTAACCCATTAAGGACACAACTTCTGGAATAAAAGGGAATCATGACGGAATATTTCCATCATGTGTCATTAAGGGGTTAATGAGCTACACTTTTTGTCCCTACTTTGTATGTCTTAAAGGAAAATAGATTAGGAATAAAGGAATGAAAAAGTGGAAGAGAAGAGAAAACAATAGGAGAAAGGCAAATTTGAGGTGACAGAGCCACTTTAGACATTGCAATGAAAACATTGCTGTTCTGCAGAATGGTAATGTTTTCAGCTGCAGGATTGAAATGTGGGGACATGGCACCTAGACATCTCAGTTGATTGGTATTATAGTGTCCCTTTAAAAAAAAAAAAAAAAAAGTGTGTGTGTGTGTGTATTGAATATATTTTCTTGTATGTGCTTAAACATCACAGTTTGTTAGCTGAAGTGGTTCATCAAAATGTCTTTAAAAGAATTTAAACTGAAATGGTTTGCCATATTTTTTTAAAATCATCCATTTTTATCCACTCCTTTTTTCCCCAGGGCAACGGCCTAGCCCTACACAATTTTAAAAGTCCATGAGACTGTGTGGATGCACGATAAATGAGTAGTATTTGAAATAGGCTAGCGTTGCCTTGGGAACTTGTGTATTATCAGATATTTTAATAATCCATCAACATGCCTGGTTTTTGTTGTGGGGGTTTTTTTCTGACGTTTTATGACACCAGGCTAAAAGGGCCAGTGACAAAGAATATTTTTATAGTTCATCAGCTTTTCTATTTGTGATATTATGCAAATGGCCTTTTCACATAAAACAATGCAAGGTCATGCCTATGACAAAAGGCTTGAAATTTACCATTCCTCTGGCCAGCTTTGCATTATGCACAATGAAAAATGCTCATAACATCTCGGTTTGATAAAAAAAAAATATGTGATGTCACATATTAAGCTTGGAGAACAGCCATCTTTAAGCTGTTACCTCCCCCACAGAAAATGCTACTGAAGGATTTTTGGATTGAGGTATATAACAGATATAAACCTAAAACCTATACGTTGGGGGCATCATTGCACTTGTAAGACATTGCTGGACACAAATGTGTATTTTATTGAAGTAAAAGCTAACCGTACTATGCAATTCACTGTTAAAATGCCATGCAGAACTTGGAAATAACATTTTTATTTTCTCACTTTTTTAGATTTAATTAGTGTGGGTTTTTTTGTGTTCCATATATAAATATTTGATGTGAAATGAAAGCCCTATTTCTCATGAACAAAATGATATATAAGTGTGGGGGCACTTAATATGAAAGAGGTAAATATGGTTGAACTGACATATAGCTAAAATTCTCGGTTTTGGTTTGGTTTAGAACTTGGACAATTGCTTACGACCTTAAGGGGTTAACCTTCCAAAAATGTGTTTAGAAATTAGTCTGTGTAAATAAGATACATTGTTTTAAATTACATTTTAGTTACATATATTAGTAAGTCACCTAATATTTTAGAACAGCTTTGCCCCAAGCCACAACCCTACTCACAGCCCTAACACCAGTGTCCTTTTTTCCATTTTAAATGTTGGGAGATATGATCCCCTTGTAATATATCAAGGAGAATATGTATGGATTCATGAGGAACTCATGTTTAGTTACTGTTGATAGGTACATATATATATATTCAATGTTATATTTTTTTTTTAATATATCAATACTAGGAGCACTCACAGGACTTTTCTCCAATGTATAATCAAGATCTTTGAAAAGGCCCATAGATGGTCATAAATGTAATTATCACCAGTTGTTGTAAGTAAATTAAAGAATATTATCTATTGAAGAAAAGGCCTGTGAGTGCTCTTATTTTTGATAAGTTTATATACAGTGTAGGAGGCACGTAGGCGTGTCCGTCCAGCAGATGAAACATTCTTTGTTAGTGGGAGGTGAGCAACAAAAAGCTCAAATAGGTGCATTATATACATAGTCCATTTATAAGCTACCACTAGTTTTGTTGCAGAAAGATTCTAATGAAATGCAAGATGTTGCTAGGCAATCACAGCTTAATGTATACTGCATCCTCACATTTTTTTAGATTGAAATACCAAGGTATATGTAATGTGTTAATTATTACTGGCTGGTGTTCAGAAAGGCTTGCTAACCAGGGTTACACAGTTTGTGTCAGAATAGTGAGAAAAGTGGTTGAATATATGGGAAGTGCGTTTGTGCAGTTTGCAAGGATTGAGCAACACTAGGGCTGCACAGATCTTTGTCACTGTTGACATTAAAGGAGGACTATAGTGCCAGGAAAACAAACTCGTTTCCTGGCACTATAGGGTTATTAGGTCACCCCCCATTCCTGCTCCTTCAGCCACTTACCTTAATCCAGCGCCGGGCTCCCTCGGTGCTGATGACCTCTCCTCCCCCTGCCAATGTCAGCTCCGAATGCGCAGGCGCAGCCAGAGCCGCGTGCGCATTCAAACCGCTCATAGGAAAACATTATCAATGGTTTCCTATGGACATCAGCATGTCCTCAGTGCGATTTTCGCGTTGAGGATCGCGGAAGTGGCTTCTAGTGGCTGTCAGGGAGACAGCCATTAGAGGCTGGATTAACCCTCAATGTAACTGCTATGTTTACAGCTGCATGGTTAAAACTAGGGAGACCTGGCACCCAGACCACTTCATTGTGCTGAAGTGGTCTGGGTGTCTATAGTGGTCCTTTAAGTCTAAAACAATGTCTTCTAATTTCCTTATTTTGCTCCAGTGTTATGGATTTTAACCAGATGTAATCAAATTTGCGGTCACCTTGCCTACAAACAGTCACCAAGGTTTCCTGCATTCATGTTTGCTGACATATTAAACCAAAACTAACACAACACCAGAATCTGTACATATTGATGTTTGTCGATTTGTTCACTAAATATTCATTAACAACAGACATGCAAAAATTACACCCTAATAAGCAGATTTGGAAAGAATCTCTAGCTCAGCACAATAGTTTTTGGGGGGTGTTTGTTTTTCTTGCTTTGCTAAGTGTGTGTAAATATAGCAAGTCTGTTAAATGACTATTCTGAAATAAAGTTGCAATAATAAAGATGGTAGCTGTACTCAATCCCAGCAGCCATCCGTTGCTCTGGAGCAGGACCAGCAATCCAACAAAGATAAGGTATAAAAGAAATTCTCCAACCACTCAAGGTGTTTAAGCCGCAGGCAGTTTTAATAGAACAGAAAAGAGCAGCAACGTTTCGACCTGATAAGGGATCTTGGTCAAGCTTGCTCTATTCTGTTCTATTAAAACTACCTGCGTCTTGAGTGCCTGGAGAATTTCTTTTTTTGTCTTATTCGTCTTATTCTGATATATATTAATATTATATTGTTACTGTTCATATTGGTGAATATCTTTGATATCACTTGAATATGAAAGTGGTATTTTGTCAGACACAGAGCGCAAATGTCCTCACAAGAGGCCTAAAGAAACATCAGATTAGAAACTGCTCTAACAATTTGAGGCAACTAGTAATGTTTAACAGCACAGTTAAAAGGGCCATTTGAGTTCATGCTGAAAAAAGTCCTTAATTCCTGTCTGAGTATCACAGGACTTCCTGAGAAGGAGTTTGCCTTAATTTGGGCAGAATCTTGTGATATTCACCTCAAGGAACACAAATAACTGGGCAATCATAAATTCTTTGGAGAACTCTTTAACCCCTTAAGAATCTGTGATGTCATCATAACAATCTTGCCTAGGATTTTATTATTCTAAATGGAAAGTCATATTGCACTATTGTCTTTGGGGACCATATTGTGATGTTGGCAAACATTGCCATGTCCGCCTAAAGGGAGTTGATGCTGAAAGTTTTTTATAATTTGAAAACCGGTTTGGAAACCACAGGTTCTATGTACAATGATTTAACAAGTACTGCTATAGAGAATACAAGAGAGTATTAGTGTAAGTAAAATTAAGGACTCATGTACTACCAACAGTTCTCTTGGATACTTAGCCATTATCTCAGCTCAGACACCGTTCTCTGACATATGAGCTACAGGAAGTTTGGGTCATCTTTTAAACTGGTACCTTACCATTCACAGGAAATAAATGTTATCTAGTCTGTGAATGATCATGAATAGTAATCGTGGTGTAGTGACACAGAGGAAAATACAGCTCGCACTCAATCAGCTGTAAATTTGGGGAGTCATTAATCATAGATACATTCTTACAGTAGTGTATAAAGAAATTCCACTGTTGTAGCCATGAGTTTTGTATCAGTGGGATTAGGTGACATTTACAATGCATTGGTTTTACCCCTGGGGCTTACAGAATTAATGCTGATGCCCTTTTTGTTTTCCATTCTTTCTTTTATACGTTTCTCCACAAATGTCTGTATTCTTTCTTTTTTAACCAAATTCATTGTTTGGGATTGAGGCATTTCCTATACTTTTAAGCTTCAGACTCCGTCAATCTGCGGCGATTTCACAAGGGGAGTAGAAAGCATTTTTGGACTTTGAAAGGCATTATAGGGGATGAAAATATAAACATATGTGGCAGTTAACATGAAGTGTAAATAAACATGTGCAGCAACCAACTGTATAGAAAGGTTAGCTACTGATTATAGTCCTAGAACTCAGTCCGGCAATTCCACATCATAATTCTTAATATTAAGGTAATAAACCTTTTCTGACCTTTCACAAACCAAAATGGACATCATGTAAACAGTGTGTAGACTTTGTTGTATTGAGAAAGAAATTAAATAACATCAATTATTAAGTGATTGCTGTATTAACTAATTACTGCACACTGTAGTCGTTATAGTGCCAGTCCAGGAGTGTAACTCCCCACCCTTGCCTAGTAAGTAGTGTTTGTTTGCTAACATTTTTGGCTACTTACAGGGCCTCCCAGCTCCACTGCTGCCATTGGCTGAGCGATATTAACTGACATTTTCCAAAATGAGCTTGCCCTGCACTGTAGTGCTGAGCATAGGAGAGCTACATCACACTGTACATCTAGAGTCTGCAAGTGGACAGAGAGGTCAAGGAATATGTTGGATGTTTACATGATATATAAAGTAATTTTTTATAGTGATAATGTTTTTCTCCCTATTAAATCTGCCATTTATTTACATTCATTTTTTTTTTTTTTTTTTACAAATGAAGTTCATATAAGCAGTTAACAAACATATGTTTGTGACCTGTATTTACATGTGATCATAATTTGTATCAGAAATTAACCTCAGTTTCCTGAAAAGCTGCTTTGCTTATTAAAGCCCTCTGAATGAAGATGCTATTGTATGCATTGAAATTGTGTGCCTGGGTGTGTGTACAGTGCTCCTGTATCACTATGTGAATTCCTGACACACCCAGCTCCACACTGCCGTCAGCTGGTGGATAAGGCCAAGTTGGACATCTGCAGCTGTGAATGAGCTGTTTATAGAGTGGCAAATGGTCCAGGATTATGACGGAGGCTTCTCAAACACTCAGGTTCATGGCTGGACAGACAAGTCTGTGTTATCCTTGGAATGTGTTTGGAAAGTCTGCCTAGAATTTGCTTTGGATTTCTGCAGTACCTACAAATTCCCTGAGAGTGACAATTTGTTGCTTCTTACCTTAATAGTTTTCCTGCTCTTTGGAATGACCACATGTAACTGAATAATTTAGTTTAGCTTCTTTTTTTATTTGTTTTATGATTTCTATATGAATGGTTGTGAAGAATTACTAAACATTATTGTGAATCTGCAATTGTTTTTCTCTCTCTCTCTCTCTCTCTCTCTCTATATATATATATATATATATATATATATGTGTGTGTATGTATGTATGCGGGTGGGGGAGGGGCTGGAATAATACCGCTAAAGCTTATTGAAGAAGGACAGGAGGTAAAAACTTACTAGTTACACTAATTTACGTGAGGGGATTAATTCTCCTCATCTGCTAGGTTTCACATCAGCAAGTGTGCTAGTGGAAGTTTCCAGTCTGGTGTTTAGGGGTGATGTGAAATCTTTATAGTGGCACATAATCACACAAAATACAGTCTCAGATGTCATCTTCACATTTATAAGCGGATTAAAAAGCCCATTGTGCTGCTTAACACCACGGTTTGAAAATATATTTCTAACACACTTGCAGAAAAGACCTGTCTGGCTAAACCCCTTACAATAGATTCTTCACTATAATCCAGAGGTCAGCTTGACACTGATGAGAACTGATAAGAAGAAAATGCTGCCTGTGGATAGACACCTTCATTCTTAAAGATTTTAACCCATGCTGTGGACTAGAAGCTATGTATAAGGTAGTAGGTTACTGCCTGAAATGAGTCGTGGCATTTAAATTGACAAAACTTGTGTGCCAGTGCTTGACAAATCTGTGGTGCCAGGTCACCATGGCGACACAAATTATAGGACCAAGTGCCAAAATTGCCTGTAGATCAGGAGATATGAATAGATCTTCCATACCTGGGTTCCCTGGCACACGTCTTTTATTATGGTTACTTTCCTGCCCACTGATGATCAGCACTGTTGGTGATGAGAAGGAAGAGGAGATTGGAGATTTGCAACGCAGTCCATGGCATTAATGCAGAAAGATCTGAATGATGATAGCCAGTGCCGTGAGGAAATGATATATAGTGCCATCACATTTTGTAGCACTGTACAATGGGATAGTGCTGCACCCGTCCCATCTCCTCTCTTTTATCATTAATAACAGAGGGTAATAGCATTGGGGTGAAGAGGAAAATGAATAAGTGTGTATCTAATTAAGAACATATGTATATGTGCAAATGTGTGTTTGTCAATATATGACAATGTGTGGGTTGTTTTTTTTTTGCTAGCTATGTGTGCAGTTAGTTTGGTACATGTATATGGGAGTTGCTGCTGTGATGCGATTTTGAGTGTAGTTAATAAGGTATGCGAGTGTGTGTAAGAGTATTGCTAACTCTGTGTTGCTCATGAAAAATGGGTCTCCTAATTGGCCTTAGCCTAAACATCCACAGGGAATTTATCAAGGACTGTTATATGCTGATTTGTATATCACTGCATGGCATTCTAGTAGTGGGGTAGGTGTATATATATTTTCTCTAAACTTTGTGCTTAAAGTGGATTTCTGTCGAAGGAACGCTTCCCATAAGGCAGGGCTCTACAAATCCCAGGTCGCCATGGCAACTTGAAATTTTGTCCTGACGCCTGGGATTCGAAGGCAGGATGGGGGAAGAATGGGGCCGGTCGGCTCAGTGAGCGTGCAGACTGCCGCCCTGGGGATCTTGGAGCCGGGGCCCTGGGCTGCATGGAGGAAGCTGCCCTGGGGATCATGCAGGCTGGGGCAGTGCGGGAGGGAGCAGTAATCTACCTGCAGCTCCTCTCTGCTCCTTCGCGATGTATAGTGATGCCAGGAGCCGGAATATGACGCCATTTCTGCCCCGTCATCACTACAGGGAGCAGAGAGGAGCTGCAGGTAGATTATTGCTCCCTCGCACATAGGATGAGCGAGCAGCCCCACTGGACCCCAGGGAAAGTCAACTCAGCTCTCCCAGCTAGAAAGGCTGGGTGGATTAAAATGGAAAATGTCAATTTGTGTGTGTGTCCATGTGTGTGTCTCTCTCTCTATCTGTCAATGTGTGTGGGTGTGTCTGGGTGTGTCTCTGTCTGAGTGACTGTCACTAGAGGTGCTACTAAGCAGCAATATAAACACTGCCTTTTCTCTAAAAAAAAAAAGGCAGCATTTACATTGAAAAGGCTACAGGGAAAGACTTATAGGCACTAGAACAACTACCTTAAGCTGTAGTGGTTCTGGTGACTATAGTGTCCCTTTAAGAATTGTATTTTTTTTTGTAAATTAAACTTTGCTAGTTTAAAAAAAAAAAACTGGCTCCTAATTTTTTAGCTGGCTCCTAGATTCCAAACAAATTTGTCAAGCCCTGCCATAAGGATCAGATAAGAACTGCAGTTATATTAAAAAAAATATATATATATATATATATATATATAACTTGCTTTAAAGGAACACTATAGGGTCATGAACACAAACATGTATTCCTGACCCTATGGTGTAAAATCCACCATTTAGGTGAAAACTCACCTTATTTCCAGCGCCGCGCGGATCTGCCGATGCTGGTCACGCCCCCGATCTGCCTCCTTAGTGACATCATCAGAATTGCAGATTTTTTTTTGCCAATCCATTGCTTTCCCATAGGGAAAAAAAATTGTCAAGGGGGCGGGGCCAAACACTGTTTTGGACAATCCGCACCTACTCATAGAGATGCATTGAATCAGCACCTACTTATAGAGATGCATTGGCCTCCCCCTCAGCCCCCTTAAAAGGAATTAAAACTCACCTTATTTCCAGCGTTGTGCGGGACCGCCAGCTTTGGCCACTCCCCCGATCCGCCTCCCTGAGTACATCAGCAGAATAGCCGATTTTTCACCAATCCCTACGGGATAGCATTGTATTGGCTAAAATCGGCATGGGGCGGCGCCAAACACCATTTGGCAATCAGCACTCCTAATTTATGAGGAAAATTCAGCGTCCCCATGCAGTGTGTGGAGACGGTGAATGGCACTGCTGCCTACTGTGCACCACAGCCCCAGAAAGCACCTCCAGTGGCCATCCACTTGGAGGTGTCCACTGGGCCAATGTAAACACTGCATTTTCTCTGAAAAGGCAGTTTGCATTAAATTGCCTGAAGGCAATGATTATACTCACCAGAACAACTAAATTAAGCTGTAGTTGTTGTGGTGACTATAGTGTCCTTTTAAAGGGGCACTCCAGACCCCTAAAGCACTTGAGCTTGCTGATGTGGTTTCTGTGTAAAGAGTGTGACATGTTTATAAATACTCACCCTGGTTTCAATCAGACATCCTCCTGTTACTTCTTGGTAGTTTAGCTCAGAAGAGATAAAAGCAAGAGGCATGCAGTTGCTTAGAGCACTTGCCTTGCACATATTTCTCATTGAGCTGCATTGGGAAGTCTTGGGCAGTCACAGAAAATCTGGGCTGGGGGAGAGAACTTGCAAAGGCTTCAAACATGAGATCTGCAGCTTTAGCAAGCTGTTTTAAGATATAAAATGCATGAATGTTTTCACTGGGGTATATCTACAAAACAATTGTTGTTTTTTTTATGATAAAAAAGGGTATGGGCAAAAATACATACATTTGTTATATTTTGTGCATAGCCATTAATATAATTTTGTTCTCCTCTATCCATGACATCTGCAGTTTGCCAGAAAGAGACTATCTACTGACTGTGCACACCACTGCCCCAAAGTTATATGTGATTGTGATAATTCTGTGTTTAAAGGAGCACTCCACACACCTAAAGCACTCTAGCTGGATGAAGTGCTGATGTGAAAAGTGTGTCTTCCTTCATTCATTTTACAAAAAGTGCAGATTTTAATATAAATGTATAGACTTAGTTACACCACTGGCTGTCAATCAGACAACCTGTCTTATTACTCTTTGAGATTGAAACTTTGCACTTTTTCCAAAATAATCTGCGGTTTAATTGACTCCTGAGTGTCTGGACCACAATTTTGTTCAAACCATTACGGTATGGGCAGCCAACCCCAGGTCTGGCAGCACCAGGACCCAATAAGAGTGCAGAATTCCTCCTTTTTTGTTATACATTGAGATTGGATAGGGACAGAAAGTCTAGGGTAAGGTTAGAAGGGAAGTGCTTGCAAAGGCTGCAGACACGAAATCTGCAACTTTTGCAAGCTATTTTTAGTTATACCCCCAAAGAAAAAAGACATAATTAAATGCATGCATGTTTTTATTGGTAGTATATCTACTAAACTGTTAAAATATATACTTCCATTGGAGTGACCCCTAATGCTATGGAGCAATACACCCACACTCAGAGATACGTTTTTATATTTTGCAGGTATTTTGGGAATCGGCATTCCCTTAATACCAGCAAATTATTTATAAACAACATCACATTGTGAAATCAACATATTATTTTAGATTTGAATTGATTTTTCCTTTCTTATCAACCAGCTGGGGGGACTACAATACAATTAGAAAACAGTGAAATTGCTCATACGTTATACTACACTTCTGCTAAGGAATTAAAAGAGAGGAAAAAAAAATCTATAAATGCATATAGTTTATTTTTAGCTTTTTTCTTGAGTAGCAGTCTGTACACATGAATGCTGTTTTGTCCTAATTTCATGTGCTAGCTAGGCATCTCACATTTCCAGTAACTATTATTTAATTATTTTAATTGATTCTGTAGTTAACGAGTTAAGATTGCTGCCTACATGTGTGTGTATGTATAATTAATATATATATATATATATATATATATATATATATATATTTATATATATATATTTAAAATAGATGGTTGCACTCTCGGACTTCCATAAAATATAACTTTTATTACAGCATTTAAAACAGGATCAACGTTTCAGTCCTCCTTGGGGACTTTCATCAGGATCATGTGATCCTGATGAAAGTCCCCAAGGAGGACTGAAACGTTGATCCTGTTTTAAATGCTGTAATAAAAGTTATATTTTATGTAAGTCCGAGAGTGCAACCATCTATTTTAAATATATATATATATATATATATATATATATATATATATATATATATATATATATATATATATATATATATATATAATTTAAAATAGATGGTTGCACTCTCGGACTTACATAAAATATAACTTTTATTACAGCATTTAAAACAGGATCAACGTTTCAGTCCTCCTTGGGGACTTTCATCAGGATCATGTGATCCTGATGAAAGTCCCCAAGGAGGACTGAAACGTTGATCCTGTTTTAAATGCTGTAATAAGTTATATTTTATTGAAGTCTGAGAGTGCAGCCATCTACTTTAACTACTTGAATACTGGAGCCCTGGTAATGCACCCGGCCATGGAATTTTGAAGCCAGAGTGCAAGGTACTGTACCTCTCCTTTTGTTAAAGTTAAATTTTATTTTTACACCTTTGGAGTCCTGGGAGTGCTATCTCTACATATATATATATATATATATATATATATATATATAATGTAGAGATAGCACTCCCAGGACTCCAAAGGTGTAAAAATAAAATTTAACTTTTATTTTCCAAATTTAAAAGATCAACATTTCAGTTTGTCACCCAAACATTCATCAGGATTATCATAGGCGTGCGCACGGGGTGTGCCGGGTGTGCCTGGGCACACCCTAATCCCCGTGGCACGCCTATGGTTTGAGTCCTGCAGGAACAGCGTTCCTGCACTCTTTTGAGCAGGAACGCTGTTCCTGCAGGCACTCAGTGTCCCCCGTCTCACCTCTTGCCCCTGTCATGGGAGGGCAAGAGGTGATGATTCCCCCCCCACCCCCCCCCCACCCTGCAGCTCAGCGCGCGGCGAGGGAGCTCTCTGCTCTCTGCTCTCTGCTTCCTCTCGCCGCGCGCTGATGCCGGGAGCCGGAATATGACGTCATATTCCGGCTCCCAGCTCGAGCAGACAGCCCGCGCGGCGAGAGGAAGCAGAGAGCAGAGAGCTCCCTCGCCGCGCGCTGAGCTGCAGACTGTGAGTGTGAGTATGTGTCTGTGAGTGTGAGTGTGTGTGTCTGTGAGTGTGAGTATGTGTCTGTGAGTGTGTGAGTATGTGTGTGTCAGTGTGTGTGAGTGTGTCTGTGAGAGTGTGAGTATGTGTCTGTGTGTGTGTCAGTGTGTGTCTGTAAGTGTGTGAGTATGTGTCTGTGAGTGTGTGTCAGTGAGTGTGTGAGTATGTGTCTGTGAGTGTGTGAGTATGTGTCTGTGAGTGTGTGAGTATGTGTCTGTGAGTGTGTGAGTATGTGTCTGTGAGTATGTGTCAGTGTGTGTGTCAGTGTGTGAGTATGTGTGTGTGAGTCTGTGAGTGTGTGTCAGTATGTGTGTGTCAGTGTCTGTGAGTGTGTGTGTCTGTGAGTGTGTGTGTGTTTCTGAGTGTGAGTGTGTGTCTGTGAATATATATATATATATATATATATATATATATACACACACACACACAGTGTGTTTGTGCTTTAGGGTGCACACCCTAATGCAATAGGCTGCGCACGCCTATGAGGATTATATATATATATATAGTGAAAATGACCGCAGTCCAAGGACTTGATGTTGGTAATAATAAAATATAACTTTTAATTTATATCATTAAAAAATATTGACGTTTTTAGCTCCAGTACATGGGCTTTCATCAGGATGGCAATAAAATAATGCCATCCTGATGAAAGCCCATGTACTGGGGCTGAAACTTCGATTTTTTTTTAATTATATAAATTAAGTTATATTTTATTATTACCAACACTAAGTCCTTGAAGTGCGGTCATTTTCACTTTTTCTGTATTTTGTGCCTGACCAGCAACGGGCATTAATTCCAAGCAGTGTGTGTGTGTGTGTGTGTGTGTGTGTGTGTGTGTGTGTGTATATATATATTTGCAAGAAAAAGTATGTGAACCCTTTGGAATGATATGGATTTCTGTACAAATTGGTCATAAAATGTGATCTGATCATCATCTAAATCACAACAATAGACAATCACAGTCTGCTTAAACTAATAACACACAAAGAATGAAATGTTGCCATGTTTTTATTGAACACACCATATAAACATTCACAGTGCAGGTGGAAAAAGTATGTGAACCCCTAGACGAATGGCATCTCCAAGAGCTAATTGGAGTGAGATGTCAGCCAACTGGAGTCCAATCAATGAGATGAGATTGGGGGTGTTGGTTACATCTGCCCTGCCCTATAAAAAACACACACCAGTTCTGGGTTTGCTTTTCACAAGAAGCATTGCCTTGATGTGAATGATGCCTCGCACAAAAGAGCTCTCAGAAGACCTACGATTAAGAATTGTTGACTTTCATAAAGTTGGAAAGGGTTATAAAAGTATCTCCAAAAGCCTTGCTGTGCATCAGTCCACGATAAGACAAATTGTCTATAAATGGAGAAAGTTAAGCACTGCTGCTACTCTCCCTAGGAGTGGCCGTCCTGTAAAGATGACTGCAATGAGGTGAAGAAGAATCCTAGAGTGCCAGCTAAAGACTTGCATAAGTCACTGGCAAATGCTAAGATCCCTGTTAGCGAATCTACAATACGTAAAACACTAAACAAGAATGGATTTCATGGGAAGATACCACAGAGGAAGCCACTGCTGTCCAAACAAAATATTGCTGCACGTTTACAGTTTGCACAAGAGCACCTGGATGTTCCACAGCAGTACTGGCAAAATATTCTGTGGACAGATGGAACCAAAGTTGAGTTGTTTGGAAGAAACACACAACACTATGTGTGGTGAAAAAAAGGCACAGCACACCAACATCAAAACCTCATCTCAACTGTGAAGTATGGTGGTGAAGGCATCATGGTTTGGGGCTGCTTTGCTGCGTCAGGGCCTGGGCGGATTGCTATCATCGAAGGAAAAATTAATTCCCAAGTTTATCAAGACATTTTGCAGGAGAACTTAAAGCCATCTGTCTACCAGCTGAAGCTCAACAGAAGATGGGTGTTGCAACAGGACAATGACCCAAAGCATAGAAGTAAATCAACAGAATGGCTTAAATAGAAGAAAATACGCCTTCTGAAGTGGCCTAGTCAGAGTCCTGACCTCAACCCGATTGAGATGCTGTGGCATGACCTCAAGAAAGCGATTCACACCAGACATACCAAGAATATTGCTGAACTGAAACAGTTCTGTAAAGAGGAATGGTCAAGAATTACTCCTGACCGTTGTGCACGTCTGATCTGCAACTACAGGAAACGTTTGGTTGAAGTTATTGCTGCCAAAGGAGGTTCAACCAGTTATTAAATCCAAGGGTTCACATACTTTTTCCACCTGCACTGTGAATGTTTACATGGTGTGTTCAATAAAAACATGGCAACATTTCATTCTTTGTGTGTTATTAGTTTAAACAGACTGTGATTGTCTATTGTTGTGACTTAGATGATGATCAGATCACATTTTATGACCAAATTGTGCAGAAATCCATATCATTCTATTCTCTATATATATATATATATATATATATATATATATATATATATATATATTATATATTTTTTAGTGTATAGATCATGCTTCTCCGGTTTCAATCTGAGAAACTACTCAATTAACTGCCATTTAGGAGTTAAATCACTTTGTTTCTGTTTATGCAGCCCTTGTCACACCTCCTCTGGCTCTGATTAACACAACCTGCATGGAAAAAACTGGTTTCACGTTCAATCAGATGTAATTTACCTTAAACAATTGTATCTTTTTCTCTGTAAACTGAACTTTAATCACATACAGGAGGCTCTTGCAGGGTCCAGCAAGTTATTAACATAGCAGGGGATAAGAAAATCTAAATTAAACAGAACTTGCAATAAAGGAAGGATAAACTTTAGATGACTTTTTACAGGAAGTGTTTAGGAAGGCTGTGCAAGTCACATGCAGGGAGGTCTGACTAGGGTTCATAAACAAAGTGATTTAACTCCTAAATGGTAGAGAATTGAGCAGTGAGACTGCAGGGACATGATCTATACACCAAAACTGCTTCATTAAGCTAAAGTTGTTTTGGGCACTAAGGTGTCCCTTTAAGATTGTATTAAAGGACAACTATAGTGCCAGGAAAACAAACTCGTTTTCCTGGCACCATTAGGTCCCACCTACCCTCAGGGACCCCGTCCCGGTGGGCTGAAGGGGCTGGGGAACTTGCCTCCCTCTGTCGACATTAGCTCCGAATGCGCATGCCTGGCAAGAGCCGCACGCGCATTCAAACCGCCCATAGGAAATCATTACTCAATGCTTTCCTATGGATGTCCAGTGTCTTCTCACTGTAATCTTCAGAGTGAGAATTGCAGAAGCGCCTCTAGCGCCTGTCAGTGAGACAGCCACTAGAGACTGGATTAACCCTCAGTGAAACATAGCAGTTTCTATGAAACTGTTATGTTTTCAGCTGCAGGGTTAAAACTAGAGGGGCCTGGCACCCAGACCACTTCATTGAGCTGAAGTGGTCTGGGTGCCTATAGTGGTCCTTTAACTATCCACAGACTTCAGGTGGAAGGGGTTTTCAATCACAATTTTTCCCCACCATAACCGATTTGGAGAGAGTATATATGTATATGTGTATGTGTGTATATATATATATATATATATATATACACACACTCTCTCTCTCTCTCATATTTAAATGTGCTTCCTATGTTGTATTTAATTTGGATCTGCATGGAAAGGAAATGGTGTAATGGAATGTGTTGGCTAATTGGTGGCTGACAAACATTTTTGTTGCTCAGATAAGAGGCTTATTTTACTGGATCCTGCAGGACGAGAATCACATTGTGATTTATGAACTACAGAATAGTGTTTTGTTTTTAGAAACCGCCCACAGTAAGTGCTGCTGTGCCATCTTTTCCCACGTAACTAAGGCTCTGTGGCTTTGTCACAGTTGGTGAAATACTTCAATGGACTGTCCACATGCTGCCTGTTTTGCCATGCTATAAAAAGGATTAGATTAAGGGGCAGTGATCAGTCCTCATGGTCTGTTGATATTTTGTATGTGGATATATCATGGGGTTTAATTTCTAAACAGTGAAATGTGTTGAATTAAAAACTTAGTTGTAAATTTCGAATCAAATAGCTGGGTCGGGGTAAAACTGTGCGATTTAACTTTTGTTTGCATGTGTTTTGCCCTAGTTTTGCTTTTTTTCACCTCTAGGGTTTCTATGGGTATCAAATGTGTGAGACTGTGGGTATCGGTGTGTGAAATGTGTTTACTGGAGTGTCTGTGTAGTGAAGTTGTGTTTGATTGCAATGTGCTATTTAAAGTATCTGTGCGATGTTTCCTGGTGCTGTGTGTGAGATATGTATCGGGGTGTCTTTGGGGTTGGGGGTGTCTGTGTGATGTGTGCCAGGAGTGTTGGTGCGTGCATGCAATACTTTAGGTGTCAATGTGTGTGATAGCTCTTGGGGTAGGTGTGTAAAAGTGTGTGTGGTGGGGGGTGACATCAAATTCCACACATTCCTGCTGTATTAAGTCAATCTGGGTTCCATTCTGTTTCCCCCTTGTTCCTTTCCTCCTCCTCCTTAACCACATGCAGTATTATTCCAGCTGCAGGTTGCTGCCCAGTTCTCTGACTCTCCATGTAATTTAGCTGATTTTATGCCTTTCACCTCCATCTCCTCTCCTTTTGTTTGTGAACTGAGAGCTTCCACACTAGTAGCTCCGTGAAATCCTTAATAAACTATATACCCACACAATGGGCACTTCTCTGCTATCACACTGCTAATACCCACAAAGCGGGCATCTCTTACACCTGCTGCTTCCCGAACCTCGCCGAGCAGATCTTATTCCATCCCTGGGTGCAATGGTGCCAGGTCGCAGAACTGAGCTGTGCCCGAGCTGCCCTTCAAGGCCCGTTAAGTTGTAAGGCAGGTAGATGGGTGACAGCGTGCCAGTCCTGGGCGGTCATTCCCGGTGCAGAAGGAGGTGCCAGCCCCGAAGGCGGTCCCCGGTGTTGAAGGCGTTACCAGCCCCGGGAGGAGGCTCTTTCTCCCAGACCCCGCACATTTCATCCACCGAGCCTGGCGCCTGGAGGTCGGAGCGGGCGGCGTTGGAATAAAGTGCCCGCTGAGACCATTGGGGGTGTCCGCCTGGGAGCTGTCTCCTGCTAGCCCCAGAGTGAGTGAGTGAGAGGGAAGGGCGCAGCCGCCGAGCAGCCTCTTTGTTCGAAGAAGTTTGTTTTCCTTGGATTTTCCGATCCCGTTATTTGTGGCATCTTCATGGGCATTGCACGGAGGGTACCTCACATGGTGCAGAGTAAGGGAGATGTGAGCAGAACAACTAGTATTCTTTGATTTCTATACACAATAGGAGGAGGACTGTGAGTATTCAGCGCACACAAAGCATGCTACAAGTTGTTAGTCAGGGTACGGCACACAGAAATGCACCTTCCCTGATGACCGCAAACAGCCTTTCTCTCCTCCAAGAAAGAGGAACTGTGCCATGGAACAGCGAGTTGGGTGATTTGTGTTGGGAAGCACACAGCAAGGATCAGCAGTGATACTTTGTAGCCTGCAGCTGCTTTTAGAATGCGGAGTGATTGAGGGTTCTGTGCCTGGAAGACACAATGCCATGATGTGCCTCTCACAGGAAGCTGCAGAGTTTGCCCCTATTAATGAACTTCCTGTCTGTGAACTTCCAGGAATATCCGCTCACAGGCTGATTTCAAATAATAACACCCACATCTCACAGCTCCCTGCAGCTGGACCAGTGCTGGGAGCGAGAGCCAGGAGAGCAGGATGCTACTCCTACACTGGGGACAGATTACGTCTGCGCTCGTTGCACAGGATTATAATCTGAGGGCCACACAGTCTGCACTTGCTTCTTTTATGCTTCGTTCTTGATACCTGCCTGGATATCATTTAATCTACTGTTTTTTTCCCTCCCCCTTCACCCTGTACTCATCAGCGATTTCCTATGGTCTGCTGAATCTGACCTTGTATAGAACTGTCAGACAATGACAATGGGGATGTGTAGGATTATAACAGCTTGATTTCCTTGGTGAACAGTGGCTCTTTCTGGATACAATTTAAATTAATTGTGGCTGACATGGGCAAGCCACTGAGTCGCCCAGATTGTTTGCGTCAAAACCCAGCATGCCTGGGAAAAGGAGAGGAGGAGGATGGATACATTGAAGACTGCTATGTTCCACAGAGGTCCATCTATGATACAATGAGAATTAATGAGCAAATTGACCAGGGCTGCAAACAGCCTTCCAAGAGTACCATAGACAGAGGAGAAATATGCACTTTATCAAGCAATGGGACTTTGGGCACATCAAATACTTGTGACGCTAAGGCACATGAAGCAAAAAAGTTGGATGAGCGTGTAATATTTGATGCTCTCAAACTAAGCAATGATACTTTAAAATCGGCACCTGTGCCCCCACGCCGAAGGCCAAACACTGACCGTAAAGAAAATGTCAACCGCAGGTCTTGGAAAGCTTTTATGCCTCCAAATTTCCCTGAGTTTGCTGAGCGTATTGAGGCATCTTTGAGTGAAGTATCAGAAGCAGGCACATCAACCCATTCCCTGCATGATAAGACAGAATTTAGTCACCTCCTACCTGACAGCTCCAAGCACTCCCTTTGCGAGCAATCGGGGTCAGTGTCTTCCTCATCAATACCCTGCAGAACACCTGTGCTTCCTCCTGTGGTGACCAGTAATCAAGAACAAAAAGTTGACTCGCGGTACCAGCATGTTCAGAGTTTTGATTATTATAATGTCAATGAGTGTGAGAACGACCCATTATTAGATCAGGAAAACACTGCAAGCTTGTGTACACATACAAAAACTGGACATAACTTTCCCAGTGCCACATGGCCCAGGGCACTTAAGAGTTTTATTAAAAACAGTCTCAGTGATGGGCACCATAAAACCACAGACATGGCACTTGAGGAATGTGTTATAGAAACATTACCCTTATCTCCATGTTTAAGTGACGAAGTGTTAGATGAGTCGTCAAATGTTTTGATTGTGCCAAATTTAAGAGAGAAGACTGAATCAGAACTGAGGTTTGAGGAGGACGAGCAGTTAATACTAATGGAAGCAGAGGGACAGTGGGAGGGCAGTTTGGACTCTTTAAAAGATGTTATTTTGACACAAGACACTAGACAGACATTGCCAGGAAAGAACAAAGAAATTGTGTTTACTGACAGTGCAGGCAAGTCACAAGGTAAAGCAGGTATTGTTAGTAGGTTAGGAAGTCATACTTCCTTTACTAGTGATAATGCAATCAGCCCAATGTTAATTTCAAAAGAAATACATGAGTCCAGCTGCTCATCATCTATCTGTGCCCAACAAATCACAAGGAAGCACTGGTCTAAGCTGGGCAGCTATTCAGATTCAGACTCCGACTCAGACCAGCTGTTTCTAGAACTGGAGGAGCAGTGTATGACAGAGGGTGCAGAGGCATACGATCCTTTCCAGGATTCAGCCTCTGAGCAGGATGCAAGTGGAACAAACCTTATTAGTGCATCAGGCATAGCTGTGCCAAGTAACTTGCACAAAATCACAGCATCAGACTATTTAAGGAGTCCTGAACAAGGCAAGGTAATTGATCATAGTTCACTGTCTGATGTAGTTAAATTGATGGACTCTACTCCCATGCCTACATTGAGTCATGCCCTGCCTGACATTAACCGTCAGTCAGCTGTAGAGGACCAAGCTGAGCTTGCAGAACAGAGTAGGGATACCAGAAAAGCAGAAGCAGAACTGGTACCAAAAACACAGGGCCAACCAATATCTATAGAAGAAAGTGAAAGTATAAATCAAAACATACAGAGTGTTCCAAACTCTGAGGAACTGGAGTCCAATGCTAGTACATCTTTTCTTAAAGAAGCAGTGTGCATAATGCCTTCACTTTCACCAGATCTTCCTATACCAGTCTTTGGTGAAATGCCTTATCAGCAGTTGACCGATAATAATGATATTCAAAGTATATGTGAAAGTGTACAGAGGAAAGATTATTTGGCAAATATTGAACCGCAACATTCAGGCACACATGACAAAAGGAACTCTGTTGCAGTTGGCGATATGACAGAGTTGGACAAAGATTCTCACTCACCTGTATGCCACATGAACAGCGATATAGATAAGTTAAGTCCTGGTAAAACCGTGTCAGAGTCTCGTGAGGCCTCTTTTCAAACAGGTGATCGTGTTGAAGCAGATACCTGTGTCAAGGTATCAGTTGAAGGAGAAGTGTCAGAGATATGTACTTTGGTCTCCAGCACAGAGCGTTGTATTCAATTAAGTGCTTCAGACATAGCAGAGAAAAGTTGTTCAAACATTCTCTTGAGTTCCACGTTTGCAGATGAAATTCGAACTGGTGTTTCTTATGAGAGGGGTGGAAAAAGTACTGTTGGAACAATTAACACAGACTCTCTGCAGCATGGTGCAGTTAACATAAGTGGAAATGACATTTTAGATGTTGACAATGAGATTATAAGCACAGGCATCAAAACCAGCACATTTCCTGCTGGGGAGCCGAGTACAATGGCACATAATAGAGAGCAGGATCTGGGAACTTCAGAAGTATTAAGCAACATTGGTGACAAAGAAAATCTGCCTCTGGCTGATAACCTCACAGACATTGCACATGGGCCAAATGATGGAAGGGACATGATGGCAATAGAAGACGCTTTTCAGAAGTCTGACCAAAAGGAGAACGTAAAGGAAATGGATAGTATTGTAACCCGGCATGCAAAGGATAATTTACCATCTGAGGATATATGTTCTGTAGCACACGAGTCCAATACAACCGATATAAGGACTGTAAAAGCACAGGAATTGGCATCATCCACATTTGAAAGGGATAACACACAAGACTCTTCAGGGTGTGATATACTTTCAGATTCAGAGAATAGCAGAGCAGAACAATTAGTCTCAGAAACTGATCTTAGTACATCTTTAAGCAAGTATTCCATTGCAAATAGCCAAGATGCAGTTTGTGACTATTCTGAGCACCCTAAACAAGTATCTGATGACTTCCACTGTATTACAATGCCACTGGTCCTTATGACCAACTGCAATCCAGGTGTGCCTCATTGTACTTGCACTGCAGATAGCTCAACATCCACGAGTGATCCTGTTTCTAAAATCACTCTACTCAAAGTAAACACACTAAGTGATTTATCAGAGCAGTCATTTGAAAGTCACTGCAAAGACATTTCCTCTGCAGTTCAGGCCAATGTCGGAGAACTGTGCCAGTCACCCACTCAGGTAGAACTACAATCTCAACTTCCCTCCTCCTTGTGGAAAACTGAATCAGAGTTTATAACAGAGATTCCATGGGTACCAGCTTCTGCAGAGGCCAGCATGGTGCCAAGAACTTCAATCACTGATAATTTGCTGGCACAAGAAAAATCTGAAGCATATACAGCATTAGCAAATATTAATGACATTTCTTATAACCTTAATATTGGACAAGTGTACCCATCTTCACTTATGCAAGAGAACTCCACCATTGTCTCTTCTGGTATGACACATGAGAGCAACATTGTTTCTCCCGAGACAACTGACCACCCCATAAGTGTGTCTTCTCAAACAATTGACTCGCAAACGGTGTATTCTGATAAAACAGATGACCCCAACATTGTGTCTCCCGAGACAACTGACAACCCCATAAATATGTCTTCTCAAACAATTGACTTGCAAATGATGTATTCTGATAAAACAGATGACCCCAACATTGTGTCTTCTGATAAAGCAGATAATCTTAATATTGAGTCTTTTGATACAACAGCCGACCCTTACAGTGTGTCTTCTGGTACAAGAGATGACCCCAATATCGTTTCTTCTGATACAACAGACGATTCATTTATATATAAAGAGGTATTTGCTATTTACATCTCTGCTGTCTGTCTGTACCTGTTTGTATATTTAATAAGGCTTAATAGGTAAATGTTGTGGGAGTGGTCAGCTTTCTAACTCCCACTGTTTTGCTAAGATTACTCTACCCACCCTTATTCCTTCTCTTCTCTTCTTTTTTTTTTTTTTATACAAGGAGAGGGGGAGGGGTCCAGGCAAAATCCATAACAATCTCTTCATTATGTTACTCCTGAAGGCCATCATATTTATGTATTTACATGTTTAACAATATAGTATCCGCACCGCTTTAACCCATTGTGGTTTATTCAATAAACAACTGTGATTTTCCAACTGAAATGCCAAAATATAGGCCAGGATAGCTAGGGTGAGGGTGCTGTCTACAGACACATTTTGGCATGTTTGGCCTGGGTTTTGCACTTCAGTTTCATCACTTTTCACTATTTTAGTGAGTAAACACTCTGTTAATGCACTTTTTTTTTAATTGGCATGGGGTCTGTTTTTTTGGTGTAGCTTGCTTGAAAATTACTTCAGTTATGATACTATCGCTAATATTTTCTACTAGCTGCTGATTTCATTTAAAATTTAGACCTCTTTCATGAGCTGTGAGAATTTCAAGAGTGGTAGTGCCAAGAATACTGTACCGGGTTCCTTTAAACACTTTGACATTTAGGGTCTGGGCTGTCATGATGCCAAAATCGGTGTTTAGTCACATACAGAGATGCTCTGTCTTCACTACATATACTTTTCTTGGACTTGTGTGCATGTGTTTGAGTGACTGTGGGTAATTATTGTGATAAGGAATTATTTATTACTGCTGTGGCAATAAATGCTGCCATAAAATTAGAGTTCACATTTAGTTACAGCATCTTTAAAAGCTTCTGGACAGTCTGTCTCTTTGCTCGTTTTTTGATTTATGCGTTAATAAAAGAAGAAGAAAATAGTTATTAAAAGTTTGGCAAGACAAGGCTTTTTTTAGGGTGATCTGCAGAAGAAAAGATGATCTTCTGATTACATAACTTCAGAAATGACTGCATTCCTGATTAGCATACAGTTTGTTCACCCAACGTTTAATTATAGATCACTAGTGCATAGTGCTTTTCATAGCTCAATGTAGGCGGAGGACTCCAGCACATCAAGTACAGAGAAATCTGTTGCTGGAAGAATTTCCAAGAGTAGAATGGTGTGGAATTTTCTGTATGTTACACATACTGTCACAGCTCAAGAAGCTTTGTTAAACAGAAGCGATGACGAAAAATGCCCCCCTTCTTGTCCCCCAGAACATCCTACAGATGCTCGTCTCCTATGGGCTCATTTTATGAATTTGAATGTAAACTAGGGATGGTACGTGGAAAGCTAGGAGACTGGTCTGTCCTTGCCTTCTTAGGAGTCTGCTTCCCTCTCAGTAAAGCATATCAGGGTTGTAATATGAGCTGATCTTTCTACAGTTCTGGAATTTGCTAAACTTTCTTTTTTCATTACATTACTGAAGGGATGCCTAAATGCGTTCATTTGAAAAACCAGATCAAACAATTAATTTAATGTCATGAAGGATGCAAAGTAATAGCCCAATAAAGTACTAAGAAACTCTTATTGAGGGTCCAAATAATAACTTGATGTCTTACATTCTGTTAAACTGAAATGCTTACCCCATCTTTCCCTGTTTTTAGAGCCATTTTTTTTTCTAAGATGTATTCATCATTTCCCCTCTCTGTTATGTCACCAACAATATTAGGAGCAAACGAGCTTGGATCTTGGTAATTTTTTTGTTATTATATAGTGCATCCTGTTTTCATAAGCTTTCTCCCGGTGGTGTTAGAGCAATGTTTAACAAGTAGCCAAACCATGTTATAGTTCAAATATTAATTCTTTTCACCTTGATGGGTTGCTAGGTATCCGTATAGTTTAGATTAGATGCTGAGAGACGCTTTATTTGTGTTTCTAAATACATTATTGTGTACTTTATCATTCTCTATGAAAAGTTATTTCTGTTGGCCACAATTTACTTGCCAAGTGTATTAATATCCCCTGCATGGAAGAGCTGGCTCTGTGAATAACAAACTGAAAAAAAGCAGAAAACCTTTAGGTTCTATAGTTGTAGGAACACTATAGGGCCAGGAACACAAACATATATTCATGACACTATAGTGCAAAATCCACCATTTAGGTGGATAAAAGCAGTGTGTGTTGTGGTAACATTTTTATAAACCGAATTCAGTCATTTATTTGTTTTCTTAGTCATTTCCCATTACAGCAGTACTCTTTTTCTCAGCATGCACCTAGTATCAGTTTTATTATTGGCTATTTAACATGTACAAATTTTATTTTATTAAACATTTTTAAAATCAGCAGGAAAGCCTGCAGTACTTACATGTGTACCTACCTAATGATCCCTGATTTCTTTGCTATCCCTATCAGTGTCGTGGCCGAGGGTGCAGGGGAAAGTGGGTTATACTTACCTGAACCTGTCCCCTGCGGCCGCCACCATATACTTTCTTGTGGTGCATCAGCTTCCAGGAGCCGACATTGAGAGTGCGAGAGTGCAACACATGGGTCTATGGAGGATACAGGGAGAGAACGCTGGATCCTACATAGAAAGAAGCTTTGTCTTGTTTAGGAAAAATTCTAAGCTATCTTAGTATATCTTTTGACTGGGTTTCAATTTCAGTGAAAGTCAAACCCAGTCAATGTGAGTATTTCATAAATATTTTATCTTTATGAAATACAAATTTTGCTTGAGGGCGGGATGATAGAACTGGTTTAATTAGCTTTCTATGCTTAGCATTTCAATCTATTAGATCAAGTTTTTAAAATTATTTAATGATTTAAAGAAATCACACGACTGAATGCACTCTGTGTGATATTCTCAATCTGATTGAAGTGAAAGTGCCAAACAGAGTATTGACAAAGTCACCTTCAAATAGAATTACAGGTAATCTGTGTGTTGTGCCAGCAAAAGCACCAGAAAATGTATAGATTAAAGGGAACCCATATCCCCGAAAATAACACTTGTTAATTCAGGACTATAGGCCCCCTTCTTGCAGTGTGCTCACTGCCCCACCCCCATTTGCGCTGTAAATATAAATCTAAATAAATATTACTTCCCTTATTTCCAGCACCAGGACTCCTGCGCTGCAGCCTTCAGTACTGCCTTCTGTGATGTTAACAAACATCCTGATGTAACCCGCCATGTTGTCTAATCTAATGCTGGCTTTTATACAATTCCCCATACAAGGTTCTTTAATTACATTCTGGGGGTTTTCCCCAGGTGGACCTTGGTGGGGACAGGGAACAAAGACAAATTTCCCAGACTCCCTTTCTGTACTTGGATGATAATTGCGTAAGGACCATTCTTTAATTAGATTATCTCCCAAGTACAGAAAATTAAACAATATTTCAAACAATCATAACTCCTAAAATATTAGTCAGAACTCCATGAAAGATACTTCACCGGGGATCTGAGCACCCACTCTGTCGAGATACCGCTCAGATCTGTTTGGAAGAATAGGAATGCCATTCGCGTGAAGTTTAGACCGGTCAACCACGAAGCACCAAAACAGTTCCATGTAATTGTATGCTTTGACAGGTCTTCTTTCGGGAGTTTTACCATTAAACTAAAGTATGCAACTGTTCGTGTAATAGGTGACCGTGTGCCTTGTGTTCATTCGTTTCATCCAGTCGAATGCCGCTCTGTATAGGTAAAGAGGAACGACCATACGAAAAGAATGGAAGTTCGGCGGTGTTTGCGCCGTCGAGTGTCCGATTATAGTTCCATGCGCTCGACCAAACACGCTGTAGATTCGTGAGCAAAGATGGCCGCCGCCACGTGTTCGGTCATACGAACGGCAGCCTTCCATCCGACCATTTAGAATCTTGAGGTTTCCTGGTGTGAATATAGTCAATTGAAGGCACACGACTCCCCTGGGTGGTCTCACAGTTCGGTGGTTGGTTCGACTGTTGAACAATATGTCTGTATTCTGTTCGGGAACCCCAAATACTCGAACCAACTCAGTCTTGCATACAATAAGTGGCTAGTTTTGCCACAGGTGCCTACAGTGTTTAAAAGATTAAAAGTACAGGACCATTGTACCTAGACCACTTAATTGAGATGAAGTTGTCTGGGTGACTTTAGTGGTTCTTTAAAATACATACTAAATTAGCTTGGAGAGCATTTCTAACCTTGGGCTTAAAGGACCACTATAGTGCCAGGAAAACATACTCGTTTTTCTGGCACTATAGTGCCCTGAGGGTGCCCCCACCCTCAGGGACCCCCTCCCGCCCGGCTCTGGAAAGGGGAAAGGGTTAAAAACTTACCTTTTATCCAGCGCTGGGCGGGGAGCTCTCTGCCTCCTCTCCTCCTCCGATCCTCCTCCTGGTCTGAATGCGCACGCGCGGCAAGAGCTGCGCGCGCATTCAGCCTGTCGCATAGGAAAGCATTTACAATGCTTTCCTATGGACGCTTGCGTGCTCTCACTGTGAAAATCACAGTGAGAAGCACGCAAGCGCCTCTAGTGGCTGTCAATGAGACAGCCACTAGAGGAATAGGGGGAAGGCTTAACCCATTCATAAACATAGCAGTTTCTCTGAAACTGCTATGTTTATGAAAAAATGGGTTAACCCTAGAAGGACCTGGCACCCAGACCACTTCATTAAGCTGAAGTGGTCTGGGTGCCTAGAGTGGTCCTTTAACCCAAATGATGTCCCTAGCTTCATGAGGTGCATATTGTATGACTGCTTGCTAGGAATTGTGGTATATTTTATGTACCCAAACTGAAGCCACTTCTGTATTTTTTTTATTTTATTATTATTTGTATGTTAATCTTTGCCAAAGGTAAGTGCAAAGTAATAATGTACATCAAATGATGTATATGCATTTGCTAGTACAATATGCAGATGGGGTCTTGTTTTAAGCTAATTTTGTTTTTATGTCTAGTGTCCCTTTAAAACAATTTGACGACTTGCATAGTAGGGGGCCAAGACACTCTTGGTACCATAACCCACTAGAGTTTACTGTAGTGGTTATAGTGCTTGGAATATTCCTTTTAATATACCTGCCCAGCTCAAAAAGGTAGAGTTGTGTCAAAATCGTTTGTATCTGCGACAGACCCTCTTTTAATTAAACAATGTTTGGCTTACAGAAAATCTGATATAAATGTTCACATTATGAAACATGCCTTGAAATTTTATTGCACCAGGAAATTCTGTTTTTTCTAGCAGACACTGAAATGCCAGAGTTCTGTTCCCTCACCTATATATTTTCTAATCATTGGCCATAAATTGAATTCCGGTTTTGGCGGAGTATCAACCAAGCCGTTAAACTATGAAATATAGCTAAAATGTCAGTCATTAGCTACCCACCCATGCCTGGTGTATGAACTGATCATAATCATTACACTATAAAACAAATTTTTCTTCTAATTTCACACAATTAAACCCATACCCTTGGTTTATTTCCATCCTATACCAATTTGTATTAGAATTATTGTTTCATGAAAAATTAATAGAATTTCAGAAATTAAACTTTCTATAAAACCACATAAGCTACAGCAGCAAATAAAATAAATACATTAAAATATAGCAGGTACAAATCAGAATGAGTGCAGATTTCCCGTGTGCTGCTTTATTTTATCTGTCTCGTGTGTTGAGATTGCTCTCTGGTCAAGATAATAATTGGTGTTCTGCTCAGCTTATATTGAGTTAGTGGCTTTGGTCCAGACTGCAAGCCGCCTCTGAATTTATATGACTTATTTTAGCAAGTTGTACATATTGTTTTTAGCTGGGACACATAGGCTTATACATCATCTCTATGAAATGGTAAACATTATTTTCAAGATTTTGTCAGATCAAATACTCCCTCCACCAGCTGCCATTGCCTGTTTAAGAGTGTTATTAACTAAAGTAAGAATTGAAAGTGAATAAAAAATTTAAAGTCTAAATTCTCTTCGGTCAGCCAGGCTTTCAGTTTGGCCACTCTAGGCTTAAATTTGATATTCACTTTGAATTTAGTTAATAACCCACTTGTGATTTTTACAGACACCGGTACTCTTGAAAGCCTGGTTGGTTCAATACCGTTAGGGTTATTCACTAGGTAAGAATTCAAAGTGAATTTCACATTTAGGGTCAAAAAAAGGCAAACCGGAAAGAATTCTCTAAGTTAGCTATGTTTTCAGTCCAGTTCCTTTTGCCTTGAATTTGAAATTCACTTTGAATGCTTGCTTTATTAAATAACCATGATAATGTACAATTCCCTTGTAATTTCTCTGCAGTGCAGAGAATACATTTTAAAAGTTTTTAAGGGAAGGGATCTATTAGAGGTGGCATTTACCCATTAGGTGCGCGTGAATATCACAAACATTACAGCAAAACTCTATGCACTATAATCGCTAGAGCAGTACTTGAAAGACTCAATCAGTGCCTCCCAAATTCAGACAAAATTTTTTATTGCAAATGTGGAAGTGTAACTTTGCATTGCATCAAGGAAGGAACCCGAACTAAAATACCTAGGGGCCTTCAGTTTGTGCCAAACGCTCATAAATGTTATAGCTAGTTGCTTATTATTTTTTTCTTTTTTTACATAATAAACATTTTTTTCCCTCACAATTCACACAACCTATATCTAAATCATAATTAGGAATAAATGTAAAACATAGCAACTGCTAATTTATTTGCAGCTATAACAAGTTTGTATTTTTTGTACTGCATAAAGGAATCCTGCAGGCACCATTACCACTTCATCTTAATAAAATAGTTAAGACTACCTTTATGTTATAAACTGTTCTCAAATAGTTTGACACTTAAAGGATCACTATAGGGTCAGGAACACAAACATGTATTCCTGACTCTCTAGTGTTAACACCACAATTTTGCCCCACCTGGGCCCTTCATGCCAACATGAATATAGCAAAACCGTATTGTATTCAAGCCTGAAGCTGTAACTCTGCGTGCTGTTAGTCTCAGAAAAACAAGCTGTCTGCTGACATCATTAGAAGTGGTGGCCTCATCCAATCACAATGCTTCCCCGTAGAATTGATTCAAACACAGCCCTGGCCAATCAGAATCTCCTCATAGAGATGAATTGAATCAAGGAATCTCTATGAGGAAAGTTCAGTGTCTGCATGCAGAGGGAGGAGATACTGAATGTTTGGATGCATTTTAGGCAGCCATGACCCAGAAAGGATCTCTAGCAGCTATCTGAGGAGTGGCCAGTGAAGTTATCACTAGGCTGTAATGTAAACTCTGCATTTTCTCTGGTAATGATTCTACTCACCAGAACAACTTCAATAAGCTATAGTTGTTCTGGTGACTATAGTGTCCCTTTAATATGCTTGTATTATAGTGTATTCATGGGCCCCCAGAAATAATTAAATAAGGACATTTACTCATCTTTCTCCCCCAGCACATAGGTCTTGCCATGGCTGCCTCACCAACTCTGGCTGAGATTATTATTAGAGAGGTAGACGATGCTGAACATTGGTCCTGCAAAGATTGATGGCTTAGGACACAATGTAAGCACATCCTTTTCTCAGAAAAGGCAGTATTTGGCCTTGCGGAAACTGCAAGGCCAATCTCTTTGCACTAGAACCACTACATTAAACTTGAAGCATTTCTGGTGCTTAAAGTGTACCTTTAAATGTACTCTTCAAGCTCATAACATGTTCACCATGTGCACCAGGAATACACTGGCACCCCAACCCAATTGTAATATTCAAATAATTCTAGAACAGCTTGACTTATTAACTGGGGACCACTGGGAACCCTCCTCTCTCTCCACTACATCTGACAGAGAGCCATGCAGTGGCCATTAATGACTTAAAGGAACACTGTAGACACTGCAAAAGCTTAATTTCATTGAAATGGTTATAGTGTCTGGAGTCCACTGGTGCTGTCCTTTCATTCAGCATTCATGAAATATTAGTCTGAGCTGCAATGAATACGGTGATAGGTTAAAAGCGATCAGTTGCCACCCTCACCTTATCACAGCACCCATTCCTGGTATGAATTGGCATGGCTAGAAGGAATTGTGTTATCTCTGCCCTAGCAATACATCTAGTAGGGCTAGGGATCGACAGATTATCGGTCTGGCCGATATTCTGTATATTTTTAGCAATATCGATATCAGCCGATACCGATAATGCAGACCAGGACCGCCATCAGGGTCCTGGGGGACCCGTGGCGGTCCTAGGGGGACCAGCAAGCGCCTACTTACCTTTCCAGCAGCTCCCCTGTCTAACGCTCGCGAGTCCCGTGGCTGTCAGTGTTGTCATGGGTACATAGTTACATAGCTGAAAAGAGACTTGTGTCCATCATGTTAAGCCTTCCTCACATATGTTTTTGCTGTTGATCCAAAACTAGGCAAAAAACCTAGTCTGTAGCGTTTCCAATTTTGCAACAAACTAGGAAAAAATTCCTTCTTGACCCCAAACTAACAGATGTCTCCTTGGATCAAGCAGCTATTACCCCACTAATTAGAAATTATATCCCTGTATGTTATATTTTTGCAAGTATTTATAAAATTTCAGTTTAAACATATGTATGGACTCTGATAAAATCACCTCTTCTGGCAGAGAATTCCATATCCTTATTACTTTTACTGTAAAAAAAAAAAAAACAACCTTTTCTTTGCCTTAGATGAAATCTCCTTTCTTCCAGTCTAAATGTGTGACCTCGTGTCCTGTGTATAGCCCTGTTTATGAATAGATTTCCAGATAATGGTTTGTACTGGCCCCGAATATATTTGTATAATGTTACCATATCCCCTCTGAGGCACCGTTTTTCCAAACTAAAGAGATTTAAATTTTTTAACCTTTCTCGTAACTAAAATGCTCCATTCCGTTTATCAATTTTGTAGCTCGTCTCTGCACTTTTCCTAGTGCCATGATATCCTTCTTTAAAACAGGTGCCCAAAATTGCACAGCATATTCAAGGTGTGGTCTTACCAAAGATTTATAAAGAGGCAAAATTATATTTTTATCCCGAGAATTTATGCCCCTATTTATACATGACAAAACCTTACTGGCCTTAGCAGCGTTACCATGGCAACATTCCACGCTGCATGCAGGCCACGAGAGTTAGACAGGGGAGCTGCTGGGAAGGTAAGTAAGCACTTGCTGGGGCCCCCAGGGAATGCCATATCCCCCTCCCTGGCCAGGTAAGAAGTCTTCTCTGTCACTAGTGTCTGTGTTTTATATAATGCATTCCTTAGCTCAGGCTCAGTGGTTAGTGAAATAAAGGAAATTATGTGTCTTTGTTATCCTGAAGATAGCAAAATGGAGTCCGCTCTGTTCTGAGTGACTCTGGCAAGATACACTTTTAATTTCTTCCTTAGCTCAAAATGTCTGCCGATATAAATATCCTGACAGTATGGTAGCCCAGGAATGAGAATTACCCCCATGATGGCATACCATTTGCAAAAGAAGACAACCCAAAGTATTGCAAATGGGGTATGTTCAGTCTTTTTTAGTAGCCACTTAGTCACAAACACTGGCCAAAATTAGCGTTCAATTTAGTTTTTTAGTTTTTTCACACACAAACAAATATGAATGCTAACTTTGGCCAGTGTTTTCGACTAAGTGGCTACTAAAAAAGACTGGACATACCCCATATTAACTACCCTGTGTTGTCTACTATGTACATGTGGGGTGTTATTCAGAGATTTATGACAGATAATAGTGTTACAATGTCACTATTGAAATTTTTTTATAATGTATGTTTTGAAACCGCAATATCCTACTTGTACCTATAGCCCTATAACTTGCAAAAAAAAGCATGTAAACACTGGGTATTTTTAAACTCAGGACAAAATTTTGAATCTATTTAGCAGTTTTTTTCATTTGCTTTTGTAGATGAGTAAAAGATTTTTCAAGTAAAAGTCAAAAAACTTGTTTTTTTTTTAATTTTTCATCATATTTTTTTATTTTTTTTAAATTAAATTCCATAAGATTATATAAATAATGGTATGTAAAGAAAGCCCCTTTTGTCCTGAAAAAAACCAATATATAATTTGTATGGGAACACTAAATGAGAGCAGAAAATTACAGCTAAACACAAACACCGCAAAAGTGTAAAAAGAGGCCTGGTCGCAAATGTACAACATCCCAAAAACAGTCCAGTCCTTAAGGGGTTAAAGATAACAACCAGCGAGAATGAGTCTTTACGTTTAATCTGTGTCTATTAGCATGGGCAGCTGTGATTGAGAGTGTCAGCTGACTGCTTTTAGTCAGAGTTCACCTTGCAATTATGAATTGGTATGACTACAAGGAAATGTGTGATCTCTGCCTTAGCCTTACCTCCAGTTGGGACTGTGCTGTGGGTTGCTGGGGACCCTTATTTAGTATTAAACTGCTATAAAATAGTTTAACACTAAATAGAGGGACAATGCCAGGGGTTTCCAGACATTGCAACCAATTCAACGAGATGAAATGGTTATAGTGACTACAGTGTCCTTTTAACTCATTGGCTGAGGGTGATCAGGGTTTAGTTCAGGAGAACTAACATAAACTTTTAAGCAGATAGTGGACCAGTTTACCACAAGTAAGAAGTCAAACCATTTTTGGCTAATTGCATTGGGGTGGGTACCAGGGCAATCCTTCCACCATAACTACTACTGCATGCTGTAGTGGTTATGGTGCTTGTAGTGTTCCTTTACGTAATGCTTTTATAATGATTCATTGAATGCTATTTTACTGACTGTAAGTTAAAACACCACTTTATAGATACGGCATGTAAACATTTAAATTTGCTACCCTTCACAGTTAATGTTGCTGCTGTTCTTACATGTACATATCATTTTTATTTTATTTTAGGCACTCTAGACATATTAGAACATCCACTCAATTGAAATACTCTAGTCTAGTTGCTTTTCTGCTCGCACCTCCACTCATTGCCAAGCTAATCCAAATGTCTGACTTTACAATGCCTGAACTTTAAAACCCTTCCCTAACAATACTAGTGAAGTCAAATGCTTAATCCATTGAATTCATATATTTGTGAAGGAATTGATTGAGATAGAAGAGCACAAGATGTGATGCGTTAGAATCTTTTATAATCCTCTAAGTTGCTTGGTAAAGAATAAGTGTTAAAAAAAAAAAAAAAAAGACCCAAATAAGCAGACAAGTCATTTATTCGTGCTTTGTTTTTTTTTATTATTTATTAATTTATTTATTTTGAGGGCAGATGTATGCAGTGTGTGATTTACTTAACTGTAAATTTACAAGTAAATGTGTCTCAGTGAATTCCAGCCATTTGGATTTTAGGCTATTCTAAAAAGGAAACCTGCTACATTTCAGCATGTTTTAAGACCATTCTTTGAAGCATGATGGGAGATTATAGAAACATGGTAGTCTGCAATTGCGTACCTGATAAAGAATATACTTTGTTGTATTTTATGGTTATGTTCTGTACACCTTACACTTGCTGCTAAATGTTTCAAGCGCAAGGGGAATAAGGGTTTTGGCAGCAGTCATTGGGTACATTGCTAGGCAGTGTTTGAGTGAGATGTTGTGGTGGCACAAAGGTTTGCTACATGTGTGTTGGTTATTGGCAGAATAGTTGTGTGTATTTGTGTCCAGAATATTTTGCCTGTGGAGCAGTTCCTCATGATGTGCAGTAGAGTGCCTTTCTCTTGCTTACAACTCTGACAAGTGAGGCTGATACGATGGCTTTATGTAGTTATGATAGATCTTCAGTTAAATATGTGCATTCTTGTTGTTGGTAGTAGAGATGCAACATTTTTGGTTACGGGTATAAATCTTTCTCCTTTATATAGGTGAGAGAAAATGGAAAGTACCATCCCCAGCATGCGGTATAGAGAAGAAGGGAAGAGGTTTGATGTGTGGAATAAATTATGGAGAGATCATGTGGTTAGGTGACACTTTGCACACATTGCTTCAAACAGGCTACAGCATCTGTGCAGCAAATGGGAATTAGGATGTGATCCTAGCTTTTGGCTCGGTTCTAGAAATGGGCCCTAAAGGATGTCTAGTCTATGAGAGGATGTTAACTAAAGGAAATCTATTCCCTTGATAGGGAAAGTGTTGAGCGTGTTGCAGGTCTGTGGGTTTATTAACTGAAAATAAACTATACACCAAAAGTCCCTTAAAAGTCATCTATAAAGCCTGCATGAAGAACCACGAGGCCATGTTTGTGTAGCTACTGCAAATTACATGATTTTGTTATTTCATGACGAAAAGTCATGATTTTATGAAAGACACAGAGGCGAGTATTGCTTAACCCTTTCTTTACTGTCCACCAATAGCAGCAAAGAATACAACAGTAAGAAAAAATGGTAACCATAGTGATAGGCCACACCCATACCAAGTCCCAGTATAATAGTCAGCACATCCCCACACATTTCCTCTATCTTTGGAGATGCGAGACAATAACAACAAAACAGGAACGATGAAACAGTCCAAACCAAATAGAACAGACGATCCGAAATCCAGCCGGACTCCGATCAGGAACCATAACGGAACTGGGACCGATCCATCAGTAAACAAGATTCCAACAGTGAGGGGCCCATCACAGCATTGTCCATAAACTTCCTGGCCACTTGGTGAAGACCCTTGATCAATAAGGAATCAACCTGTGAAAACACAAAAGACAGCCGAACGGTTAAATCGGTACTTGAACATAAGTGCGCATGCCAAGACATAATTTTATAACTAGACAGAAGCAACACAGTGTGCATAATTCATCATAGGCATTTCGAATAATCACGTAACATGAACAGGTTAATAAACGGTTGAAACTATACAAAACCCAGAGCGCATAATGAATACCTACCAACCCTGGAAAACCTGCAGGAGAGAATAAACAACTGGGTGGAGTAAATCAGTAAAATAACTATGAAGGGTGGGACAATACTCGCCTCCATGTCTTTCATAAAATCATGACTTTTTGTCATAAAATAGCAAAATCATTCTGCCATTCTCATCAGGTCTTCCAGGCGTGCACCTGAATTCACAATGGACGTGGCCGATGCCCCTTGGGTTGAGTGGGCACCAAAGATGGACGTATCCACGCCAGCCAGAGACATCACCCATTTCACCCAGCGAGCCAATGTAGTACTGGACACAGGGGAGAAGGAGCGACGAAGCGAGAGAAACAGCTGGGGAGACAACGTAGTTCTATGTGCGCTCGTTCGAAGTTCATATTCCCGTAGGAAGGCCACCGGACATAGGGCTGGAGTACCAGGGAAGCTTGGATAAGAAACCGATCGAATAGCTGTCTTGGTGCGTCTGGAGATGTTAAACCTCACCCCGTCCGGAGTGAAAGACCTAGCATCATAGTCCTGGGCATGAACATCCGATACCCATTTGCATGAAATGAGACAGAACAGGGAGACCAACTTGGCCGACAGCTGTCGCAGGGAGAGCTCTGCATTAGGCGGCCAGGAGGAGAACAGCGACAAAACGCAGGAGACGTCCCATGTAGATGAGGAACGGGGTCTAGGGGGGGCGCAACAGGCGTGAGCCCCTAAGTAAGCGGCACACTAACGGATGTTGGCCTGCTGGGCAGCCGTCAAATCCTTGGTGAGCCGAGGAGATGGCCGATCTGTATGAATTAATCGTGCGATATGCCTGAAATCCTCTGCGCAAGCAGTAGTAACGACCCATCCGCCAGGAGGGGATGCTGGAGGCCTGATGGTTCGTAGAGACGGCAGCAGTCTGGGCACGTCTACCGCCAGTTCCAGGAGTTGTGGGAACCAGGATTGGGTCCCACAGAATGGGGTTAGTAGGATCAGGTCGGCCATTTGGGGGCAAACTTGGAGCAGGACCCGAGGTAACATGGCAAACGGGGGGAAAGGTGTAGAGGAGTGAGCCAGTCCAGTCTTGTAGGAAGACGTCCACTGCCTCCGCGGTTGGATCCGGGTGCCAGCTGTAGAACCAGGGTAGTTGGGTATTGAGCTTGGACGCGAAGAGTTCGATGGCAAAAGGATCGCATATGGACGATATAGCGGAGAATACTCCCACATCCAATCTCCAATCGCTGTTGTCCGACAGCGTGAACTCCAGTCCGCGTGAGTGTTGTGGAGACCGGGAAGGTATTCTGTCTGGACCACCAGGTTCCTGTCCAAGCAATAGGCCCAGAAGTCCCTCGCCAAGCGGGCCAGGAGTGCAGATTGAGTGCCACCCATGTGGTTGACATAGCGGACCGCTGAGATGTTGTCCATGCGCAGGCGGATGCATGAGCTCGCAGTCCCGTTCGTAAAACTCCGGATTGCAAATTAACCTGCTAGGAGTTCCAGAGCATTGATGTGGAGGTGGCATTTGTCTGCCGACCGACAACCCCCGGTAGTCACCCCGTTGCAATGGGCACCCCAGCCGTGGAGACTGGCGTCTGGATACACCGTGAACTCTGGTTGGGAGCCAAAGATGGCCTTGCCATTCCAAGCTGGTCAATTCGTCTCGAGTCTCCGAGTCCATGTCCGCATAGGACTCCGCCCCCCCCACCTGCGAAGGTGTGCGATCTTCAGACGCTGGAGGGTACGGTAATGGAGTGGGGCTGGGAACACCGCTTGGATTGATGCTGCCAGAAGGCCAATGATCCATGCCAGGTGGCGTCGAGATAGCTGGGTGCGCGTTAAAGCGCGGCGCAGCTCCTTGCAGATTGTCCGTATCTTGGAGGCAGGGAGGCTCAGTGACTACGCTTCGGACTCTACCGTGAAGCCTAGGAACTCCATGCAATGTGAAGGAGACAGGCAGGATATTTCCCAGTTGAGGAGAAAACCCAGACGGGAGAGGAGGTCCATTGTCCATTGAAGATGTTTCCGAAGGACTGAACGATCCTGTGCCATGATGAGGATGTCGTCCAAATAGACGATTAGCCGGACTCCCCGACTGCGCAGCCAAGCCATGGCAGGGCGCATCAGTTTCGTGAAGCAAGGAGCTGACGACAGTCCGAAGGGGAGGCACGTGAAGCGCCAGGTGTCTCCTTTCCAGAGGAAACTTAACAGGTCCCTGGAAGACAGGTAGGCATCCTTGAAGTCCAGCTTTGCCATCCAGTCTCCCTGAAGGAGTAAGTCTCGCAGGAGGTGGATGCCCTCCATTTTCAAGTGACGATAGCGCAGCAGGTTGTTTAGGGCACGAAGGTTGATAACAGGGCGCATTTGTCCGCCTTTCTTTTCAACTAGGAAAATATTGCTGATCACCCCTGTGGAGGATACCGGGGTCAGCTCTATCGCCCTTTTTGTGTGGAGGGCCGTTAGTTCTGCGTTTATCAAGGCGTGGTCGGTTGTAGAAAGCAAAATAGGGCGAGGTGGGGGAACGTGACTTGGATTGTCGACCAGTTCGATGTGAAACCCCCGAATTGTGGTCAGAACTCAGACATCTGAGGTGATGGTTGACCAGGTGTGGAAAAAATTACGGAGTCTGCCCCCTACACACATATTGGAAGAAACTTGAGGTAGATGTAAGCTTACCGTAAGGGCGTCTGGAACCGGGGTTCCCTCTGAAGCCTCTGGAACGCCATGGTCTTCCACGAGAGGGGAAGAAAGGAGACTGCTGTCTCGTCTCCTGGTAGGGTGTTCTCTGAGTGTAGGAGCCTCGTCCCGATCCACGGGCATGGTAATTGGAGCGGCCGGACAGACGACCCCTGAATCTGCCGGCCCTGGTAGAGACCCGCCCCTGAAACACCCTCTTCATGGAGGATTGGGCCTTATCTAGGGCTGTGAATGCACCCACAAAGCGCCCCAGGTCCTTAATAAAGGAGTCCCCAAATAAGAGGCACTGGGCGTCCTTGCCTGCCTCTGTGTGGGCGAGGTTTGCCAGTTTGGGTTCAATCTTGAACAGAATGGCTTTACGCCTTTCAATGGACAGGGAGGCGTTTACACTGCCCGCAATGCAGATAGCCCTCTGCACCCAACCTGCCGGTTCTCGGCTCTGGCAATTTCAGCCAGATCAAACAGTTTGGCCAAAGGGCCAAATATGTCAAGATGTTTATCTTGGCACGATTTAAGTGCTGAATCTAGACCCTTGCGGGGATTCCAACCCATTTTGGAGAGTAATTGGGTCATCTTAGGGTCCACTACAGGGGTCCCACAGACTTTGCTAGGTACCAATGGTCTTGGGCATTCCGCCCTAAGTTTATTACGTGCCGCCTTACTGAGGGGGCGTCGTACCCAGTTTTCAAGGTACCGTGCCACATGGTCTGCCGGGAGCCATTCCGCCGACCTCGGATGATGGAGAGCATCCGGGTCAAACATGGGTTCCCCGAACGGATCCATGAGGGTGGAGCCCGCAGTAGCGGGGGAGTCGCTCCTAGGGCCACTCGCAACCACCGCGGAGTGAGCAGGGCCAAAAGGGTCAGACTTCTGCCCTCAAAATTCGTCATCAGAGTCATCCACAAACTCAGCGTCAGCCTCTTCACTAGACCCAATTTCTGAGTCGGAGTCGCTCTCTTTTTGTGCTCTAGTACATTTCCACTGCCGCGCCCGTTCTACCTGGCGCGGAAAGGCTCTCTTGCGTGACATAGGCACGCTGTCATGGGTGGCTATAGTCACACCAGTCGTGTTGGTTCTGGAGGCAGGGAGATTTGAGTGCCTGGATTTGGCAGTAGCCTTTTTTGGTGCCTCCACTATAGGGTCAGTAGCCGGTCGTGCTAAGCGTGTCGGCATGGCCGAACCGTCTGCAGTCAAATAGCGTGCAAGTAAGGCATTAGGTATGGTCTGGGAGAGGACAGAGGACATGGAGCCCATAGCAGCCATAATGGCGTCAGAGACTGAGCGCTGTAGCGCCAGGGACTGGGTCTCATCAGACAGGGGCATAGGGTCCCCAACAGAAGAAGGAGAAGCAGAATTGGAAGATGGGTTATCTAAAACCTAGGGCATGTCCATCTCCCTAGGGGAGGAGGGGCTGGCAGGCACTTTAGGAATTATCAACAAAAGGAGTAATAGAAGTTCAAATAACAATAAATAACTCATATAAATAACCAGAAATCAATAAGAGTATAGTAGAGAAATTTTGTCATGTACTTATCTTTGATCGGAGCAGCAAAGAAAGAGGAAATGTGTGGGGAGGTGCTGACTATTATACTGGGACTTGGTATGGGAGTGGTCTATCACTATGGTTACCATTTTTTCTTACTGTTTGTATTCTTTGCTGCTATTGGTGGACAGTAAAGAAAGGGTTAAGCAATACTCGCCTCAGTGTCTTGACATAAAATTTATAGTTATCTTACTTCAGATTAGGCCACAGTTTGAGGATGGGCACCTTTGCAATAATCTTATGAGTTGTGAGGCCTGATTAAGAGTATATGCTCCAAGCCTGTCTTTTCATGTGATTTGCACAGGATAAAAAGAGTATTTGGGGGCAAGTCCAGGTATGTACTACCCTATCCGTAAAACAGCTCTTGGCATATTCTTCCTTATAGCATCCTCTTTGGCCAGCAATTTATTTTCTTGTAATTACATTTTCCATATATAACTAAAATCTCACCCTCTGGGACCCCCTCCCGCCCGGCTCTGGAAAGGGGAAAGGGATTTAAACTTACCTTTTTACAGCGCTGGGCGGAGAGCTCTCCTCCTTCTCTCCTCCTCCGATCCGCCCCGTCGGCTGAATGCGCACGCGCGGCAAGAGCTGGGCGCGCATTCAGCCCGTCGCATAGGAAAGCATTTACAATGCTTTCCTATGGACGCTTGCGTGCTCTCACTGTGAAAATCACAGTGAGAAGCACGCAAGCGCCTCTAGTGGCTGTCAATGAGACAGCCACTAGAGGATTAGGGGAAGGCTTAACCCATTCATAAACATAGCAGTTTCTCTGAAACTGCTATGTTTATGAAAAAATGGGTTAACCCTAGAAGGACCTGGCACCCAGACCACTTCATTAAGCTGAAGTGGTCTGGGTGCCTAGAGTGGTCCTTTAAGCAATTTATATCCAATTCCCAATATAGAAAAATAATCACATACCCCAATCACACCCCCATAATCTATTAAGCAATACTATATATAGTTTCTGCTGTTAATATCTCACATTATACCAGCTAACGCTCCATTGTCTAAATTCATAACTCATGGCTATTTTCTGGGTTCTACAGCAGATTATCTTGTAGTCCTTCCAACGTGTTGTCCATATTATATTTCTTAGCTTTTTTGTCTTCAAGCTATATGCGTTACATATTGAATCATTCACCAGTTTTAGTTATTGATAAACTGTGAGCTACTTTTTCATTAGTGTTATTGCAGATCTTTTTATCATCTGCTAATAGGCATCTTTCTTTGCACGTAATTGTTATTGCCATTCCTAGGAGATTCATTAAAATATTAATGTTTTATTCACAGTCAATCAAAAATATTCTCTGTAACAGCACAACTGTGATAGCTAAATTGTTGTATAACCAGTCTTAACCCCTTGAGGACACATGACATGTGTGACATGTCATGATTCCCATTTATTCCAGAAGTTTGGTCCTTAAGGGGTTAAGAGATGCTTGTGTATTTTTCATTCTACATATGCTGGCCTAATCCTTCAAGTTGCTTATACTTCAGTCTGCCAGCAATTCAAATAGACACACTGCTGCTTTAGTTAACTTTTTACCTACCTGCCTTTATAGGTCATGTTTGCTACAATATAAATTGCGTAAAATAAATTTGAACCTCACAAGCAGCCTGACTTACCGTATATACTCGTCTATAAGTCGAGTGCAGTTTTTTGACCAACAATTGTGAAATATGCCATGACTTGTTGATGTCAAGGGTACGACTTTTGAATGGAATTGGTCCACTTCTGTTCAGTTACAGAACAGACTCTGTGTGGTCCCCCTTGTTAACACCTCGTAATCACCTACCACCCCTGGCTGTTAACCACTAATAAGCATTCCCTGGGTGGCCGCCATTCTTATATACGAACGCACATGTTCGTCTCCCGAAGGCAGCGGTACGTGGCCGTCGACAGCATGGATCTCTGAGTAGGCTATGCAAGTCCGTGAACCCCGCTGAAACTTGTACCCCTGCCCTTTCGACTTCTTGACCAGCTAGGAGAACGGAGTTCGGGAGTCGACATTGCCCCGCATTCAACTCCCGAACGCTGTACAAAATTCTATCGAAACTAACACTGACCCGTAGATAAGTCGACTGCATTTTAAAATGAAGTTTAGGACTAAAATTTCTCGACATGATTTGGGCATAATGGATTTGTGTTGTGCTGCTGCTGGCCCTTAAACTCCCAGAGAAAGGATTTGTACTTTTAAACTGGCACTTCGAATGCAGTTGAAGTGGCCGCCATTCGAAAACCGAACACGTGGCGGCGGCCATTTTAATTTAGTCGAACACGGTCAGCGGTGCGTGCCACTGAATCTATGGAAGTAAAATCGGCTACACATTTGCACGAACACCGCTGACCCTTACCTTCTCATGAACTTCGACGCTTTGGCTGGAATCGAAGTGCGTTCGACAGAGCTATTTACACTAACGACCCCATTTGTGCATTCGAATGAGACTTAAATATTTTTCTGTGTGAAATTGACCGACCACACAGCCCAACTCTATGGAACTCTTTTGGGCATGAAAATGTGCTTATATCTATGTCCCGAACGGCTGAACGGATTCGAATGATTTTTGGGTATGTTTGTATTTGAAATGTGCTGATTAATAATATGTGACTTTATTAATATTGGATGTATAGTTTTGGAGTTATGAAAGGTGGGTAAAAAGTACGTTTTAAACTGTACGGCTAATTGTGTTACCTCTCAGGCTAAGGGGAGGAGATGTGTGGGATGTAACCAGTGTGTGATTGGGTAATCCATAATTGTCTGTGGGCGTCTCCCTTGCATGGGAGAGTTGCATAAAAGCAGAGAGTGTGTCATTAACCCCTTAAGGACACAACATGTGTGACATGTCATGATTCCCTTTTATTCCAGAAGTTTGGTCCTTAAGGGGTTAAACCTTAGTTCTACTTCACCCTCAATTTGGAGTGCCATCTCTTATTGGGGGAATCTGCTACAAGGGATTGCTATGCTCTGCATACTCTCTTGCTATATTCACTGCTACGCTCTTGTAAGAGCTTGTTTCCGGTTTTTGCTCTCTGAAGGAGTCTACGGTGGTTATGGTGTCTGCTGGAGTGCTTGGAATCCTCAAGAAACGCTAGGAGCATCCTTCAATGGAGTTACCCAGTCGGGGTGCCCGTCGATCTGTTACAGGGCGTATAGCGTCTTTTATCTTTTTTTGTTCTTTCTTTTTTTTGTCTTCCCTCTTTTGTTTAACGTAACCTAGTTCTTGAATTTAGTGCTGGGGAAAATGTCTGTTTTAATCTGGAATGTCTTAAGTACTGACTTCAAATCCCTGTTTAAGTGGTAACAGATATACTATAATGTGTAAGAAGATTCAAACTCTTTGCATTGCTTGTTTTTGCTGATTACAGAGTTAAAATATCCAGCGGAAGCATTAAAGTGTTAAAATCTAATGACCTCTTTCCTTTAATTAGCACACTGGGCTACTAGCACAGCATGCTAATTAAGTAATGACATCACAAGAAAGAATTGCTTAAAATAAATGTTTTTTTGGCAGAGGGGGTTACTCGCTGTGTATAGATAGACCTTTTTTTATTACTGGTTAACTATTTCAGGTTTAAGGTAAACGCACTGGCTTGATATGTTTGTTTTGTTTTTTGTTTTTCTATACGACTTCTTGACTTTTCCATGGAAAGTGTTTAATACTTCATTCTCTGTTGAAGCAAGCCATTAACAAAAATTAAAACTTCGTACATTTTATATATATATTAAAACAAAGATTAAAGGGATACTTTACCAAATACAAAATAAATACAAATCATGGTTTAGCACGGTTTAACAGATATATCCTAAATTAAGCATTAATCATTGGGGTTATATCTAAAAAAAAAAGCAGCTTGCATAACCTGCAGTTCTCTGATCTGCTGCCTGTGCAAATTCTCCCCTTTTAACCCCGCCCAGACTTTGTCTGT
The DNA here is from genome assembly GCA_933207985.1 of Pelobates cultripes. Taxonomy (NCBI): domain Eukaryota; kingdom Metazoa; phylum Chordata; class Amphibia; order Anura; family Pelobatidae; genus Pelobates; species Pelobates cultripes. The sequence goes on along the minus strand of OW240912.1, from coordinate 199,235,271 downwards.
CTGTCCAATCACAGACTTCCCAATGCAGATCAATGAGGTGTCTTTGCAAGGCAGGTGCTCTGGGCAAACCAGGAATTAACAGGACTTGGAAATCAGCTGGGTGTAACCAGGTTTAATTATAAAAGTGCACGTTTCTGTTGAAATCTGCACTTTTTGCAAAATTAAAAAATAGGGCATACTTTTCACACACAAAGTTTTTTCAACAAGTAAAAGTGCTTTAGGGATCTGGAGTGTCCCTTTAACTCTCAGGTGAAATTGTTTACCTGGTTACCTTTTGGTTTGCACATTTACTAGAGTAAGAAAAACAAAATAGTGTATTTCGTAATTTCTCATTTGATATAAATCTCCATGATGTCCAGAAACTAGCAAGTGCCTGTGAACTTTCAATCAACTCCCGTTGCTTTCAATGGGAGCTATGTACTTGTAACATCAACTTCTGTGCAGAAGGATCTCTTAAATATGTGCAGCTGCAGTAGGAAGTGCACGCAATGCTAGATTTTTGTACATGCACGTGTGATGTAAAAAATCAATCTTAATAACTATTTTTTATTTTTAAAGGATATTATTGTCACCAAAACAAGTTTAGCTTAATGAAGACGTGTTTGTGATTTTTGTATATAGATTATGCCTTTGAAGTTTCACTGTTCAATCCTCTGCCGTTTTGTTTATGTTTATGCAGCCCTTGCCACACCTCCCCTGGCTGTGACTGACACAGCCTGCAGGAAGAAAATGGTTTCATTTTCAATCAGCTGTTACTTACCATAAAATGTTTTATATCCTGCTCTGTAAATTGAACTTTACATACAGGAGGCTCCTGCAGAGTCTAGCATGGTATTAACAGAGCAGGAGATAAGAAATTCTAATTAAAAAGTTGCTATAAAGGAAGTATAAACATTAGCGGACTATTTACAGGAAGTGTTTAGGAATGCTGTATAAGTCACATGCATGGAGGTGTGACTAGGGCTTTATAAACAGAGTGATTTAACTCCTAAATGGCAGAGAATTGAGCAATGAGACTGCAGGGGCATGATCTATACACCAAAACTGCTTGAATAAGCTAGACTTGTTTTGCTGACTGTAGTGTCCCCTTAAGCATATACTGTCTTTGCATAAATGACTGCTGTTGACGGTATCAGTTTATACCATTCCATTTTTTACATACCTTTCCCCAACACATCTAATTAGATATTTGTTTTTAATAAAAGGCAGACTTTTGTGGGTTTGTTTTTTTGTGAGTTTTTTTTGGCTCCAGTGTCAACCAGGCATTGATTTCAACCATGTTTATCTTAAATCACTGTGATATTTAGGGACGTGCAGAAATATACCTGGGATGACAATCCAGCCATTCATGGGTTGTTTCTATGCATACCAAGGATATGACAGTGATTGTTGGGGATATTTGCATAGTGCTTCTATGTAGATAGTGTTTGCATTGACTACCACTAGATTGGTTCTTAGGGCTTGAAATTGAGAGGGGGTGTATTTAATTAATTCTTGCTTTTGGAAGGCCAGAACATTCTTGGCAGAGATACAGAATTGATAGCAATAAAATAAATACAAAACTAAACTGGATAAACCACTTGAGCAGGAGAAGCTGTGTTCATTGGCATGCATAAATTGACACATCCATTTCTTAGAACAACTTATACTTGCTGTTAGAAATTATTTCAAAGCTTTATCAAAGCTGGATGGCATTGTCCTAAAATAATAATAAAAAACTTTATTTCAATGATGCCTTTATGTGCCTGTGCAACAGTATGGACACAGTAGAGTTGACTGAATGGATATGTATTGTACATGATTCAGCTTTAACACAAGCTCCCTTGCACTGCATTACGTGCACTCCACTATTAGATGAGGGCACGGAACTAAGGATCTGCATATATTACTGTAAATGCTATCACCAGTGGTGATTCACCAAAGCTTAATTATGTTTATATAATCATTGCACATTTGGCAAATCTGCTGTATGAAGGGATCTCTTGAGGGATGTATGATGTAAATTATGATTCTTTTTGCTGTTGCATTTATTATTATTAATTTGAGCTCTGCAAGAGTATTTAACCTCTTGGTGTCATGGGTGCATTAAACCAATAACAAAACCAAGTGGTACACAACCTTTTTACTGTAGGAAAGCCTTCCAGAAAAGAGGTGGAACAATTGACTAGTCATACCATTTATATTAAAAGCGCCTCATAATCTCCTGAAAAAAAATATGGATTCGAATGAAAAAAGTTTGAGATTTCTGACCATGTTTTATCATATTCCATAAACCGTTGCTTTCTTTTCGTGTAAATGCTTTATATGACACTCCGCATATGTTGCTGTTATGATTAAATGTAATTGGAAAGCAGTTGCTTTTTAGGCTCTACACCCACACAATAAACTGGAATAATGTGTAAGTAGTTCTAACACACCTTTATATGTGTATCAGTTATGCGGTGATGGATAGGAAAGGAATTTCATTCTGGTAGCAGCCATCTTTCCTTTCACGTAGAGCATAGATTGAGTAAGACAGGGCTCAAAATCTCCCCTCACCACCAGGCCTGGCTAGTAGGACTTCAGATTTTAAGCCTAAATCAAGATGTAAGTAAAAACATTTGTGTCCATTGATCTCACTATTAATTCATCTATACCCCAAATGAGATGTTCAATCTTTATTTTGACAATAATTCCACTAAATGTCAAAAGACCATGGCTGAATATGCATATATAAAAGAATGGTTTCAGAAAAGACTTAAATAAACCCTTCAAGTAAATGAATAAAAGTAATGCGTATTACTGTTATCAGCTAATTTAAATAGCATTTATCCTTTGATTCAATGAGGATTTATTGCAACCTAATTTAATTTAAAAAGAAAATTAATGACAGATACAAACCAACAGTATAAAAATAAATAAATATAACCATTACGACATTCTGCTCCTTTCTGTCTCAAAGTGCTGCCTGTATTATGAGGCATTTTTCTTATTTCTTTGCGATAGCCAAGACAAAGCTGTCTGCCAAACAGTAGATCTTTTTCTGAGTATTTAATTCCTGATGGTTTCCCTTTTCTGTACCTCTACAGGCTTTTCAAAAGGAACAGGTGGATTCCCTACAGGTCAAGTTGCAGCAAGTGAATGGGCTCGGACAGGGTCTGATACAGAGTGCTGACAAAAACTGTGATGTTCACTGCTTGGAACATGACACTGATGAACTGAATGCAAAATGGAACACGCTGAACAAAAAGGTGATGTTTTCTCCTCTGTTTGTAGCTAGCCCCTTAATACTTGCAGGGTAAGACGATACACAGCTGGTTTGGAATCGCTGTAGTTTTCTGATAGCCTAAAATCCTGCCTTAGCAGAAGTAGTATTGACACCTTAAATTGCAGAGAGATGTGGGAGGATTTAGATTTAATTTACTAGTGACAGAGACGGCGTGTGGGAGTAGAGATGAGACCATCTGACTCGTACAGCCTGGAAATATGTTTCCAAGCTGGCTGTTAAATCAGATTCAGGAGCAAATGATGCCAGCCCCTTCCCCCACATTCTTTTCACCTGCAAGTGATGAGGGGTTATAATGATAATATTTTTGATACATAGGTAGCAGAGCGGCTGACACAACTACAGGAGGCACTATTGCATTGTGGGAAATTCCAGGACGCCCTAGAACCATTGCTGAGCTGGCTCACTGATACGGAGGAGTTAATTGCCAACCAAAAACCTCCTTCTGCAGAGTACAAAGTGGTGAAGGCTCAGATTCAAGAACAAAAGGTAAAATGTGTTCTAATTAATCAAATGACACATCACAGAGATTTAATAAAAATGCTAAATGTAAAAAAAAAAAAATGGTTCTACTTAAATTCTTTTATGTGCAATGTAGCTTCTTCAGCGACTTCTAGATGATCGTAGAGCTACTGTGGAAATGATTCAGGCAGAAGGTGTGAGAATCGCAGACGGAGCTGAACCTGCAGATCAGGATAAAATAAATCGCCAGTTGGAGTTCCTTGGACAGAGATGGTTCTCTTTGCTACAGAAGGCACAGTCTAGGTATGACAAGAACTTCATACGCACGTCCTGACTACTTTATGATCTACTTCATGATTTCCTAAATATGAATTTCAGCTTATATTATACTATTACCCATTTAATTGGATCTTAATCCAAACTCCTTTTCATTTTTGTTTATATGTTCTGCTGAGAAGAAACTTTCCTCATTCAAAGAAAAACGTGTTTTGAAAAGTGACTCTTTGTATGTGAGTCAGTCAGATTTGTGTAATGGGTATCTTTGTCACTAAATGAAAGAGTTCAAGCTGGCATATTACCCATTTCCATCTTAGCCAGCTTTTAACAGATCATCTCGCCATTATGTTTACAAAACACCTTGATTTGGTGTTAGGGCCCATTGACTTCATTTTTCCATTATATTTTCCACAAAAAAAAAAAAAAAATCTTCTCCCCAGCATCCATAAACGAGGAAATGCTGTGTTGAGGAAAGGTGACTCTGGTCTATACAGCAGTGCAGCGCTGATATGTAGATTTGTATTGTGTAGTTAGTTATACTGTTGCCATCCTGTCAAATTGTAACTGAAATGTCCATGTTTGCTTAATTACTCTGGAATATGTTTGTAAAGCATTTTGTCTTTTTAATGCAGCAGTAAGTGGGCACGATTGAGACATCTCATTTAAATAAGTCAACATAATTGAACCATATTCTGAGAAAAGTGCAGAGTGTCAATTGTTTTTGACAACAAAAAAAATCATTTTCTCTGCTTTTTTTTTTTTTTTTTGGACCGCTTGCATAGTAGCATATATTAAAAAATCGAATCCAGCCCTTGAATAACAAAACATAAGTAATGAAAGATAAAATATTTGACTCCTGAGAGTTGCTAAGTAATAGAAAGAACTATGTTACTCAAGCAAAGACATTTCCATAGGCATGATATGGCCACCCAAAGTCCTCTTGTTTAGCATATTCAATAAGCAAGATGTAGGTTGTGGTTGAAGGATTCAGTCCATGCAAAGCCCAAACATACTGATGACCCTTACAGGGGAAGTGAGATGTTTCATGGTCCCTGTTCATAGAGGTTGGTGAAGCCACTACAACTCTGCACTGCTCCATTTGTAGTATGTCCAGAGTGAGATCGGCTACTTTCAGTTCTGTAAATGATGCCCAGGTCAACTTGCACTGGAGTCTAGTTTAGGTCTGCAGATGGGAAAACCTGAAGAACCTCCCTGGATCAGTGAGTCTTCGATAACAGTTTAAATAACTTATCCAGTGAGTTCTCAAAGGCCAATATAGACTTGCATGGATTTGGTAGTTTTTGCAATCCATTCTTCTGATGACAAGCTCCTGACTGGAATAATTCCTCACAAGATTTTACAAGTCGCAATAACCCAGCATGTGTTGGAGACTGTGTTTGTGTCTGATGTTGTAGGGCACATCTCTTATCACTGAAGTGGAAGTTTGTATACCTCTCCAGCAAACTAATGTAACAAGGCCTCGAAAAGTCTCCCAGAGCCACTGTCAGAAGTTTGCAAAATCTAATTAAAGGTGCTTGAATTATGTCTGAGATGATCCCTGATTGCAGTCAAGCAAAATAAACCTTCCTACATAGGCTTTCTGAGTTAAACTGACCCACTAAATAGTTCTAGAAATGTGCTGCTACTCAGTCATATTTCCCCAGCCAATTTTTATCAGTGCTGGAGTCAGAAGCTGTTATTGGGCTACATGAGTCTGAGTCAGTGAAACGTTACTGTTTCTAAATGGGTACTGTATATGCTGACATATAAGGTGACCCCAACAAATTAAGTGTAATATAGGTTTAGGCTTCTATTCGTCGGATATGTTGACACCCAAAATAATGTACATTGGAATACAGTAATTGTAATATAATTATACAGTATAGAATATAAAGAGTCTGTGTCAGAGGTACCATAAATTCAGGAGTCTGAGTTGAAGGTTTTGTGTATCAACTCAACAGCCCTGATTTTTATTACACACGCACGGCTTAAAATTCTATGTCCTATGCTACTTGCAAGTGGGAATATTTGAAAGAGACAAATATAAATATGTGTGTGTGTAGATATATTAATAAAGTATATATTTATTAATGCAGCTTGTACATAATGATCACTTTGCAAATTCAGATAGTCTATTTCTACATTGTTTTGCCTGTTATAATTTATAACAAAGTGTGCTGTGTAACAAAGTAACATGGACTTTGATTTCCAAAACCTTTTCTAACAAAGATTGCGTTTTCCCCTTTGCAGACAGAAACAGCTTGATGACATCTTGGTTTTAGCAAAGCAGTTTCATGAGACCACTGAGCCCATCTTTGACTGGCTTTCAGCCACAGAAAAGAAACTTGCCAATTCAGAACCAATTGGCACACAGACTAGCAAAATTCAGCAGCAGATCGGACGCCACAAGGTAGGAAGTGGAGCAACTCTTAGCCAATGATTAGACAAGAAGGATGGTTATTAATGCAGCAAAATAAAGATTTCACCTCTGCCCATTTTATGCCACGTTACACATTCATATCTCTTTTGAACTTATGTTTATTTTAATTTAAAGTTGTTTCATGGTTAGTTTTTGTTTTTGCTTTTTTATTATTGTTTTTTAAGTTCTGTTTTCATTCGTTGTTTTATTTATGTTCTTCATTAATTTTGTTTTCTTTTTGTTGCATCACATCGTGTTATCCTGCATGCTATTTCCAGAGCCTAGAAGATGATATAACAGTCCATGAGACTGCAGTGTGTCAGGCAAGCAAACTTGGGGACTCCTTGTCTGCCCTCTGCTCCCAAGCTGAGCAGGATAGGCTGGCTCAGAAGCTAGATTTCCTGCAAGCTCGGTACAGCGAGGTACAAGATCTTTGCAACAGAAAGGGAGTCCTGCTCGGGCAAGCTCTGAGCAATGCAAGGCTGTTTGGGGAGGACGAGGTGGAAGTCTTGAACTGGCTGTCGGAGGTTGAGGACAGACTCAGCTCAGTGTGTGTAAAGGATTACAAGCTTGATGCGTTGCAGAAGCAGCACACAGATCACTTGGTATACATTTTATGTTCATCTCTTTTCTTTGCATAATGTTTGTGTTTTGCATGTTTATTCTTATTCTTTAAGTTTTTGTTCATTTAATTCACCTCAAACATATGTGGAAAGCAGTGTGGATTTGATTTAAATCACTATTCAGTAAGAATCAGTTTAAATCATGCTTTTTAAACTAAATGACTTATTCTTGCTGTTTTTTATAATCTTTTAAGGGACACTGTAGGCACTATAACCATTTCATCTCCCTGAATTGAGCTCTGTCCCTAGATTCAGTGTTAAACTATTTTCAAGCATTTTAGCACTAAATAAGGCTCTCTGCCCACCAACAGCCTGGCTCTTACTAAAAGTATGGCTAGGGCAGAGATTATACACTTCCCTCTAGCCATGCCAATTGATAGCGGCAATGGGAGCTCTTATAGACTGAAAGTGGTCAGCTAACAGTCTGAGCCAATCACAGCCACCCATTGCTGCTCAGGTTAATGCTTGCTTCTTCCTAATTAGTTCAACCAGCACAGAAGGGATGGGCTGCTACGGACTGTCCTTTAGCAATAAAATAGTAAAAATAGAATTGTGGTGTTCTGAATAAAAGAAAGGTGGCAGGGTACTCTATACACTCTAAACATGTCAATGAGATGAAACAGTCATAGTTTTCTGAACTTTGTATATTTATAATATTTGTGCTGTGAAAATGTGCAGACACATTGGATTAAGGGAATTCATTTACCAAAAAAACTTACACATACAGCCCCATTGCTTCCATGTACAGCCCAATACGACATTACTAAGCCCTATTTCATGCTGAATTTCCTTTGGACTGTAATGTATCTTAAATAGAAAACTATATTTAGATGGATATTTCCTCCAAACTCATTTTATCAAAAGAAATCCAATATAAATTATTTTTAATCAATGTTTATCCACTCTGGTTGAACGAGATGTATCCATTGTGCAAACAGCTTACTATAATATATAATACAGTTGTCGTCCTTTGCTAGAGTACAGCAGATGTCTAAAGATTTAGCCTTCCAAGACAAGTATTGGCTCAGGGCTTCCCCATGTGACCAGCGTTAAAGTAACTTCAGAGATTCTCTGTACCTGTGTGATTTTGTTTTCTGCAGTAGCTATTGTACAATTAATTTTATATTTATACAGTACTTTGATCTTGTTATTAAGTCATCTGTTACATTTTTTAAGTGCTAAAGCTGACCTGACAGGATTAGTAGTCACGCTGTGCCTGTGCTGTAGCCAGTACCAGCAAGCAGCAGGGAAAATAACGCACAAGTTCCCAGGGTCAGCCTGCAACTCACACAGTTTGAAAGGAAATCATGGCATGCCAAGCAGATCTTTAACTGCAGTGCAGGAAGTAGCATACCCCAATAACAGCTCATAAAGCAAACCTAAGCAGGTGTACTGGCCATACACGAACGTGGTGTAGCAGCTGCTGGTGCCAATTTACAGGAGTAAAGTGCCAGATGCGAATAGTGTCCGATGAGTGGTGTACAAGATGTCAGTAGATGGCTAATGGCTGTTTTCTAGATTAAGCAGCCGATATGCCTCTAATCGTTGCTAAAAGTGCCATGCAGTGATGCACCAGGTTACTAGTGGAAGTGGAGAGAGATGTGATTGACAACAAGAATAGTTGACAGTAACACAATCTAGAACAATCAATGGGACTAATTCCAGCTCTCCCTCTGGAAAATGTGTGAAGTAGAAAAGTGAATCTTCACTTGATTATATACCTGCTGTAGGCTATGATTCATTACGGGAGATGCTGTGTCACATTCATACAGTGGTAGGACAAATAAAGCTGTGGCAGTTCTAGTATTATTACAAAAGTCTTCATTTCATTATAGTGTTAAGTCATTCCTCACCCCTGAAAGCTAAATGTGATGGTTCACTGCACATGGTGTGTAGTAAGATGCTCAATTATAAATATCTCATTGTATGTAGATAAAGATTCTCCACTTTGACACAGTGGTTGTGTGGAACAGAACTGTAGAGCCATAGCATTACATTTCCACCAGTAGGTGGCAGTCTTTATTTATTCATCAGAGAATAACAAGACCCATAGACCTAGAGGTATGTGCACTAAACCTTGAATTGTAGGGATTTGAAAACTGAATTGCAACATATAGGCCCCAATAACGGACTTGGAAAAAATATGTAAAATTCAGCTATAGTCACATATTGGCTATATCAACCTAAAGTGTGCAATTTTGTTTTTAATTCACTACAAATCAGGGTTTAGTGTATAAAAAAAAGTATGTTTGCAAAATTTAGCAGAGCAAGAAAAAAAACAGATGTTAGCACATATTTCCTGAACTTCTGTCAGACCTTTATTTTCAGATTTTTTTGTTTATTTATTCTTGTAGGTTATAAAATTGTATTTATTTTCCAGAAAATAACGTGCATACAGCAATAATAGGGGGAAACAAACTGGGGGAAAAAAGATAATAGTTGTAGGGATTGTTTAGAACATGACTAGTGCAAGTCAAATGATCTGTGTCTCTTCTGTGTTCGCAGATCTATATAGCTGTCACTTGGTTCTGATTCGTGTTTTAATTAAAACTAATGTCAAATCATACTGTCTACTTTACCCAGGCTCTTAGTGAAGAAATTATAAACAGGAAGAGGAATGTGGACCAGGCTGTGAAAAATGGCCAGGCCCTGCTAAAGCAGACTACAGGTAATTTGAGCAGAGTGGTTATTGTTCTATGTGGGTTTTGTGTAACTATTACATTTTGGAGCCATTGCTCACTAAGTATTGTTAGAATACAGTGTTACTCTTGTTGAACCAGTCTCATACTGGATATCCAAGCTACCCAAATGCTGCTCAAAGAGCATAGTGTGATTTTTAAGTTATCTTGTGATTTCTGGAGCATTGTGGCCAGCTTTAAATTAACGCTTTGCTCATAATACCATTCTTTGGCACCCTAAATCAGAGTGGCTTTTGATTGTTACATTGTTGAGTATTCCAATAAATTATTTTCATTAAAATTTATTTTGTTTTCATATTTTTTGTTTTGGTTTTGTGCTTTTAAATGGATTCCAGAATGTAAGGAATACAATACAACATTGTATTCCTTACACTATAGAGCCCTCTGGTTTCCCTCCTCCCTTTCCCTGCACGGATGCATTACTTTATTTCCCATGGGGGTTTTACTGACGCTGGACGGCCTACTTTCAGAGTGTAAAGACGTCCTGCATCAGTTAGGTATCCAAATTGAATGTCCTCCTTTCAGAGCGTGAGAACGTCCGGCATCTGTTTGGCGACCAAAGTCGGTTAGCCACCAGGAAGTGCCTCTCGTAGCTGTCTTATTGCTCTACATCGCAGGACTAAGTTGGACTGTAGAGCGTGAGGATGTCCAGAGACATTTAAGGAGTCCGGTAAACTGCCAGAAGCGCCCCTAGTGTCTCTCTGGTAGGCAGCCACTAGAGACTGTCTTAGTACTGCAATGTAAACATCGACATTTCTCAAAAACTGGACTAAGAGGGACAGGGACACTGCACCCAGATCTCTTCAAAGAGATGAAGTTGTCTGTGTGACTGTAGTGTCCCTTTAATGTTATTTTCTTGGGAAAATATCTGTGATTCTGGGGAAGTGGGTTATATACAGGCAATGTGATAGATGTATAAATGTTGTGCTCGTGTTTCCTCAGGGGAAGAAGTGCTGTTAATCCAAGAGAAGTTGGATGGTATTAAGACACGATATGCTGAAATTACAGCCTCTAGTGGGAAAGCACTCAGAACACTGGAACAAGCCCTGCAGCTGGCCGGCAAGTTCCAAACTACCCACGATGAGCTTACAAGCTGGCTACGGCAGGTGGAGGATGAACTGACTCAGAGCAGTGGGCAGTCTCCTGCCGGGGACCAAATACCACAATTCCAGCAACGGCAAAAGGTTGGAAATCAAAAATATAGGAACAGCTAAGTTGTTATTATATTTAGGAAAACAAAAAATAGCATGGCCAATTATAACATTTCACACCTGTTTTGTGTGTATAAAATATGTATTTATAAGTCTGTTGGCGAGGCCCAAAATTTTCAATACAGTTTTCACTAAGTCTATAACTTATTTGTCCAAAAGGTGCCCTGTTTTTAATAGCTTCTTCCCGTTGCCTCTGTTTATGGGTGGCTTCACTGCTTCAGCATTAGGGTACTGTAATGGGAAACATTATATCTTGCTAATGGCTCCTTTATCATGCGTTTGACATGCACTGTTGCTCACTGATATGTGTTGAAAATGCTTTTACAGGCTTCCCAACATACTCTCATCTGCATTTCAGCGAATACATGACAAATTTGAATTGTAACAATCATTAATCTGTTCTCAGTTAAACACATGAATCACTTACCTAAAACTTTGTAATTAACACAATTGCCACTTTAATACTTTAATTATATGTGTGATGGTTAATCCAATACAAAGGATCACAACTCATTGTCTAGTCAATGTGGGCACTAAGCAATTCCTCACGGGTACTTTGTTTTCTTTTTTCAAATAAATAATCAATTAATAAAATCAACAATGGGAAGTTCTTGAATGAACAAGTGCAGCACACTTGTAATCACACTATAATATGTTACAATGCTTTTTCAGAATTTATTATCCTCCTTGCAATTGATCACAAAAGTGTAGTCCTCATATGTCACATCTTCAGGTAATGATAACTGGTCCTCACCATAGTTTCTAGTTTTAAGCAACTGAACCATTTCTTCTGCCCCATCATTGAACTTTGCATTTCAAAATCTGATATTGCAGTGAAAGAAAGGACTATTTCTATGTAGTCTTAGATTTGGAACCTCACTGTGTGAATTACTGCTGCTGCTCCCATTAGTAGCATTCCTCTTGGCGATGTTTAGCTTAGTAATTCTACTTCATTTGTAGCTGTTGAGTTCGCATATTATCATATAAGCCTAGTTTATTCAATCTGCTAATTTATCAAGTGTGAGACATTAACCTGCTTCCATGATGTCTTATGTCAGGAACTAAAGAAGGAGGCCATGGAATATCGGATTGTCCTTGATACTATAAATGAAGTGGGCAGTGCGCTGCTGGAACTGGTACCATGGAGGGCACGGGAAGGGCTGGATAAGCTTGTCTCAGATGCCAATGAGCAGTACAGATCAGTCAGTACCACTGTTGGGCAGAGAGTGGACCAGATTGATGCTGCAATACAAAGGTCTCAGCAGGTAATTTTGTGACTTAATTACAGTGTGAGTACAGCATTTATGCAGTGAAATATAATCACTAGACACTAAAATCAGGACACATGTAAAGATTTAGGTAAATTAATCTCTTAACTCATCAGACATGGTAGGTAACATCTGGCAATATGTCTGGATATAATGCCACAAATCTCAGCCAACGTCAGGTCTTGAAAGTTGTAATTTTGAAAGTTTGTTATGCCAAAATTGCCTTTGTCTAGCGTTTCAACCCATGAATCCATTAGAGAATCTGCAGACAATCACTATTTGATTAATTTCCTCAAGATATGGTAACTTTCAGACGAAGCAGTTGCAAGGGTAGTGAAAAAAACTCACTTATATTTGCAATAAATTTCCTGGATTGTATCTTTAAGCAGATTGTATGAGTAGTTTAAGTAAGGCAAATTTAAAAAGGGTCATGCCACGGGAGGAAAAACAAGTCAGTGCAAACTAAACCAATCCTAAATTGACACCCAAGACTTTGTCTGAAGTGGTTAAGGTGCAAGGATACTGTTCCTTTAGTCTCGTATTTAACTTGACTTTTAATTAAAGCAGAGCTCTATGGCCTACATTGTCAGTATGATAAGAAGGTTAAACATGAGACTGCATGAATAGTATCCTGGCACCGTAACCACTTCAGCTAAAGTACCTCCACTGTCGGATAAAGAACCAATGTTTACATAAAGTATGCTGACATAGAGCATGCACACTAGGTGTGAGTGCTTGCAAATACAGTCTGCACCTATATATATGTGATGATTGACGCTGAGAGAGCATGCCCGTGTCAGTTTCCAAATGTTTGCTGTCGTGGAGCAGTGCCTGTAAGTTCCTCCTCATTAGCAGTGGCATACCATCTCATTAATATGAGTTGGTATGCGAAACAGCTCTGTAACTTACTGGACTTCTAGGCAGAGTAATGGGTTCCACCTTCAAGCCCTGTCTGGTCAATTTGACAAATGAGTCAAATACAAGGCTGCTTGAACTATACAATGGCTCCATAACAATTCAATAAACTTATATGCTTATGGTGACTATAATGTCCCTTTTAATGAAAAAGAAAACAATATGTAAATCCAAAGAACCCTTTACCAGGAATTTGATCCTAAAAGGATTATGCAAGACCGGATCTAAAATTTTATTTTATAGCTGTACACCCTTGCTAGTGAAAACTTGAAACCAGGGTTTTTAACCCCTTAACGACAGCTGACGGTTCAGGATCGTCATCTGAAAAACCGTCATAGCGGTATTATGTACTTCCCTGATCGCCGCCATTCCCCCGGCGGCGATCGGCGTTGCTTCCGTGTGGGGAGACTGCCTGACAGCCTATATGTCTATATATCTTATATATATGTCATACTAAGTGTATTTTTATATTAGTATATACATATATTAATATAAAAATACGTATAATTAAATTACACGTGTGTGTGTGTGTGTGTGTGTGTGTGTGTGTGTGTGTGTGTGTATATATATATATATATATATATATATATAGTGTGTGTAATAACACTATATTATAAAATACAAATAAGTAAATTATTTTAATAAGCAAATTAAAATAAATAAAAAAAAAAGTAAAATAATAAATATAGATATATATGAAATTTTATTCTAACTGTATTTTGATATTAATATATATATTTATATCAAAATACACTTAGAATGAAATTATATATACAACTATGTATATATAAATAAATCAAAATAATACCAAATATATATCCGTATACAAATTACATAAATAATTTCATAAATATACACGTAGATTTTAAATATATAAATATGTATATATATTTAAATTCGACGTGCCTATTTATGTAATATTTTTACATAATTAGGTAATTTTATTGATTGCAATTTGAGGGACCTGCCTGACAACACAGGCCAAAAGTCCAGAGAATTTAATTTGCTAGCACTGTATTTAACCCTGTAACTTTCTATGACACCCTAAAACCTGTACGGGGGGGGGTACTGTTTTACTCGGGAGACTTCGCTGAACACAAATATTAGTGTTTCAAAACAGTAAAACATCACAGTAATGATATTGTCAGTGAAAGTGATGTTTTTTTCACACACAAACTGCACTTTCACTGATGATATAATTTTTGTGATACTGTTTTGAAACACTACTATTTGTGTTCAGCAAAGTCTCCCGAGTAGAACAGTATCCCCCATGTACAGGTTTTATAGTGCTTTTGAAAGTTACAGGGTCAGATATAAGGGTCACATTTTTTTACATTGAAAATTGCCAGGTTGGTTATGTTGCCTTTGAGAGCATATTGTAGCGCAGGAATGAGAATTACCACCATGATGGCATACCATTTGCAAAAGAAGACAACCCAAGGTATTGCAAATGGGGTATGTCTTTTTTAGTAGCCACTTAGTCAAAAACACTGGCCAAAGTTAGCGTTCATAATAGTTTTTTGCATTTTTAACACACAAACAAATATAAATGCTAACTTTGGCTACTTTTGTAACTTTGGCCACTGTTTGTGGCTACTAAAAAAGACTGGACATATCCCATATTGAATACCCTGGGTTGTCTACTTTAAAAAAAAGAATGTACATGTGAGGTGTGATTCAGAGATTTATGACAGATAACAGTGTTACAATGTCACTATTGATAAATTTTAAAAATATATATTTTGAAACAGCAATTTCCTATTTGTACTTACAGCCCTATAACTTACAAAATAGCTCAGGACAAAATTTTGACTCTATTTAGCAGTTTTTTCATTAGCTTTTGTGGATAAGTAGAAGTTTTTTTTCCAATTTTGCAAATGTTATTATATATATATATATATATATTTTTTTTTTTTTTTAAAGTAAATTATATGACATGATACAAATAATGGTATGTACAGAAAGCCCATTTTGTCCTGGAAAAAACAATAAATAAATTGTATGGGAACAGTAAATGATAGAGAGAAAAATTACAGCCAAACACCACGACATGGCCAAAACAGTCCAGTCCTGAAGGGGTTAATCCATGCCCTGCTACAATGGTGAGAAGGGGGAATTCTTGCAGTTTTCCTGGATTACCTTGCTCAGCCATTTAAAGTGTCATGCAGACTTAACAATCCTGTCTACCTTTAAGATATACCCACATGTATTTACATCATTAAACAACATGTCTCATAACTTTCAGTGGGACATAGATATTTATTCACATTGCTGGAAAATTACCATAGTTAATGACCTATATTAAAGGAACACTATAGTCACCTAAATTACTTTAGCTAAATAAAGCAGTTTTAGTGTATAGATCATTCCCCTGCAATTTCACTGCTCAATTCACTGTCATTTAGGAGTTAAATCACTTTGTTTCTGTTTATGCAGCCCTAGCCACACCTCCCCTGGCTATGATTGACAGAGCCTGCATGAAAGAAAAACTGGTTTCACTTTCAAACAGATGTAATTTACCTTAAATAATTGTATCTTAATCTCTAAATTGAACTTTAATCACATACAGGAGGCTCTTGCAGGGTCTAGCAAGCTATTAACATAGCAGGGGATAAGAAAATCTTAATTAAACAGAACTTGCAATAAAGAAAGCCTAAATAGGGCTCTCTTTACAGGAAGTGTTTATGGAATGCTGTGCAAGTCACATGCAGGGAGGTGTGACTAGGGTTCATAAACAAAGGGATTTAACTCCTAAATGGCAGAGGATTGAGCAGTGAGGCTGCAGGGGCATATTCTATACACCAAAACTGCTTCATTACGCTAAAGTTGTTCAGGTGACTATAGTGTCCCTTTAAGATCTAGATTTACTAGGAGTAATGCTTCTTGATTAGGGGCTTTGCCATTTGTGCTTCTTGTTTAATTTTCCCTTTTGCCTGTTGAGTGTGCACATGTGGCGTGTTATATGTTTTGTGTGCAAAATGCGTTCACTTTCAAATTTTTGTGATTTTTCTTTTGAAGTATGTGTTCAATACAGTCATTGTGTTACTAAAAATACATTTCTGAAATATATGTACAGGTTATTTTATCTTAGCAATACATACATACATAGGCATTTCCTTTTCACCATTTTTTCACAATTTTCTATGTTTCACAGTGCTTTACTACACTGTCAAAGTGTATCAGGAACTAATAGTTTTAGTCCCCGCCCCAAACACATTTCACAAACAAATCTGATTTAAAATATAGCTTTTATTTCTCTGATACACACATGTATTTGAGGTATTTTAGCTTTTGCACATAATCTGTGTGAAAGCTACATGGTGACTGCTTATGTGTATTTCAGTTTACGTTTGTGTGTTTATGGAGTCTGTCTGTCTGTGCTTCATTGCTGTGCTTCATTCTTTACTCCCTTCCTGCCAGTACGAGCAAGCTGCTGATGCTGAGTTAGCCTGGGTGGCTGAAACCAAGAGAAAACTTCTGGCACTAGGTCCAATATGTTTGGAGCAAGACCAGACCACAGCCCAGCTACAGGTGCAGAAGGTATGATCAATGAAAATTCACCTCTTTGCAGGTGGTGCATGCATGAAGTATATTGCTCCGAGGGAATGTTTATATTATAGAAAAATAACTGCTCCCAAATTTAATTGTATAACTTGCATGCAAGACACTGGTTTGAGAGAGACACATCTGTGCAGATGAAGACAAACCAAAGAAACTGATGCTCAGAAAAGCAAAATGTAGATTAACGTTCTTCCAAAGTTATACAAATAGACATTCTATGTCCATAGAGGTCTTTACAGTTATAAAGAGTTAAAAGTGCATGTAACATAAGAATAAAATGAATCTGGGTTTATAAGCATTGGTAACGATAGCTGTAGTTATTAGTTGGTGGGTTCATCAAACTTCTGCTCTCAAAATTACGTTCTTAATCTTTTTAAATTCTTCCCTACCCAGGCGTTTTCTGTGGATATCATTCGTCATAAAGATTCCATTGATGAGCTGCTTAACACACAGGAAGAGATTCTGGGAACATGTGGAGATGGGCAGAAAGCCTCTTTACAAGTAAGGGACTATTCCTTGCCTACTCCAATTTGTCTAGATACCATGAATAAATTACATTATAGAGTTTTATTTATTTTTCTTATGCATAAGTCAATAATTTTTCTCATAGTGAGAGTTTAAGACTGAATAACTATTTGGTGATGGAGCAATGCATACATAGAGAGTTCACCAAATTTTTATTTCTGTCCTTACCTTATGTCCCTATTTCCTTTCACAGGAAAAAACAGAGATTCTTCTGCAGCAGTATGAGGAAGTTAGCCATCTTAATTCTGAGCGCTATGCCCGCTTAGAAAAAGCCCAAGGCCTTGTTGGCCAATTCTGGGAAACCTACGAAGAATTAAATCCATGGATTGAAGAAATGCAGACCTTGATTTCTCAGCTTCCTCCCCCTGCTGTCGACCATGACACGCTCCGACAGCAGCAGGAAGATGTTCGGGTAAGGCATGCCAAGGCTATTTTTTTTTTTTTTCTCCTAACAAAAACAAAAGGTATTGATAACAATGACCACATTGATGCACATGCCCCAAAATAGATGTTACAAAATGAGCAGTGATATAGCTTCTTTGCTAAAGACCAAACACCAGTCTTAGGTCATGTCTGTAGGACACTTGTTGATACAATGTAACATCCTTGTCATACTTAACATCAGCGTTGTCCTTTAATCTGTAGATATAATTCAGGTTGGGCAGGTTACTGTTTTTAATTTCATTTATACCCTTCTGCTGAAAAAAGCTTAAGCAATGGAGAGACTAGCAATACTCTCACACTTAAACACTTCTTTCTTCTTCCAGCAATTACGAGAGTCCGTCTCGGAGCATAAACCTCATATTGACAAGCTACTAAAGATTGGTCCTCTCCTCTGTGAATTGAATCCCGAAGAAGGTGCAGCTGTGCGGGAGAAGTACAGCAGTGCAGAGAAGATGTACCTTGGCATTAAAGAAGATGTGAGGAAGATCGCAATGGCACTCGATGATGCAGTGGCACAGGCATCTCAGGTACATGATTTCACATAATACATGCTGTTTTAGAGAAGAGAGTTGCTGGAATCTAACGCAAGATACCAATAAAAAGAACTAACCTCTACATAACTAAACCTGCATATCACATCGCTTATACATGCTTGCTGATGCGTGGCCTTCTTTAATTTTGTCATCATGTTCTTTCATCTCTTAACATAAGTCATGAAAAAAAAGTGCTCCCCATATGTGTAACACCCATCTCCAACTACAAACATCCTATTTAATATAAGTAAATCATAGTAAATATATAAATAATTTAACTGGTTTTACTCCTTTAGTGTAAATAGGGATCACTTTCAAAAAGATTGTAGCCAAAATGAAACCATTTAAAAATGAAATGGGTTTTCACACTTACAATGCGAGTATTAATTATCACTAATAATGAGGGGGGGGGGGGTAAAATCACCAAGTAAAATATTAGGTGAAGATACTATCCTTTCACTTAAATAAATTGAGGAAGGACATTTTATTATTTTGTAGTCTGTTTTAAAGTGTATGTGTATTCAAAAACCAGAAACACTAGCCATAAGGTAAAGAAGTATCTAAGTGTGTAGTGCTAATTTTGCTAATTCTCTCTCAATTTTTATAGCAAGGCATACTCTTCTTATTTGAACCACAGCTAAGATTATGTAAACTTTTAGGATAGCTAATGTGTAAAGCCCACATACAGCTCTTATTCTAGTCTTTTTCTGATTTAACTTTAGGCTGTATTTTAGGGTAAACATAGTTATTTTGTTGTAGATAATTTTACTTGACAGATTTTCACTGAAGAGTTCATGTTAGCACTCATTAGATGAGGTTAGGCATTCTGTAGATGTAATCTCCCCCATAGCTTAGTATTCTAGGTGTTTGTATGTTCACTGTCAGTTTTGTTATTGTTGTTTGTATTGTTGAGTTGCTGTTATTCATGTTGTACTAACCCCCCCTCATCTCTCCTCTCATGTCACATCACCTCCTTTTCCTAATGGATATTGTTAACTTTGTTATGGTGCCATGGTAACATGTCCATGTCCGGTTGACTTCTCTGCCTTTCAGATTGTGGAGGTAAGTGCCATCCTGCCCATTTTGTCTCTAACATCATAACCTCACTATGGCTGCTTGTATTTCACTTATGCGTTTTAGACTCCTGCATAAAGTAACCGACCATAACCTGGTTCTCTGCACTCCCCTTTCTTCAGTTTCACGACAAGATAGGACCCATGTTGGAAACCCTAGAGAACCTGGCTTCTCGACTTCGCATACCCCCTCTTATCCCTGCAGAGGTTGAAAAGATTCGGGATTGCATCAGTGAAAACAAGAATGCCCTCATGGAGCTTGAAAAGCTACAACCATCCTTTGAAGCCTTAAAACATCGAGGGGAGGAGTTGATCAAACGCTCACAGGGTGCAGACACAGATCCAGCAGCCAAAGGTCTACAAACACTTTAATTCTACATTGTGTGGTATCATCTCAACTCACTTTCCACTGTCTAGCTTTTAATTTTAAATATTGTAGCATGGATGTTTTTTTTTTTTTTTTTTTTTTTTTTAAATGACTGTCATTTTTTTTTTAAATGACTAATGTCATTTTTATTTATCCTTCTTTTTGGGGGAGGGAGGCGGTATTTCTGCATTTCAAGTAGGGTAAGCAGAGACATATCATAATGTTGGCATATAAAGATTTTCCCTGACAGCTACCTCTGTTTGCCTTCAGACCTAGATATAACCTAGCATGTTTTTTAAATCTCAGGGCTGCACAGATGTTACGTGAACTCCACCATTTCATGTGTATATATCCTAGGATATTACAAATAAAGAGATATACAGCTCAGTGAGGGTCTGTCACTCTTAAATACACTTTTTAAGGTATTTGTCAAGACTATTGCCAGCGTTGGAATTTCCATTTTTTCCTCTCAGGAAATGCTCCCAGACAGGTGTGATAAATTAAATAAGGGTACAGAGCAGTAGAAGAGAAAATGATGACCCAATACACATTCTTGGATACAGCAATCCTTTTCATTGCAGACATATAATGACAAAGTATGAAATGACGTTTGAAAATGTTTATGGACTAATTTGAATATGGACTTTGTACTTAGTATCATGCTTGGTGTGTACAGTCTTGTAATATTTTTCATTTGTTTGTTATTGCATTGTCACTATCTCCTATATTTCCTGCAGAAATCCAGGATAAACTGGACCAGCTGGTCTTTTTCTGGGAGGATATCAAAGCACGAGCAGATGAGCGAGAGATGAAGTTTCTTGATGTCCTTGAGCTGGCAGAGAAGTTCTGGCTAGATATGGGTTCTTTACTAACAACAATCAAAGATACTCATGATATTGTCCATGATTTGGAAAGTCCTGGCATCGACCCGTCAATGATAAAGCAACAAATTGAGGCTGCAGATGTAAGTTATGTTATCAGTGAACTACTCCCACCCCCCACCCCCCCCACCCACACACTTTTTATTACAGTTTCATAAATTTTGCAGTGACTCATACTATTTATGTTTTCAGTCTATAAAAGAGGAGACTGATGGACTACATGAGGAACTTGAGTTTATTAGAATTCTTGGAGCCGATCTCATTTTTGCTTGTGGAGAAACTGAGAAGCCAGAAGTGAAGAAAAGCATTGATGAGGTTGAAATCACATTTACAGCTATTCTTTGTGCCATCGATATTCCGAGAAAGTTCTGCTCATTGTCTTTGACTTTGCTTTCTTTCTGCAATAACGATTTCTGGGAATTCCATGCCTTTCTGTCTGTCATGCATGTTCCCCTCTGTTCTCAGTACATATTGATGTTATCTATGCTGTACCCTTCACCCAGTGATTGTCTACTGCTTCTTAAAATATCTCTTAACTGTCCCTACCCCTCTGTTCAAAACTCCACCTAACATTGCTTTGGGTTCCTAGTTAACCAATATTTATCTTGTTTTTCATAATATTTTATATTGAGCACCACATGTTTTTTGCTTTATCAGATGAACAATGCGTGGGAAAATCTGAAGAAAACTTGGTCAGAACGTTTGGAGAAACTGCGAGATGCAATGTCTAATTCTGTTCAATATCAGGACACACTGCAGGTAAATTGTCAGAAAATCTTATGAGCGTATGAGATAGCTCAGTGATCGACATGCTGCTGCACTATTTTAGAGTCACAGATACAAATTTTGCCAAGTTCAAGTCTTTAATCCTTCTCAATAAGACCAATAAGTAGCATTTTGTTGTAACATCCTCTAGACCCCATGATGAACTTGGGAGTTAGCTACAAGTTAAATACATTTGGTACTATTATTCAGTATACTATGTAATACAATTGACTTGCTATAACACTCAGTACCAGTCTGCCTTGGGCATCCAAATCAAACAATGGAAACAAGTTTTAGTGTAATTTTGTGGCAAAATCAGTTACTTGAACCAGCTTTTCTATTTTATGTTCTAGGCAATGTTTGACTGGCTGGATAATGCAGTTATTAAACTGTGTGACATGCCACCTGTCGGGACTGATATTGATACTGTGAAAGATCAGCTCAATGCGATGAAGGTAAAACATATGAGAACAATGGATTTTACTAATAGCCACACATACAGGTGTCATAGAAATGGAGGATAGAAAATGTGGCCACTAATATAGCTATGCACACAGCAGTGACAACTTATTAGATGTATTTCAGTATATTTTGTAAATCATGGATAACATGAACCGAGTGAAGCTCTAAAGCAACATTCTATGCATCTTAACCATAGTGCTTCTTGCATGGATTGTAAGGTATAAGGGACTTCCTATTTCTTTTGCAACAAGATATATGATAGATATAGATAACTACGTAGTGCCATATATGGGTTCGGATTATTTTACACATGGTTGTGAGTAGTTTTATTCATGTAAAACATGATTAAAGCTATTTCGTAAGCCATTTGAAGCCACTCTTTAGCTGTTATAATCTCCCTCTTAAAGAGCAGTTTGCTTAGTACATAGAGATTTATTGCATATACGCAGTGGTCCCAAAGAAAACAAAATTTTCATTAAAAAAAAAAAAAAAAGAAAATCTAAACCTTCTATATTCCTTAAAGATTGAGTTATGTACAGTGTGTTCCAGATCAGTGTTAGCGGATCTTCTTTATTCTGTATTAACAACACAGAATACAGATATGTTTAGAACATACTGAAACATTGTTTCTCTCGGAAGGAATTTAAAGTGGAAGTTTACCAGCAACAAATTGAAATGGAGAAGTTGAACCACCAGGGAGAGCTGATGCTAAAGAAAGCCATTGATGATACAGACCGAGATATCATCCAGGGACCTTTGACAGAACTTAAACACCTATGGGAGAATCTTGGAGAGAAGATAGCACGCAGACAGGTGGGTAATATGCTTACAAAAGGGATTTGCTTCCAGGTGTCATAGCTTTTACTATATTTCTCATGTGTACAACTCCTCGTTTCACAGCACAAGCTAGAGGGTGCCTTGCTGGCCCTTGGCCAATTCCAGCATGCTCTAGAAGAAGTAATGTCTTGGCTGGTCCACACAGATGAACTACTTGATGCTCAAAAACCCATCAGTGGAGACCCCAAGGTCATAGAAGTAGAGCTGGCAAAGCATCACGTAAGTCTGAATATCACATTTAGAAGTGAAAAAACTTGTGCCGTGACTTGTATTTAAAAAAAAAAAAAAGTGAGAATGTCACCTATTAAACACATGCTCCTTTTACTCAAAATATCAATAAGGCGTACCTTCAATTCCATGTCCTTCTAAGAATATCAGTTCATAACTATATTGCATATGATGAGCAATCACAGCTAGAACATAGGCAAGTCAAAACACATGCATTGTACACATCTGGGCCCTTGTGGAATAAAAAAATAGATAATCTGTGTTGATCGTGTGAGCATTGTCTATGAAAATGAAATACAATGCTATAAAAAAGGGTAAAAAAAATGAATAACTCACAAAGTAGGAAATACAATCCAGGAGGAAGATTAGCTACAACTATTACTGAAACAACAACTCAAAACTAAACTATAGATAGGATGGACCATTGTTCTAAATTATTGTAAATTCAAGGAATCCTTGTGGAACATTACACAAGATCATGTCTAAAATTCACTGCAGGAAAGTGACAGCAATTCAGCCATATGCTATTTTGCACTCTGGTCTTAATATGTCACAAGGAAATAGCTTCCATACTATAATACAGAAAAACTACACATAATCCTAAAATAACCTAGTTAGTGATGCCAATGTGTGAGACAAACTACTGGCTCAAATGCTTCATTATTTCAATGATTTCAGGCCTGTATGATTTTCTCCATGATTACTAAATTATTCCACTATTGTCTTTAATTATATATATTCCAGTCTACCAATGAGATAGTGAGAGGTGTGGTCTAAGGATCCCATGTCACCATATTGGTGTTTTGAAATACTTCTACTACTACCCCAGTGACATTTGACACTTAACTATAGGACATTTTGCCATTTTAGTGTTATCACTGCTTTTTTAATTATTCATCTTTGTTTATAGGCTTTTTGCACAGATTATAGATATTATTTGCACAGATCATTTTGTTTGTAACAGGTTTCTACATGTGTGGTGCTCATTTTCTTTTCCTGTTTACATTTACATAGGGTTTCCAAAGCTTTTTGGAAAAGGAACAGCACTCACCAGTCAAAAAAATAGGGGATCAACACTATGGTGCCACACAGAGATAACCAATACCACATACACTGTAGACAAAAACAAAGATATCTGGGCACACAGGCTCTATCACAAATTGCAGACTTTATAGCTGTTGGACAAACAATTTTTTGGCTTTAACAGGAGCCTTTCTCGGATATCTTTCTTTTTGTTTTACATAGTGTTGGCAATCTCCATGAATCTTCCAGCGCTTGGGACTTTGAATTTTGTATTTTAAGGTTCTCGATTAGGGCCTGCTTCCAGTGGGCCTCTTCCTAATTGTCGATTAAGAAGTATCTCACAATTTAATACATTTTTCTTTTTAGTGAGTGGAGTATATTAAAAATTACAAACCTTTTTTCTAATCAGTGGAGTGAACAGTAATGTGGATTACAAAATCTTTTTGCAATTCCCATTATTGTTCACTCCAGGTTTACCTTTAAGACTTGATTGCACTATGTAGGGTGCAGTTGGTCTTAATGTAATATGTATTCATGTAGCACTGCTTACATTATGCCACTTACAGGTGCTGAAGAATGATGTTCTCGCCCATGAAAGCACCGTGCAAACTGTAAACAAGGCTGGAAATGAGCTGTTAGAGTCCAGTGCAAGAGATGATGCCAATAGTCTCCGGACTCGACTTGAGACACTAAACCAGCTGTGGGAAGCGGTACTCCTGAAAACAGAGGAGCGAGAACAGCAGCTGGACCTGGCTCTGCAGCAGGTACATGGTTAAATTAAATCAAGCTGTGCTCTCCTCCCAACAGAGGGCTGCTTACATTATTTTATCTCCTACTTGTCTACTTAGGCTCAAGGCTTTACCGGGGAGATTGAAGATTTTCTCCAGTGGCAGAGCAGGATAGAGAGCCAACTTTCTTCAGCCAAAGCCACAGGTGGACTTCCAGAGACCGCGCGAGAGCAACTCCAAGCTCATATGGTAAGATATATACGATCTGTAGTTGTAATTATTTGTATACCTAGTTTATTTTTTTCTGTCCTACCTGTAGTTAGTACAGGATTGGTGGGTTAAGTCACCACTGGAAGCTAGACAATTAGTAGTTCTTTTGGATTGAAATCATTAATAAATATTACAGTTTTACGCTCTTCCATCTGCATGGCGTACCATGACATCAGGTGTATGAAGAGGCAGACGTTCAGTACACTGGGGTATCTTAGTATGGATTTGGGGTTACCACCAGGCACAGCATTTGGCGGATGCCTGCTTTTTTTTTAACTGCACAGATGTAAAATGCAAAATTAGAATAAAACACATCAACTCTCCCACTTATGTTGTGCCTACTTTTTTTTTTTTCTTTAGACCCCTTAAGGACCAAACTTCTGGAATCAAAGGGAATCATGATATGTCACACATGTCATGTGTCCTTAAGGGGTTAAAGGAACACTATGGGGTCAGGAACACAAACATGTATTCCTGACCCTATACTGCAAAACCCAACATTAAGGTGGCTTGCCCCCTTAAAAGGAATTAAAACTCACCTTATTTCCAGCGCCGCCAGGTCCGCATGAGCTGACCTCGCCCCCTTAGTGACATCATCAGAATTGCCCATTTTTGGCCAATCCAATGCTTTCCCATTGGGAAAGCATTGGATTGGCTAAAATTTGTAAGGAGGCAGGACCAAAACCATTTTGTCAAATCAGCACCTCCTTATTGAGATGCTTTGTGCAGTACTGAGCCAGGAATAACTATAAATTGAGTTGCCATTGTGTTCTCATTTAGTACTTCATCATATAAGTTGTCTTGTATTTAATACCTAATAAAACAATATACAAAAAATATGAATGGTGAGAGCACACTATATAACTTTACCCTTATTGTACATAAAGTCCCATTTGAAAATCTAAAATCAAGAAGAGAAGACCATATAGGGTAATAACGTAACTACTATGGTTATTAAATACTGTAGATGGTAAAACTCACATGGTTATGAGCCACTTATAAAAGCTGGCTCAGACTAACAGCATATCAAATCAGCGTATGTAAAGTTGAACTCCAAGCTAAATTCCCTCTGTGGTCCTCAGCCTTAATTGCTTCAATCAATTCAGGATGCAGGAAGTGATGAAACACAAAAAAGCTTTTATTTCCACATACTCTAGGTAGCTGGATACAAATAAAACAAACACTGAGACTGTAAAAAAGTCCTCTTTAGTATAAAACTTGACGCGTTTCGGCATATAGCCTTTATCATGAACTTTTGATAAAGGCTATATGCCGAAACGCGTCAAGTTTTATACTAAAGAGGACTTTTTTACAATCTCAGTGTTTGTTTTATTTGTATCCAGCTACCTAGAGTATGTGGAAATAAAAGCTTTTTTGTGTTTTCATCACTTCCTGCATCCTGAATTGATTGAAGCAATTAAGGCTGAGGACCACAGAGGGAATTTAGCTTGGAGTTCAACTTTACATACACTGATTTGATATGCTGTTAGTCTGAGCCAGCTTTTATAAGTGGCTCATGACCATGTGAGTTTTACCATCTACAGTATTTAATAATCATAGTAGTTACGTTATTACCCTATATGGTCTTCTCTTCTTGATTTTAGATTTTCAAATGGGACTTTATGTACAATAAGGGTAAAGTTATATAGTGTGCTCTCACCATTCACATTTTTTGTATATTGTTTTATTCGTTTTATGTGATAAGTGACTCACATTGGTGATTGGAGCACCTAAGTTCTGAACTTATTAACCTTAATTCTTTTATATTTCACTGTTGGATTTAATACCTATTGATCAATTTGATCCCTATTGTGCTTGTAGATTGCACGCACAATAGTGAAGGCTCTCTGTGGGGACAGTTGAGCCATACGCTGCACATGCATGGTCCTCTGCTTTCTTGATAGCAAAACTAGGTCCTGTTCACTTAACAGTGTGCTGGACTGCGTATAAACTGATAGTAGTGGCGGTATGGCTGCTATCCATTTATATTTCAGCTCTACTCATCTTATTTTGTCATTGGAACTGAAAGTGTAGGATGATCTTCCTATTCTATAAATACCTCCTGTGTTTAAATAGAGGTAGGATTAGTCCCCATAGACCTTAATACAATGCTTCTGAAGTTCCGGTGGTGTCTTATCCTGGTGTGGAAGGGCTTCCTTTTTTTCATTTGTGATACTTTCAAGGTTAGTAACTTTTATTATTTTTAATTTCTATAATACATTCAGAATGTAGGTCAATTTGTACCTACACTAACCTTTTAATAAGGTTAAATGGTAACAAGGTTGCAAGTCAAACATGTCTGGCTATCTGAGTATATGAGTATAAATTTTACGTGCTGTGAAAATGTCAGTCTGTACGGTAGGTTTGGATGGCCTGTCAAGTTAATCATAACTTAATCATCTCGATCCGCGCAGAAGTGCAAGGTGTTCCAAAATGGTACAATAAATTATTTAGTCTTGCCATGATAAAATCTCATATGTCTCGTCTGTGTCCTAAAATGACACTACGGATATCAGTGAATACAGATTAATTGGCATCAGTACTCTTCTTCCATTCATTAAGCTGCCTCATTCTCTGCTGCCAACAAAACAAGACTATTACTTGAGCTGAGATCTAAAAGCAGTGGGAATAATGCAGCCCAGTTTTACTCTAATGAAGACCTACAATTAATGACTTCTCACCATCTAGCATTTTTACTAAACTGATAATTTTCCAGTAGGACTAATGCACACCACAGGAAAATTGATAGCTAGAAACTTTGTATTATAACAAAAATTGATATATCCCTTTACCCAATAGCTATTTCTTGGCTTCTCTATAGTTGTTTATTCATTTAGTTCTCACAGTTGTCTGCATTAAATTGCTGGTATTGATGTCCTCACTGTTGTTTGTTTCTTGAGATCACGTTAGATGCTCAATTCTCATGGAAACCACCTGGGAAAATATATTGCAAATCAAGTAAATCAAATGGTGAAGCAAGAATTGAGGCATCAGATCTGCAGTGTTTATTAGGCATATACTCATAATGTATTTGTTTAATTGACTTAGCATGTGCAGTATAGATCATCTTCTTACATAACCAATGTATCTTTTAAAGGAATTGTATGCTGAGCTCAAAGCAAAAGAGGATATCTACAAGCAGTTACTAGACAAGGGGCATTTAATGCTTTTGAGCCGAGATGATGCTGTAGGTTCAATCACAGAACAAAATGTGGCATTACTCAAACGAAAATGGGAATCCATTGCCAACAAAGTAGAAGAGAGAAAGGTGAGTAGATGATGAGATGTTTGACCAGTGTGCTGGTGGGGCAGATTGTATGTGGTTCATTGATTGGGTAGTCATTATTATGGGTGTTCTATATTGTTTCATTAAATAACATTTTACTCTTGGCAAGTATCCGCTAAAAAAATAAAAATTTCATATGGAGGCTAGAGTCAGTAATTATCTGTATTGTTGTGCGGGAATTAATCTGAAATAGTCATTCCATGCATGGATTAATCTCATGTTCAATCCTTGTAGGGATCGGCCCCCTATACTTACTCACTACAGAGATTGCTCTGAAACCATGATTCACTGGAGGCATTGGACTTATGCTGTAGCTCCTTGCAGGGATATATCCCAAATGTTCATTGGAATCAGTCTATATCCATTCTTTGCAGGCATCAATTGCAAATAGTCATTTATCTGAAACAAATATCCACTCCCTGCACGGATCAGTCTGATTATCATTCTGAGCAAAGTTAGGGCACTAACTGTGTCAAGGACAAACCCAACTTTTCCTAACTTTTAATAATTGGGCCCAAGTATTCAATGCTGTATTTAAACCCAATGATATATTAATTTTGCTTCTGTTTATTTTCTCAGGTAAAACTTGAAGAGGCTCTCGCTCTAGCTACAGATTTCCAAAACTCCTTACAAGAGTTTATTAACTGGCTAACACAAGCAGAACAAAGTCTGAATATCGCACCTTCCCCAAGTCTTATTCTAGATACTGTACTTTTCCAGATTGATGAACATAAGGTAATTACTGAATACCCAGCTTGGTATCTCTCCTGTCAATGAATGCCTTATATTGATCTTACTCTAATACTCTCCTTATGAATATTGTCCATCTCAGATATTTGTTAATGAAGTGAATCTTCACCGTGAGCAAATTATTGAATTGGACAAAACTGGAAACCAGTTGAAGTTTCTCAGTCAGAAGCAGGATGTGGTCCTGATAAAGAATCTTTTGCTCAGTGTGCTTTCCCGGTGGGAAAAAGTGGTTCAGCGTTCAGTGGACAGAGGAAGATCTTTGGATGATTCTAGAAAAAGAGCTAAACAGGTCTGTAGAGGAAGGATGGGGATTACTGTAAAGATTTGTTTTACTTGAAGTCAGAAATATGTGTACAGTAAAAATTGTATGTTGCACTCATTTACAGATGTCTACTGTTTGGAAAAGGTTGTATTCTTATCTATTCCACTGATGGTAATCTTACACATGAATCAGTTTGTTATACCTGAATACAACATCTTTTTTCAGTTCCATGAAGCCTGGAAGAAACTGGTTGACTGGCTGGAGGAAGCTGAGAACCATCTGGACTCTGACATGGAAATATCTAATGATCCCGACAAGATCAAACTTCAACTAACAAAGCACAAGGTTAGTCCTTGCTGGCACTTCATGTCTTTTGCCAACAATCACAAAGGCTTCACAACGTAATACATTTAGTGTAAATCTAAACGATTCATCACTCACACCTCTTTTTAACTAAGTAGGATAATCTAGTTATCTAATAGTAGTCTAGTTTATCAAAAAGGCTGCCAAATTTGTCAGAAGGGAGAACTATCAGTAACTTTTTGGTTACAGTACTGGGGAGAGGTAGCAGACATATGTCAGTAAAGAGGCCCAGATGGAACATGTTCAGATTTACAGCAAATGATAAACACTGCAAGGTGCTGTGTCAGACATATCAACTACAAGCAGTCATCAGTTTTGCCATAAATCTGCAGAATGTTAGTGTATGTAATCACCCGTTTGTGTGCATAGTTTTGTGCAAGTCCGTTTACACTTCATTGTATCTGAAAATCTCTTAAATTTTTTTTTTTAACAAACCTGTATCTTTGTTTTATGTTTCACATATAATAGGAGTTCCAGAAAACATTAGGAAGCAAACAGCCAGTCTATGACACCACTGTCAGGACAGGGCGAGCATTAAAAGAGAAAGCTTTGTTGAGTGATGATGTCCAGAAACTTGATCACCTCCTAGGAGAAGTAAGGGACAAATGGGATACAGTGTGTGGCAAGTCTGTGGAAAGGTAATTATAACATGTTCTTTTTTTAATGGATGTAGTTATCCAGATGAGATATTTGTAATGAGTAACACTGTCTTTTCATACTGTTACTTCTCAATTGTACACACTACATTGTATCAGAAAAGTGATCTTTATGTAAAGTGAAATAGCTCACCGAAACTGATACAAATATGTATGTAAAATTTGCTTTTGTTTTGCTTCAAACAGGGATGTGTTTAAAAAAAATGGTGTGTGTGTGTGTGTCTGTCCATCCAGTAAAGTCGAAATGTCAACCAATTACATAGCTTTTTTGAAATATCACATTAAACAAGAGTAGATTTTCAAAGACCTATGAGTCCACTCTTTTTGTTTACTTTATATTTTCTTCGCGGATTGTTTCACCAAGGTGGAATTGATCTGTATTCCGTAAGGAGAGTGCCATGTTTATCTGTTTATATATTTGTTTATAGATAGGTATCCCCTACATAAATACCATCTTTTTCTTCATTTACTTTTATGGAGAGATGATTCTCCTTCTCTTCCTTCTTCATTGGTATGTTTTTGTACTATGTCCCGTATTGGTTTTTTTTCTTCAGTTGTGTTTTTCTGTTTACTACATTTGATGTTGTATTATACTTGCTTTTTTTATTATATTATACTGACTGCTCCAAAGATTGAATGATTAAAACAATTATAATAATAAATAGATGTAAACATTAGATCCATTCAGGAAAAAAATGTGAGTAATAGGTATTGTAATAAAAAAAATAATAATACAGTAATGTGTGGCACAGTCACACTATAAATATAAAATATGCTCATCAATTAATATAATTGTCCCACTAAAAAATGACCAATCAGAAAGTGCTATCCATTTGATGATATTTGCTGTGATCTTTCCTAATAGTGTTTTTGTATATTTTACTTGCAGGCAACACAAGTTGGAAGAGGCTCTGCTATTCTCAGGCCAGTTTATGGATGCTTTGCAGGCTCTTGTTGATTGGCTATACAAAGTAGAGCCTCAGTTGGCTGAAGACCAACCAGTGCATGGGGACTTAGACCTTGTAATGAATCTGATGGATGCTCATAAAGTAAGAATGTATAACTAAGCTGAAAGCTGTAAATCGATTTAGGATTATTGATGAGTGCATCTGGATTATTTTCTTAAACTTTGATGCATTCTTTTTATATATATATATATATATATATATATATATATATATATATGATATTTTATTTTTTACATTTAGATTAGAAAAATGCCATCTATATATTATATGTGTGTATATATGTGTGTGTGTGTATATATATATATATATATATATACATACATACATATATGTGTGTGTATGTTTATTCAAGATTGGCAAAATTCCTTTGCAAATGGCCAAATTCCAACTCGAACGGCAATTCTCATATTTACTAAAGCTTACCGTATATACTCGAGTATAAGCCGAGTTTTTCGGCACATTTTTTGTGCTGAAAAACCCCAACTCGGCTTATACTCGAGTCAGTCTGTATTGTGGCAACTTACATTGACACAATACAGACCAGGACCGCCGGGCTTATTACAAGCCCTGCGGTCCTGTTGGGGGCTGACAGTGAGCTGTTACTTATCTTCCTGCAGCTCCTGTCAGCTCCCTTCTCCTCCGTGCAGCTTTCGGTCAGCTCCGTTCTGCTCCCAGTGTAAAGGTCTCGCGAGACTTATACTGTAAACAGAACAGAGCTGACCGGGGAGCTGCACGGAGGAGAAGGGAGCTGCAGGAAGGTAAGTAACAGCTCACTGCCAGCCCCCCACCTCCCTCCCTCACTGAACTGCCAATGCCACTGGACCACCAGGGATTTAATATTATTTTATTTTAATAATAATAAAATAATATTATTTTATTATTATATTATTATTTTAATATTTGCATAATTTTTTTTTTTAATGTTTTTTGTCCCCCCTCCCTGCTTGTTGCCTGGTCAGGGAGGGGGGACAAAAAATCTTTTCAAAAAAAATAATGCAAATATTAAAATAATATTATAATAAAATAATATTATTATTTTAATATTATATTATTTTAATAATATTATTTTATTATTATATTATTATTATTATTTTAATATTTGCATTTTTTATTTTTTTTTACATTTTTGTCCCCCCTCCCTGACCAGGCAACAAGCAGGGAGAGGGGACAAAAAAATGTAAAAAAAAATAATGCCAAAATTTAAATAATAATATTATTAAAATAATATAATATTAAAATAATAATAAAATAATATTAAAATAATTTTTTTTTAAATAAAAATGCCCTCCCCTGATCCAGTTTACACACACTGCACAAACACACACACTGCATTATATACACAACACACAAACACACACTGCATTCATTATATATACACACACAAACACACTCTGCATTCATTATATACACACACAAACACCCACTCTGCATTCAGTCTATACACACACTGTAAATAAATATTCAATTAATGTAATTTTATTGGGATCTAATTTTATTTAGAAATTTACCAGTAGCTGCTGCATTTCCCACCCTAGGCTTATACTCGAGTCAATAGGTTTTCCCAGTTTTTTGTGGTAAAATTAGGGGCCTCGGCTTATATTTGGGTTGGCTTATACTCGAGTATACACAGTATTCCTGTTGGAATTCAGCAAACCCCACCACATCTACACCAGTGAGCTGGATTGCATTCCACATCTGGTTTAAATTCTGTGCTTTTCGCATCTGAACATTAAAGAAAATATAGGATTTGGAATGTCTAGAAAGCACTGTTTAAACTAACTAGGGGCTAGCACCCATGGGAACAATCAATAAAGGGGTATCTTATCACCACCTATGGCCAGCAAATGGGGATTCTTTTAAAAATAATAAAAACATGGGGTGGGGGGATTCTGATGTACACCCAGCCCTCACCCATAGGTGGCGGGTGGTAACTACTAATATAATAAGCAGGGAGACCTCCCGCTGTCCCACACCCATGGGCAGTGGGTGGGACTATCTAAGAATAATTTTTGGACGAACACACTATTGTATAACTTGGTAGGAGTAACATGGGCACATGAGTGGCCATAACTGTGGGGGAGAGTGTGGACAATGTCTTGCCCAACCACCTTTTTACATTTATCACCCCTAACAGCCCTCTACTCAAAACCTATATGGGTTGGGTGAAAAATAGCTTGTGGGATGTTGTTGTCACACCCCAAATCCACTAATTATAGTAGTACCCCACACCTGCAGCAATTTGTTGAAGCTGGAGGGGAGGGGGGTATTAGTCTGTCCTCCATCCCCATGGCTTGGCGGGGGGTAGGGAGTGGGTTGTTTTTTCCAGTGCCCTGTCCCATCTTCTGTATACTCAATGGCTGCCCAGTTGCTAGTTATTGGTTACACTGTTTAATAGACATGTCCCCCACATGGTAGGTGGAGAGATAAGGGAAGTTTTATGTATTAGTTTACTGTGTAATTGGGCAGCTGGTTACAAGAGTTGGCCAGCCATAACTTAAGTTAACCCTTGCTCTTGAGCCTCATGTTTTTGGGGGTTTTCACTACTTGCCAGCTTGCAGCTAGCAAATAGTTTGGATTGTTAAAAATCTGTGCTCTGGATTTAAAAAAAAAATCAGGTCTGGATTTCTCTAGCAGCTTAGTTCCGGCTAAAATCTGGGACAAGTTGATGCTTATTCGGAGCCTGTTTGCAAAGTCTGGACATTGTTACATATAATAAAGAATGTCTGGATTTTTCCATGCAAATTGACGTGTAACACACAGTGAACTCCAAGTATGGCAGAATTGGAAAGAAAGTAGGAGTAGAGGTGCTCATACCTACTTTTTCTTACACACAGGTCTTCCAGAAAGAACTTGGAAAGAGAACCAGTAGTGTACATGCTCTAAAACGTTCTGCTCGGGAGTTGTTGGAGAGCAGTAGAGAAGACACGACTTGGGTTAAAGTTCAACTCCAAGAACTCAGCACTCGTTGGGATACAGTCTGTAAGTTGTCCGTTTCCAAACAGACTCGTCTGGAGCAAGCACTGAAGCAGGTGAGGCAATATGCTAATCAAGTGTGTTGTACATGTTTTAGAAAAGTTGGACAATTTTTTTTTTTAATATAAAGAAGGTGCTTCATTTCCATTAGAGTGCATTTGTATGGCAGTCAACCCCATACATTAAAGACTGCTGTACTTAGAATATAAGATTACTATCTTCCTATAATAACTAGTAGAGGCTCTTCATGTCCGGTGCATAGTTATAATACAGAAAATGTATTCCATAGTGCTCATTATAGTCTCCATGGATATGCAATACATTTTGGGCAGTTATTTTAATGTTCTTTATTTTACAGGCAGAGGAGTTCCGTAGCACCGTCCATATGTTGTTGGAGTGGCTTTCTGAAGCAGAGCAGACATTGCGCTTCAGGGGCGCATTACCTGATGATGCCGAATCCTTGCAGTCACTTATTGATGTTCATAAGGTCAGTGAAATAGACCACATGTGACTCTTTTGTAGATTTGATGTAATGCCCTTTTACTGGGCATTTTCGGATACAGTTCTCATTGTGATTTTCCTACCACAGGAATTTATGAAGAAAGTCGAAGAAAAACATGTTGATGTGAATACCGCTGTCAGTATGGGAGAGGGAATCTTGACTGTCTGTCACCCAGACTGTATTACCACCATCAAACACTGGATCACCATAATACGGGCCCGATTTGAAGAGGTGTGCGACACATTCTCAGCCGAGAGATCTTGTAGTATTTAAGCTCCACCGCTTTTTATTTATTCGTTTTTTTGCTTAAATGAACACAAAGCACATGTACTATACATATTGCGTAATTTAAGAACATTATATGGTTTTTGTTTGTTTTTTTTTAACAATGGAAAATTGATTGTTTATGTTACACTGACTGCTGTAAGGAACTGCACAAAGATTATGTGTTTATGGTGACCAGTATTGAAATGAATGGTTCCATTCACATCTCTCTTACAAATTGCAGTTAAATTGTACACATGAATTATAAATCCAGCTTATGAAGAAAGGAAACATATCAATGGATAATTGCAGTACAAACTGTTTGATGATGCTCATGTATAGATTTTCTTTCCAAAAAGTCTTCAAATCCACCGTAGAGTCTCATGCATTCTTATCCTTATCGTGCATTTATAAATGTTACTGTTAAAGGGATCTCTGAATGTTTGCTTTTTGCATATAGTTTTACAGATATTTTTCTCTCTTTTTCTTTTCTAAGTTTTCAATTTTCAGGCTTTAGATTGTGCATTTGTAAAAATAGCAATATCCAAAAAGTGCTATGAAACTAAGGCCAAAATGATGTGCACTCAAAGCAACCACAGCGTGTTTCCTGCTGGTTTCTTTTAGAATGTCCTGTATAGTCCAGGAAGAGACTGGGTCACCACTTATTGCAGATTGTGTTCTACATCAGACCATTTATCCTTGCAACCATATGCTGTTGCAAAACCTCTTCATTTGTATCGGTTGTTAGTCTTTTTGCTAGGTGCTATTCAGTGAATTTTGTTTCATTGTAAAGTTTAAAAGATTACTAGCTAACATTAGAAACTGCAGTGTGAAAATCATCTTGCTTACTAACATCCATCTCTGTGTCAAAGGTACTCACCTGGGGGAACCAACACCAGCAAAGGCTGCAGGCTGCTCTTTCTGAACTTCTAGCCAATTCTGATCTACTTGATGAGTTGTTATCCTGGATTCAGTGGGCAGAAACCACACTAATCCAGAGAGACCAAGAGCCCATGCCCCAGAATATTGAACAAGTCAAGGCTTTGATAGGCGAACACCAGGTGAGAATAAAGGGAGTGTACCATTTTTAACTGGGAGCAGGTATTTTCTGAGAAAACATTAGGTTTATAAAGTGTAAAATATCATCTTCTAGCTGCTTAAATAAATACCCAGATGGCCAGATTTCTCTTCATTGTATCCTACAGGCTTTCATGGAAGAAATGACTCAGAAACAACCAGACGTGGATAAAGTGACAAAGACATACAAGAGGAAAACAACAGATGGTCACGGATCCTTCAATGATAAGACTAGGAGCAGTGAGTGCTATCCTATCCTCAATTTTCGCTGTCCCTGCTCACTTATAAGAGGCTATCAGGGATATGCAAAAAGATCTGGCTGTCTCAAAATTCTGGAAAAATCCCTGAAAGTGCACCCTTCACTATTTACTAAAACTATTTAGAGGCAGGATTGGTAAATATCCATTAATTCAAATATCAAACATCAAATTAGCCTCAAATTTGGTCTTTGGGTGTGCTTGGAGATCTTAAATGACCTGCTTTTTACAGTAAAAACAAACAAAAACAACATGAAAAGTGCAGTTAAGAGAAATATATGTTAAAAGTAACAGCCAATATAAAATGTTTACCAGATATGGCCTAGCAACATGTCCTACCAATATCTAGCACAGATGGCAGCAGTGCAAAGTTGAATTAAAAATACCTAATGGTTGACCTTTTTTAGTAACCTCACACTGCATTCTATTAAGTGCAAGTTTGCAGGCTACTCTCTGATTATATAGATATGTTAGTTTCATTTTATGCATTTAATTTTTAGCATGTTGCATTAATTGTTCAAGACTTCATTCCCAGTCAATTCCTTTGCAACTGATCCATTCAAAACAAGATGGCCATATGCAATTTGCCAGATAAAGTTTGTTAAATTCAGAGCTTAATGTATACCACAGCATGTAACCAAAATGTGGTCCTCCTCCAGGGAAACCAGCTGCACAGACTTCCCCTCCTGCCCTCCAGCTCCTCTCACAGTCCGAGACCAAGAACCCAAGGATTAATCAGCTCTCGGCACGGTGGCAGCAGGTCTGGCTGTTAGCTTTGGAAAGGCAGAGAAAGCTCAACGATGCTCTTGATAGACTTGAAGAGGTATGGAGCCACTAACACTGAATACTGTGTGTTTGTGCACAAGCAATGGATAGAAATATAAACCCTTATTTACCTTTTTTATATTGTTTTAAAGTAGTAGATTTACATTTAGTAGTAGTACATTTCTTGTATTTGACTGTTTAGGGTTTTCAACGACTATGTAACATGTATGCTTAAGTGAAGGCCTTGGATGACGATGGTATTGATTGTTGTGAAATATAATTGTGGGGATTTTTTACTTTATTTTTTTGTAGTTGAAGGAATTTGCCAACTTTGACTTTGATATATGGAGGAAGAAGTATATGCGTTGGATGAACCACAAGAAGTCTCGGGTCATGGATTTCTTCAGGAGGATTGATAAAGACCAAGATGGGAAAATAACTAGACAAGAATTCATTGATGGAATATTGGCCTCTAGTGAGTAATCTTCAAACACTGTGTTTTATAAGCTTACAGATCAGTCCTTTCAGATCCACTTGTATCTATATTTCTCATCTCATTCCTCATAGAATTCCCCACCACAAAACTTGAGATGACAGCTGTAGCTGATATTTTTGACCGTGATGGCGATGGTTACATAGATTACTATGAATTTGTTGCTGCCCTCCATCCAAACAAGGATGCCTACCGACCGACCACTGATGCAGACAAGATTGAAGATGAGGTAAGATATCCTCCCCTTGTACTATGCCAACACAAGCTTTATTTCCAAAGATTTACTAATATGACCTTCCTTCTTAACAGGTCACTAGACAGGTGGCACAGTGCAAATGTGCAAAGCGATTCCAGGTGGAGCAGATTGGAGAGAATAAATACAGAGTAAGTACAGACAGTAGCTGACATTAGTAGCCAGGAACATGACTTGTCAGAGGTCTTCAGTATATGACCCCTTGGTTATAATGGGTCATTATGACAAAGTTTAATCGATCCTGTGGTTAACTGTGTTAAGAGAAACAATACAAATAGACATATAGCTCTAGATTGATTACAAGTCATTATAATGGCATATGTGAAAATACAGTTGACAGTCTTGCTTTGTTTTACAGTCAGAAACAGTATGCTTCAAGACAGTTATATTAAAATATATGTCCAACTGACATGCTATTATTAACCTTTTGTAAAATAGTGTATGTCTTATTGTTGCTGTTCCCTTTTGTCTTAGATACCTTTTTTATTTTAAGTTATTTATTTTTGTTTTGATTTGTGTATTTCATGTTCACATTAAACTAAAGTGCTTTTTCTTTCTTTCCTTCCGCTCTTTCACTTAGTTCTTCCTAGGGAACCAGGTACAGTGCATCCCGATGCTGCCACTTGCTTACCATATAATCACCTGCCTGCTGAAAATTGCTTTTTTTTTTTTTTGCTGTTTTCATGTGTAATACCCACTATTACTATAGATCGTTTTGTGCTGTTTGTGACTGATGCACAGACCTGTCTCACAATCATCCAGTTAGATCTGGATCAAATACCAGTGTGGACATGTCTTAATTTGAGAGTCCAAACAGATGTGGTGTAGTGCAGTAGGATGTGTGAATAACTACATCCCATTCATGGTGATCTTTGTAGCTAAGGGTTGATTGGGTTTTCTTGGAAGGTATATGTCATGCTTTTAACATCAGTGGTGTTATCAGAGCACCTAACCATTGTGCTGTTGTCAAGCTAAAAGGGCTGATTGCCTGAATACTAGAACATATTTTCAGGCCAAGTTTGGTAACTTGCAAATGGCGTGAATGAATGCCAAATAACTCAGATACATTTATACTTTCAGCTCAAACCTTGCAGTACCCAATCAACCTGACAGCTGCAAATGCATGAATATTAATCATGGTGGTCATGCAGTTTTGCAGTAATTTAGCAGTGGGACTGAATTCTTCATCTGGTGCAGAAACAGTGTGGGAAGACTAATCTTCATTTCCATTACTAATTTTCCCATTGGTATACGGGCTGTGTGAATGCTTCCTGCTCAAGCCCAAGCTTAAAGACCGCCTTGCACCCTGAGAAACCGGTTATTCTTCAAGTAAATTGTTGCAACGTAAAGAAGATGGGTCAAGGCTTGAACTCTAGCTCTGGAGAATGATTCCTGCTTTGGAAATTTACATATCGTGTTCAAAACATACACCTTTGGACATTTGTATGTTTTGGGGATTGTTTTGATTTTTTTATACATAGATACGTGTCTGTCATGGTGCCTGGGATGATGTTTATTTAGTTCACATGTATTTTTTATTAAATTCAGTAACTAATTCTTCTCTGGATTGCACAGTTTGGAGACTCTCAGCAGCTGCGTTTGGTTCGTATACTGCGCAGCACAGTAATGGTCCGTGTCGGTGGTGGCTGGATGGCACTGGATGAATTCTTGGTGAAGAATGATCCTTGCCGAGGTAAGACATAATGTCCAAATGATTAGCTGTTCTGTTAAACAGTTAATTTCTCACACCTTTTAAGAAGCGCAAAAAGTGTCTTTCTGACTAACAAACTGCTGGCAAAACTAAATAATATTGACTTCTTCTTTAAGTTCAAAATAGCCAGACTAGAACATTTTTAAGACAGCAATGCTTCCAGTTCAAGTACGCTGGCCTGACATTTGCAGTTCACTTAGAATTCTCACTTTAGTAAATAACCCTGGCAATTTAACTGTTAATATGAGGACCACTTTACTTAAAGGGACACTCCAGTGCTAGGAAAACAATCCGTTTTCCTGGCACTGCAGATCCCCTCTCCCTCCCACTCATCCCTGGTTGCTGAAGGGGTGAAAACCCCTTCAGTCACTTACCTGAGACCCCCGCCGATGTCCCTCAGCGGTGGTTTCGGGTCGCTCCCGCTCCTCCCCTTCCTTACGTCAGCCGGTGGGCGAGGCTGATCCTGCCCACCGGCTGAGGAGACCTAATGCACGCGCATTAGAGCTCTCCATAGGAAAGCATTGAAAATTATTTTCAAAGCTTTCCTATGGGGAATTGAGTGACGCTGGAAGTCGTCACACAGCGTGAAAACCTGTGCTATAGACACTGAAGTGCCCTCTAGTGGCTGTCTAGTAGACAGTAGACAGCCACTAGAGGAGGAATTAACCCTGCAAGGTAATTATTGCAGTTTATACAAAAACTGCAATAATTACACTTGTAGGGTTAAGGGTAGTGGGAGTTGGCACCCAGACCACTCCAGTGGGCAGAAGTGGTCTGGGTGCATGGAGTGTCCCTTTAATGTCCACATATCTTTGTTCCTCACTGACCTTTACAGCATTATTCCTATGTTTTGTTGCTCACTGAAATGCCTGGATCTATTGACTTTTTGTAGATTCTAACATTTTAGTTGACCCTCAAATGGTGATCCATGTTGCTGAAAGAGAGAGCTACTAACTAGGGAATTCTTCAGTCATTATACAGCAAGAGACTGATTTAACAAATAAGAATACAATTAGTTTAGGGCTGGGCAAATGTTATATCCAGAGGTAGATCTGCAATTTTCATGATGCCTTACAATTTACTGTGTACTTTGAATTGACCAAGCTGTTTGTTTGCTGCACAAAAAATACTGATCTGGAGTGATCCTTGGTAGGGATCCACCGATATAATTTTTCCAGAGCCGATTCTAAGACTGATTATCGGTTGCCTTTCGGTGTTGATATTGTGTTCATTTAAAGTTTGACACCAAATCTGGCATTACATGTACATGCTGACAGCTTTAGCTGAGTTTACAAAATGTATAGTGCTATTGCTGTCTGCATCACACTTCTATCACTCTGTCAGCCAACCCAGTACATTGCAGTAAGTTATTCACTGTTTCACCTCCCTGCCTCCACCTGAGCACCACTTGTTAGGAACTCACGGTGGGTAGGCAGGGGATGGTTTAGGTCAAAATGTGGTGCCTCATTGGCTGGTGGCTAATGTTTCCGGATGCAAAAGATAGCGTGCAGTTACAGATAGAGGTGAGATATTATCTGTAAATTACAAGACCGATATAATTATCAGAAATATGCTAAATATCATCTCTAATAAGCTGTGGAAACGATAATCTGTCTATACCTAATCCCCTTAGTGATTACGTCTGGCAATGTATGGATTTTACGTACAACTGGGCAAGATGTTTCCTGTCACCGGTATACTAAAACCAACATGTACTTTAAAATTAATTGCTTAACAATTTGCACATGGCTATGGTACTTGGTGGTAAACTTTTGTGAATATCCAGTAAAAGATGGTATATGTATCCAATTTCTTCCTGGAGTCATGTTTCTCTGGGAAAATGTGATTTGCTAAATATATTGTTGCATAGCGTTTGAACCATATCTGTGTGCTTTTTTTTTGTTTTGTTTTTGTTTTTTTTGTTAAATTCCTTCAACTGGTGATGCATGACATTTTCAGGAAGCCATTTTGTTTTGCTGCATGTTTTTGCTGTTCATATGTGATGGTGCATGTTATGGCTGAAATTACTTTTATCCTTCATATTAGCCCTTTGGTGTACATCTAATGGTACAATCAGTATAAGCATTGGCTAAAATAATTTGCATGTCATACATCTCATACCTCCCTTTCTCCTTCCCTTTCCCTTGCAACTCTCTCTTTCCTCTTAGTTCACCATCCGGGAAGTAGATTAAAAAGAACGGACTCAGTCTCTTCCATAGGTTTGAATCAATTGCCTTTGCTCTATAGAGCTGCTTGTTTAATAATAATACGCAAGCCCTTTGCTAACCTGGAAACACTGACTCTTGCATCTCAAGTTTTGTATTGCTAGCATTGTGTTGGATTCTTATACTACTACGAGTTTAAATTGAGCAGTGTATTCTGTATCCATCAGATTACTACTTACACTTAAAAAGATAAAATTAGACAGCATATTGTCTTTTATTGATGAAAGATTATTATATTAATTATGCTGCTTTTGTCAACAAGTGTAAGTTGTTTGCCTAAAGTGTTACTGCCAATAGTTAGACAAATTTCTTGCTTTTTGAAGCAAAACTTTGGAGATGCGACTTATTTCACTACTAATGTGTGTGCTCAGCTTACTAACACCTTCACGAGTGTCTTAACTTTTTAAAAGGTTGAATACCAAAATTTTGTGCTGGCTTAAATCGGACTTGTAACCTAATAAGTAATACTGCATTAATTAACAAAGCATAACAGAGTTTTCTTCAAGATACGTACAGTGTAACACAAGGTTTTAATCGTTTGTTTTTTTAAAATTATTTTTAAAAAGAATCCTTCACTTCTCTGTAAGTTACACTGTTGGGGAAAACAAAAATCAACCATAACTTGTGTTAACTTTTTTCGTGTGATGCAGTTTTCGTCTAAACTTCTGTTAAAGGGACACTATAGTCACCTGAACAACTTTAGCTTAATGAAGCAGTTTTGGTGTATAGAACATGCCCCTGCAGCCTCACTGCTCAATCCGCTGCCATTTAGGAGTTAAATCCCTTTGTTTGTGAACCCTAGTCACACCTCCCTGCATGTGCCTTGCACATCCTTCCATAAACAGAGAGCCCTATTTAGGCTTTCTTTATTGCAAGTTCTGTTTAATTAAGATTTTCTTATCCCCTGCTGTGTTAATGGCTTGCTAGACCCTGCAAGAGCCTCCTGTATGTGATTAAAGTTCAATTTTGAGATTAAGATACAATTATTTAAGGTAAATTACATCTGTTTGAAAGTGAAACCAGTTTTTTTTTTCATGCAGGCTCTGTCAATCATAGCCAGGGAAGGTGTGGCTAGGGCTGCATAAACAGAAACAAAGTGATTTAACTCCTAAATGACAGTGAATTGAGCAGTGAAATTGCAGGGGAATGATCTATACACTAAAACTGCTTTATTTAGCTAAATAAATTTAAGTGACTATAGTGTTCCTTTAATGATTCAGCTATCACAATCCTGTTCAACCCAGGCACAGCTAGAACACACATTGCAGACAAGAGAAGAAATTGAAACGTTGTTTACTTTTTTCTCTTCTCTATATGTTGTATGCTCTATGCTGGCTGCCAGATGCAAATGACAAAGCTTTTAATATTAATTAATGGGGAGCTAAGATGGAGGCACTCAGTTGCAAGATAAAGAGGTGTGGATTTCTACATTTAATTTTATATTTCACACTTCACAAATATTTAAATACACATATTGTTAAATATACACATAAGGAAAACTTAATATTAAAAATCCAGAGAAATGACAGTTCCCTTTTAAATCTATTTTTTTAATTTGTAAATCATTTTGAGCAAGTGGAAATGGAGATCATTATGATTGAAGCATTTAGGTTATCTAATTAATTCCAACAAAAACAGAGAATATGAGAATGGACAAAAGCTTAGATAAACTCAGTAGCTTGCCCTTTGGTAAATCTCCTCTAAGGTCTCAAAATAATTTGTAGAGGCCCAAAGAAGGCCAAAACAATCGTCCAGGGTCGCTGTATCTCTCATGCAGAGAACTTGCCGGCATTTCAGTTCTGGACTGCCCTTATGGATGGGACCAGTCTGCTTTGCAATGGAATATGTTCTCTCTCTAATGGCACAAGTGAGCAAAAACTATTTTGAGACCTGAGCGGTGACTTACCAAAGGGCAAACTACTGAGTTTCAAAGCTTCTATTAGTTCTCAGAGTTCTCATATTTTCTGTTTCTATCTAATTAATTCACTTCACCTCCTCTTGGAAAGACTCATAACATTTAAAGCAGTATTTATACTCCAAACTGGAAGGTTGTTTTGACATGACATAAGTCCACTTATTCTGATATTCCTACTGCACAATGTACTAGCAGGAATACAATCTTAACATTTTAGCTGCCTGTTTTTAATTCAAAGATAGACAGAAACAATCTTATATGTAACAATCACTCCAGATTAAACCAAAACTCTCACATTTCTTCCAGTGCTGGCAGTTGTAGAGACGACAACTTGCTCCAGTATGTTTGGTGCCACTCTAGAAAAAATATTGTCTTTAATGTGAGGCCTGTATATGTGAAGCACATCTTTCTATCCCAGGATCATCATTTAGGCTTTATAAAGAGTTAGCGCTTTGCGGTTTCACACTAGGCTCCAAGAACATGGCGTTTTTAAATTAATCCCTTCACTGATGTCTTTGCTTTTCAATACATGGTGTGTTCAATTTGGGAGACTCCTCCTATCCATTATGCTCCTCTGTGTAAACCCATTACACTCAGAGTTTGTATGTAATAATTAAGCATCAAATCTGCTTAGACTAAACATACATCGAGAAGCAA
Organism: Pelobates cultripes; assembly: GCA_933207985.1. Lineage (NCBI taxonomy): Eukaryota > Metazoa > Chordata > Amphibia > Anura > Pelobatidae > Pelobates > Pelobates cultripes. Next base: position 199,191,059 of record OW240912.1, on the reverse strand, counting down.
AGACACATGAGAAGAGTTTCTGTAATTCTAAAATTTGTAATCATTTGTGGCTTTTGAACAAAGAAAATACAGCTTGTGTAAATGGCTTCAGCAGATTAATAATGTGTTTTGCAGAAATGAAATATGGCTGCGAGAAGCTCTGCATGCGAGGGAGAAGACATGATACGATTGTAGCTTGTAATCATATCTGTATTTTGATTAGCCTATTGATGCTTCCAGCCAAACAGAAAATTGTTAGTTTCCTAACTGATCTAATAAAACCATAGATGAGAATAAATGAACGACAGTCTCTCTTCTGCTATACATAGCAGACTTCCAGGGACAGTTAAAGTAAAAATACATATTGAATGACTTTCACGTATCTTCGGGTTCTCTGATATGAATTGATCATAATTTGAAGAGTTACTATACCTGTCATGAATACCTATGGTATGACCCACTCCATTTTTATTCTTCATTATCTTTAGCACGAGGAAGGACAAATTTGGAGTTGCGAGAAAAGTTCATCCTACCAGAGGGAGTGTCCCAGGGAATGACTCCATTCAGGTCTCGAGGGAGACGGTCAAAACCATCTTCTAGGACAGCCTCTCCTACACGATCAAGCTCTAGTGCTAGCCAGAGTAATCATAGTTGTGCTTCCGTCCCATCGTCACCTGCCACTCCGGCCAGTGGTTCCAAGGTAAGACTTTACAGAACTGTCCTTAACGTATTTTTAAAGAGGCAGGTGAAATGGTTTAAATTTCGGTCTCTTTTTCTCTTCATTTCTTCCATAGCTTACACAACGTGTCCTACATTGTCAAATAGTAGTGTCTACGTTTAATAAAATCTGTGTTTTCTTGCTTTCTTTTTAATACTAATAGTGTGCACGTTGCTTTACACTGCAGGTGCAACAAATGTTCATTTATTTTCCCATTTCTGGATTCCAAGGAACATGGAGCTGTAGAAATCTTTCAAAGGTCACAAATATGCCCCACCTTTTAAGACTGCATTAGTTTTTATAACTTGCTTCAGTCTATAGTTGTGGGAGCAGTATATTAGAAATATGTCCATAGAAAATGCGTCCTTAGAACCTATCTGGTAACTGCTTTTAGTCCCTTTCCATACCCATATCTTTCATTTGTTCAGAAGTTGCTTTTTATTTTATGTTTTTGTTTCTTGTGCCGTCTCATTTCTTCCTTTCTTCATCTTCATTCATTTCCCCAACCCAACTCTTTGTGTGCCCACATCCCTCTCACAGACTCCACAGCAGCCATCTCGCTGTTATGAGAAGCCCTGGCTTGTAAACAGCAAGGCTGGTACGCCCTTTAAGGGCTCCGAATTCTCAGACTTCCACATCCCGTCATGTGAGGTAGAGTATGGTATTCCAGTCCTCGAAGATTTCCGTCTTTTCCCCTTCTGTGAATTGCCTTCATACTAATATTTTTTCACTTCATCATGTCCTCCATATCTCGACTAATACTTGATTTATAAATGCGTGGTGAAAGCCCTGCCTGCAGTGGAATGGCCTGCTACAAGCTCTCTGATTATCTAGAAAGAACATGTGCTTTATGTTCTCTATCACTGTCTCAGAAATAAGGCATGTCAATATAAGATCAGGATCATAAACAAATACAATAATTGTTTCTTTACTAAACTGACCATTAATTTTTCTTATAGTTTGCATGACTTAAATTTTGCTATGATTTCTCTGCTTTGTAAATCTTAATCCTCACAGTTTGCAGTTTAATCAAAATATAACTCGATGATTGGAAATAACTGGTTTTCACTGAGTTGGTTGGAAATCTGCATGTTTCCACATCACCCTGACAATTGATAAAGCTAAAAAAAACAACTTGCTGCTGATCATTTTCTAAATTATAATTGTTTTCTCTACACATTTTTCTAGAAGAACAATGACCCTTTATATCACTCCACAGACATGAACGTTCCACGCCTTTGATAGGACACTCAGCCTAGGTTTTCACAGTGTTGTTTGTGCTGTTGTAGCTTCTAGTCCTTTTAAATTTGCACTTCTCACACCGCAACAAAGAGTGAGCAAGGCTACAGTTTCAGTACTTACACACAATTTAAGGAATATAACTTTTATTGAATATTGAATAGTATCTGCCCCATATCGACATCAGTCGTTTGAGTTGCCATTACCAGAAAAGGCTGCGAACCTTGATGACATGTTTGCATTGGCCTACTCACACATGTTTATGATTAAGGTCATCTACTGGCCGCTAGACATGGTTTGGTTTTTTACCCAATGTTAAAAACCTAACTGGGTTATTCACTAAAGACTGATTGCAGTCTGGATTATTATTATGTTGCAGAATTGCAAACCAATTTGCAACAATTTTTTTTTACTAAATTCAAACCTGGTTTAAATTTTAAATAAGAGTGCATCTTATGAAGTACCATAAAATACAGGATACCTATATTTATCATAGTTCACTCTGAACAAATGGGTTTGAAGACAAATTTAAAAATAAATGTCACCTGCTTTTATGCCGACTGGCAGAGAAATCAAACTGCACACGAATGGTGACGTTAATAAATTACTATTACGAATGTAAACATTATTGGACCTCTCTTTAGTCTTAAAGTGGCACTGTCATGCCGAACTTACCTTTCTTTAATCAATTCCTCTTCTCTCCCTCTGGGGGCCTGAAATGAAAATGTCCTTCCTCCCCCTCCCCCTCACCTCCCCCCCCCCTGCACCTACCCATGAGCAGCAGGTAGGGGCCCTAAATTACAATAAGGGGGGGACCTTTTGTCCTTCCCCCAGCCCCCACCACTGAGCGGCAGGTGGGGGCCCTAAATAACAATAGGAAGGGGGCCTATTGTCCTCACCCTTTGCCCCCACCCATGGGCAGCAGGTGGGGGCCCTAAATAAAAATGGGGGTGGGGAGGACCTATTGAACCCTGCCCCCACCCATGAACGGCGGGTGGGGCACTAAATGAAAATGTTAACCCCACCAGGTGACATGGGGTCCCTAGTCACCCTCCCACCCAAAAAAATAAACCCCTACCTACCCCTTCACCTTAAAAATAGTGAGGGGGAACAAGAGCACTAAATACCTGTAAAAACTAAATAAAACTTAATATTTGATGTCTTCTTTTTTGGCCCCAAAAAAGGCCATATAAAAGTCCATAATACCCGTCGCAAAAAAAAAACCTGATGCTAAAAAATAATCCATCTTCACCCATGGAGGGCGCGGCGCAGAATTAGTTTTTCCCTTACTGTGTAATTTGAATCATAACTCTCTGATTGGTTGTTTGATAGCCCTCGCTGGGTGACGATGGAATTTTTTTTAGCGTCTGGTTTGGTTTTTTGTTTTTTTTTGCACTCTGGTTTTTTATTTTATTTTCAAAGTGAGACGGGTATTATGGACTTTTATTCGGCCTTTTTGGGGGCTGAAAAAAAAAGATTTTAGAAAAAAAGATGACATCAATTTGTAAGTTATTTTTACAGGGATTTAGTTTTATGGTTCATCCCTCACTTTTTTTAGGGTGAGGGGGTAGGTAGGGGTTTATTTTTTTTGGGGGGGGAGCGGGGTGACTAGGGGCTGGGTACCCCTAGTCACCTGGGGGGAGGAGGGGGGTTACATTTTTATTTCGGGCCCCCACCTGCCGTTCAGGGTTGGGGGCTGGGTGGGAGGACAATAGGTTTTTCCTTTCCCTCATAGGGCCACCACCCACCACTCAGGGGGAGAAAAATAGGTGAGTCCCCACTCGCACGGCACAGGTGGGGGCTCAGGAGGGGGGACACTAGGGTTCTTTTACTGCTCACTGTTTACTAGTAAACTAGCAATCTTTACTTAGTATTAGTAAATTTGTCTGAAAGACCAATTTAGGTCTTTCAGCCTTTTGGTACATAGCTCCATGATACCGTGGGAATTAGGGAGCTATTTGCTCAGCAGCTGCAAGATGCAGCCACGGCACGAATAGGATCGGAGTTTCATTAATTAGAATGAAATTCCGATCCGAACAAAGTCCCGAATTGCGTCCTAACATGAATGAACAAACTGTTCTCATTCTGTTAGGACGAAAATTGGATCATAGGTGAGAAGTGTGGGAAAATTGCTTTGATCACCGGAAATGAAGAACACTTTGTTCCTCCGCTGGTCAGAGAAGGTCAGGCGTAGGAAACCTCCATAAGACAAAGAAGTCCCTACTTTGTATTATGTTTTAAAGAAAACTAGAGCAGACTGGAATAAATGAAGAACAGATCCTGGCATAGGGAGAGAAGAGGAATCGATTAAAGAAAGGTAAGTTCGACATGACAGGGTCGCTTTAACTGTTTCTCCCATTCAGCTAACTGCCAAAATTATGTTTTTTGGAATGATAGTTTGTATTAAAATTAACAAATGTCTACCTGCAACATAATTTGCAGGCAGATTGTTATCAGCTCTGTCTAATTATGTTTGTTAATCTAGACCAATCGACATTTGAACTTTAGTGAATAACCTTGTAACAGCAATTTGCAATTTTTTAATTTCATATCACAGCAGAGATTTTATATCACATATTAAGGGGGTCTCCTTTTATGGCTCAATTATGCATTAAAAACACCAAGATCAATGGCACGTTTGAAGAATCATGCTATTAAGTAAATAATAATCTGTTTAATAAACAATTAAGTTTTGTGCACTTTTTAAGGTGACACCTGCTCAAAGCAGCAAAATGAAGAAAGCTGCAATCCACACAAGTCGTTCGTCCCTTACAGGAGATACCTCCACACCTTCTGGTGCCAAATCAGGTCGAGCCGGTGAGTAATGGGACTGTGCATGCTATTGGTATGGTAACATTTATATAAAACGTTAACATCAATTAAAATAGACTGTTTAAAAAATTATTATTTTTTTTAAAACGTGTTTATTTTATTAAATTATATTGGGCTTCCAAAATCTCAAAATACCTGTGCAATAAAATCTGTTCTTCAACATAATCTTTGTGAAGAAGCTACATGAATGCACCCCCAATTGTAGCAAGAAATGGCACATGAACACCTAGAAATTAATTGTGACTTCATAAACACGTGGTGGAGGAGAGTGATGGGGTTTCATAAAGCTTTTTTTTTTTTTTAGTATTAGGGTTATTCTAGTAGCAGATAAATGTTATTGTGAAGAGTGCTGCCGCCACCAAACGTAATAATAAAGTATGGGGGGGGGGAGGGCACTCTCCCTTCTATAATTATCTTCGCTTCCTTATTTATAAAGGTGGCCTCTTGCTGTCATCTCGTATATCTTTGCAAAAAGTGATTCCAAGGTGGGATTAAATAGATTCTACAGGTACTTAAAGCGGCACTGTCATGCCAAACTTACCTTTCCTCAATCTCTTCCTCTTCTCCCCCTCTCTCAGGATCTGTTCTTCTTTTCTTCCTGTCTTCTTTAGTTTTCTTTAAAATCATAAGACAAAGTAGGAACTCTTTCAGCCACATTTACTAATACTAAGTAAAGATTACTTAGTATTAATGAATGATCTGCCCCTACTCGCTATACCGCGAGTAGAGGCATGTCTAGTAAGCAGTGAGCAGCCTGCTCACTGTAAAAAAAAACCAAAAAAAAACTACGTAGTTTATGGGTGGGGGCCCTAAAGTAAAATAAGGGGGGAGACCTAATGTTCCCCCCCGTCCCCCCCCACCGGCCCCCACCCCTGGGCGGCGGGTGGGGGCCATAAAGATAAGGCGGGTGGGGGCCAAATGATTTTTTACAGTGAGCAGGCTGCTCACTGCTTACTAGACATGCCCCTACTTGCGGTATAGCGAGTAGGGGCAGATCATTTACTAATACTAAGTAATCTTTACTTAGTATTAGTAAATGTGGCTGAAAGACCAATTTAGGTCTTTCGGCCTTTTGGTAGATAGCTCTTTGATACCGTGGGAGTTAGGGAGTTATCTACTAAGCTTTGCCCCGCCCTGCAATTAGGCTAAGAACACTCTGATTGGTGGGTTTAAGCCAATCAGAGTGCTCTTTGTCATTTTACACAGCGTGGGAAAATTCCAAAGAACTTTCCCAGCTGTGTAAAATGACACAGAGCATGGGGGCCAGAGGGGGGGGTGGACAGTAGGTCCCCCCCCCTCATTATCATTTGGCCCCCACCCGCCGCCCAGGGGTGGGGGCGGGAGGGGGAGGGTCAGTAGGTCCCCCCCTCCCACCCCCCTCATTATATCTATGGCCCCCACCTGCCGCCCAGGGGTGGGGGCCGGAGGGAGGGTGGACAGTAGGTGTCCCCCCCTCATTTTCATTTGGCCCCCACCCGCCGCCTGGGGGTCGGGGGGAGGACAGTAGGGCCCCCCCATATTATCTTTATGGCGCCACCCAGGGGTGGGGGCCGGAAGGGGGGTGGACAGTATGTCCCCGTCCCCCCCCCCTCATTATCGGTATGGCCCCCACCCGCCACCCAGGGGTGGGGGCCGGGGGGGACAATAGGTCTCCCCCTTATTTTACTTTAGGGCCCCCACCCATCATTTAGGGGTGGGGGCCAATAGTCTTTTTGGTTTTGTTTTTTGTTTTTTTACAGTGAGCAGCCACAAGCTGCTCACTGTTTAGTAGACATGCCCCTACTCGCGGTATAGCGAGTAGGGGCATTGGGGAGATTTTAATCTCCCTTATGCTATTATGGGGGTCATATTGACCCCCATAGAGTGAGGGGGAACCTGGTGGGCTTATGAAGTGGTGGGGAGCACTGCTCCCTGACACTTTTATCTTTACATATTACAAGGAGGGAGCTGCGTGCCTGTAGCTCCCTCCTTGTAATAAACTGAACGAACACTGATACACAGTGTTAGTTTGTTCGTCTGACAATGCTATCCATTCATTCGTCTAATGAATGAATAAATAGATGAAATTTCCGTTCGCATGTCCAGGTGTTTCACTGGGCATGTGCGGGAATCTCAGTGCTATCTAGTGTGGGCAGATGACGTGTCCCACAGGGACTTCATCTACCCACACAAAGATGGCGGCGCCCTGAATCAAGATCGGGGCAGAAAATAAGGAATAAAAAATAGGTAATGTGAGGGGCTTAGGGGCATTTGGTGGTGACTAGGGTGTCAGAGATAGTGGAGGCCGGAGGGGGGGTTAAAAAAAAAAAAAAAAAAAAGGATTCGGCGTGACAGTGCCGCTTTAAGTAACCCCACCCAAATGCACACTGGGGGTTGAATGACTGACCTCTGCTTCACACCACCAGTCACTGTCCTGTTCAAACAGCATACAAAGGCAGCAGCAAAAATTCTGTCTAATATTACTTTGAATAAACTCAGTGGGAAACATTAAAGGAACATTGACGTTACATATTATTACATATCTTCAAAATCTGTGTCAATAATAATAATATACCATCTAAAAAAAATTTCAATGTATATTGATTTAAAAAAAAAAAAAAATCCTTACCTACCTTTTACACTTGCTACTTTCTGACAGACACCTTTATGCACCTTTGGTCAGATTTGTCTGTTATCTGACTTCATATTCAGTTGCAAAATAGTGAGGTAAGATAGCAGACAATCTGACCAAAGATACATAAATAAAGCTGTCAGAAAGTGGGAAAAGTTGGCAAGCAATTTCTTAAAATCCAACATGAATAAATAAGATGAGATGGCATACTAGAACATTAAGGTTGTTTTATTGAAGATAAGATATTGAAGAAAACTGATGACGGTGTTTCTTTAAAGAGCTAGAAACTAAAATAGACTTAAATTCCTAATAATTGAATTGCAGGGGAGGCATTTGCTTGTTCACTTCTTATGTTCTTTCATCTATTAAGGTTCTCATTTTTACCTATGTAGATAAGCAATGCCTGTTTTAGGAGGTACCAAATATGCAGATCCAATATTTTAAAGGGACACTCTAGTCACTTAAACAACTTTAGCTTAATGAAGCAGTTTGGGTTTATAAATCATGCACCTGTAGACTAACTGCTCGATTCAATGCTCAGTTCAACTTAGAGAGCAAGAAATACAAACGTTTAAAGTAAGTTACATCTGATTAAAAATGAAACCATTTTGTTTTCATGCAGGATGTGTCGGTCACAGCCAGGGGAGGTGTGGATAGGGCTGCATGAACAGAAACAAAAGCGATTTAACTTTTAAATGGCAAATAATTGAGTAGTGAAACTTCAGAGGCATAATCTACACACCAAAACTGCTTCATTAAGCTAAAGTTAGGGACTATAGTATCCCTTTAAGTTTGATGATTTTTGGTGATGCTCAGGACAATGAGTGAAATTTTCATTTATGTTGCATTATATACTTATACAATTATACATTCCTATTCCTGAACTGTGTACACACAGTATTTGCCTATCAATGCAGCGTATATTTAAGAAATGTAAATTACTGATTTAAATATAAATTCATTTTTATATGCCAGCAACAAAATACACTAAGAGTACAATCTTTTCTTTTCTAATTTCATTAGCACCATTGTGTAACCTTCAACTAGCCACGGAAGCATAGCTTGAAAATGTTAATATATAGTATAAAAATTGTGCATGTTTTCTCACTTGTCCCAAATTGTATATATGATATGCTTGTGGTATGCTCTTTGGGCTCCTCAAGCCAATTTGTATATTTCTGCACTACAAAAATAGCAAATAAAAAAAAAACACAAAGAGTAGAGCACAGGCTACAGTGTATTTGCATTTAGCACAGATATTTTGTCTGTTTGTAGGTGTTATTATCTGAAGAACGGCTATTGTTTGTTTAAATTTCATATCCCCTGTATGCCTTCTATTTGTGTATTTAGCATTTTTGTATGTTTTAATACTTGATCTCTCTAAGCCAGGGAGCACAGTTTTGATGACATTATATATATATATATATATATATATATATATATATATATATATATATATATACACACCTACCTCCACCTTTTAAATTATATTTTTTTTAATTATCAGATCCTAAGAAGAGTACGAGTCGCGCAGGTAGTCGCACTGGAAGCCGTGCCAGCAGTAGAAGAGGAAGTGATGCCTCTGACTTTGATCTTCTAGAGACGCAGTCTGCCTGTTCAGACACTTCGGAAAGTTCCAGAAGAGGACTGTCCAAACCTTCCAAAATTCCCACCATATCCAAGAAGACTGCCAGCACTCCTAAAACAACAGGCAGTAAAAGATAGTCCTCCCTCCATCAAGCACCTGGCACAAAAATGAGCGACCACTGAAAGTGGTCTAACGCTGAGATTTTGTATCAAGCACTGTACATCTGATGTACGCTTGTTCTACAAGGGGAAATTTCTATTGTCCACACGTGTAAACGCGAGAATGTTTATAACTGCCTTATTTGGATTTTTTTTGTATGTTGCTACTTTTATGTGAATATACCTGTAGATATGAAGCCTCGTTTTGTGAATTCCTTGGGAGCTTCAAAGACACAAATAGAAATATGGAGTGTAGATGGCTAATAATTGATTCTGAAGGCTATTATGATACCCGTTATTGTTTTTTAGGGTTAAATATCCTAGGACTACACTACTAAACTGTAAGAATCCCCTGTTTTCTATATGAACAATACATTGATAAACTGCAAAGAGAGATCATGGGGTAACAAGATTCATTTTCATAAAAAAATGTAATCCTTCCAAACTGACAACACTTGCACATCATGCTACGACATTACAGTAAAGATAGCAAGTCTCTTAAAGCAACTGCCATATTAAAGGACAATTAACATCCTGCATCTGGGAGCAGCCGCTACACCTTGACAATAAATTCAGATAATGGTGCAGCATAGAAAAGTGCGTGCTTCTCTTCTGCCATTTTGCACTTACCACAGGTTCAGCTGATTTATAATTGTATACTACATTTGTTTTATTTATCTGCGTAGAATTTTCTTATTTATTATTTAAATGGTCATTCCACTTAGAACATGTGTGAAATGTTCATTTCTGTAGATAAGAGCTCACAGTTGTGTGTCCCTTAAACAAGACTCACCAGCACAGACCTCTTCTTTACATTTGTAAGCTGGCTCCCTCTCTCAGACTGGCCCTGTGGAGCAGAAGAAGGGAAGGTATCGATGGCCAAACAGGAGACAAGACCCTCTCCTGATACTGGCAATGATATTCTGGCTGCTGTGTGATTTGTTGAAATAGTTTGCAACAGAAAATAATGCTGTACCAATGAACTGTTAAAATAAATAAAGAAAACACATTTTGTATTAAAAATGCTTGCAGTAACAATACCAAGTATCTATTGTGTGTTTTGTCATTTGTTCTAGGAATGATACAAAAACAATTAAAAAAAACCTATATTACCTTTAATATATTCAATTAGGTCCAGAAATATATGGATACTGGTGCAATTTTCATAATTTTGACTCTGTACGCCACGACAATGGATTTGAAATGAACAATCGAGAGGCAACTGAAGTGCAGACATTCTGCTTTAATTCGAGGAGTTGAATAAAAATGTAGGAATTGTAACCATTTTCTTACACATTGCCCTTATTTCAGTGGCTCAAATGTAATTGGATAAAAAAAAAGCTGACAGTCTTTATTTGAGTTTTGTATAGATGGTCATAGACCATTTCTGTGAGGTGCCTGTCTGGGAAGGCCACCCTGGGATGCTGTTTTTAAGTTAAGTTCTATATTGTTTGTTTTTTGCTTTATTTGAGTTTTGTTTTTTCACATAGGAGAGAAATAGAAATGGAAGAACTTAAAGCATATGCTATAACTTTGGTTACATGTATTATGCATCGGTGGTCTTACTGTTTGTTCAGTTGTTATGTAAGGATACAGTGAGTGACGCGCTTTACAGAGCTTCGTATGTGAGTCGAGCAATATTTTGTGTGCCTCTGTTTTGGTTTTAGGTTATACATTACGGGCATCATCTGGTAGTTGTATTTGGCCTGTAGGTGAGCAATTGCATTCAAATTTGTGTTCTGTTGGGGAGTGGGGAGCTGGCAGTAATTTTATTTAGGTTTGTGTTAATTTGTCGAATGTTAATTTTTATACTTTTTAGAGAATCCATTGCCGGCAGTGACTGCTTAAAGTCTGGAACGCATGGACATCACCAAACGCTTTTTTTGCTCTTTTGTGATGCTTTGCCAGGCTTTACTGCAGCTGTCTTCAGATGTTGTTTGTACGTGGGTCTTTCTGAACTCAATTTTATCTTCAGCAAGTGAAATGCATGCTTGATCAAGTGATTGACTCGACAGTTGCAGAATATTTCACTTCTTTGCCTTAAAACGTCTGGATTGCTTTCGCAGTATGTTTTGAGTCATTGTCATTTTATTTTACCATGGAAAGGATCCTACGATCATCTACCACTGATGTTTTCAATGGACGTCCAGTATTTTTGTTTGTTGCAGAGTTCACCAGTGCATTTTTTTTGTTTGTTTTCTGTTTTCTCTATTAGAATGTACCACACTATTGATTTAGCCACTCCAAATGCCCCTGCTATCTCTCCGATGGATATTTGTTTGCCTCCTAAGGATGGCCTGTTTAATTTATATTGAGAGCTCCTTTGACCACTTGTGAGTTCAAAGCAACAGCTTCCAAATGTGAATGTGTGTCTGATCATTTGTTCTATGAATGATACAAAAACCTGGACGCAAACCGTTTTACCTGCTTAATTGATGAAGAAATAACAAGGGAATAACCCGCAGCTGCTCATGAAACAGTTTTTGAGTCAATTGTCCAATTACTTTTGGTCCCTTGAAGAGGGGCTAAATATTATGGAGCAGTAATTCATACACACTTCCTTCAATATGGATGTGAATACCCTCAAATTAAAGTTGAGAGGCTGCCCTTTAAGTCCATATTCATTCTTTAACGGTAACTTGAATTTATTTTGGTATACAGCCAAAATAACAAAACTTGTGTCAGTGTCCAAATATTTCCAGACCTAACTGGATATTTGTGTATGTGCAGCTGCCAGCAAGCATACTTAAATTGGACTAGCTCTGCAAATGAGGAGGTGAAAACATGTTGTGTCACAAATGGTGGAGATCGCTTTTTACAAACCTGCATGTATAAACCCCTCTCAGCAGGAGGTGGGGTGTAAAACACAATAGGACAGGAATTTGCAATCAAATAAGGTGGGAGTGAGGCAGAGCTGGAGGAGAGAGTAGAGTGCTGCCCTATAGGAGAGAGCAAGAGACAGGTATGTAAGGTAGAGGTTACTCTGTAGTCATGGTGCTTAGACTCGCCTTTGAAACCTAATCAAGCATGCATCAGATTATAAATTATACCGAATTGCTTTGATTTTAGCCCTATGTTAAGCCCAATGTAACTTAATATCAAACATACTTGTCTAAATTAATATTGTTCATACATTTATGACAGCCGTTTTACAAAATAAACATGGTAGGTTTAGGCCTGAAGCTAGCTTGCACACCTTCAGAGAATTCTGGTGTGCTAAAGACCTATTACCAGAACCTTCACATATAGGTATAGGACAAAACATTTATTTACACAAAATAGCAAGAAAATCTTAATACAAAAATCAATAGAACAAACATTCTGCTGATCTACATAAATAACATTACCTTATATTTATGATAGCATTGTATCACAATGTTTCAGCACTCAGCTTTTACCAAGGGGCAAAGGAATCCTGACCCCAAATGATGTAAACCCATCCTATAAATAATAGCACACCAGTCCTTGCTAAGATTGAGATCAGTTGGGGGCAGCTGAATTGCAATGGCATGTGAACAGTATTGCAGTAATATCCAGAAAGGTCAGTTAAATCAAATACTTAAAAAGCTCTACAAAAAATGGTTAGTACAGCATATACATTATATTGTGTTATAACAGGTTCATATTAACGCACTATTGTTAAGAGAAGTGCAGAAACATTGGAATGTGCTGGGTTGAAGGGTTTCTTTTTGAAAATAAATTGTATTCCTTACACCAGTGGTTCCCAAACTTGTTAGGTCCAAGGTGCCCTTAAAATTTGAATATTTTTCCAAGGCACCCCAAGTCTAAATTTCTAGGTTGTAAATCTGTACAGCGCTGCGGCATTTACTGGTGCTATAGTGTTGGTGTTTGAAGGGGTGCTTGTATATAGTTTGTGTTTTAATACAGGGGTGTATTTGAATGTAATGTTCACTTTTAAATGCGGATGTACATTTTTGTGAAGTATTTGTGTTTGAGTGAAGGGGTGTGTTTGTGTAATATTTGTGTTAGATTGCAAGAGTGCTTGTATGTTGTGCTGGTGTTTGACTGCTTGGATGTATGCGCATACACTACCACATACATACTTACACAGATATACATGCACATTAACACAGATACATATAACTACACCGACACATACACACACATACCTTAACACATTCATACATCGACATATACACACCCTGACACACACAAACATTGATACATGCACACACCATGACACAGATGTGTGTACTCACACAGAAGCACACCCTAATACATACATACACACATGCTAAAACACAGATATACACACACGTGATATTTTTTTTATATCTCCAGCCACCCTCCTGTTAGCTTACCTTGTATGTCCAGGAGGGTGGTTTGGAGTCCTCTCCATGCTGCGGCTGCCTCCTCTCCCTCCTGCACGAAGCTGGAAGGAAGTGACAAGCTGTCACTAACTCCCTCCTGGCAGACACCGCAGGGGCCCGGTCGAGGTCTTAAAGGACCCCAGTTCAGCAGTTTATTATAATCATAGCACCGGGATAAACATTCCGCACAGTTTGGGAACCACTGCCTTACACTATAGCTCCCTCTTACCCCCGGCCATGGCATTGAAAGGATTAATTAATCCTTTTTGTACTCGCCCCATTCCAGCGTTGATCTCCCTCGCCGCTCCGGATCATCCGACCAGGGACCTAATGCACATACAATGGGATTGCATTAAGCCCTCCCCATAGGAAAGCATTACCTATGGGGATTTAACTGAAGCTGGATGTCCTCATGTAGAGCTTGAGGATGTCCAGCGTCAGAAGCCCAATCATAACCTAGCAAGCAGGAAGTGACTCTGATTGACAGCCACTAGAGGCAGTCTTAGTCCTGCAATGTAATTCAGGTAAAGCAACCTTGTTTGTTATGTTAACACATTTGATGTACTAGAGAGAGAAACAAAGCTTGGGAATTACTATTATTACACAATTTAATTCTAGAAATAAGGTGTGGCAGGAATATGTACAGTTTTTTTTAAATATTTATATTGCAGGGTTACACATTGACAGTTATTCACTAAACACTGGATTTTGTCTAAATAGAAAACAATCTGGTAGAAGTGGTTGAATTTGGACCGGAATGTTTACTAACAGTAATTGCATGTGGAATTAAAGTCTTCTCTGTTACACCCACCCTCTTAAGAGAAAACCACTCAGAATTTCTTTCGTAAGTACATTTTCGATTTTATCCTGCACAAATACAAAAAGCTTTATTGACACTCCTGGCACCATACCACAACAGCATGCTGTAGTGATTGTGGTGTTTGGAGTGTTACTTTAACAAAATCGCATGTACAGTACTCTTCACCTCCACTTACCTCCCAGACTTTCATTTAAAGGACCACTATAGGCACCCAGACCACTTCAGCTTAATGAAGTGGTCTGGGTGCCAGTTCCAGCTAGGTTTAACCTTTTTTGCAGTAAACATAGCAGTTTCAGAGAAACTGCTATGTTTACCTATGGGTTAATCCAGCCTCTAGTGGCTTTCTCATTAACAGCCGCTAGAGGCGCTAACGCACTTCTCACTGTGATTTTCACAGTGAGAAGACGCAGAGCGTCCATAGGAAAGCATTGAAAATGCTTTCCTATGGACTGGCAGAATGCGCACGCATTCAGCCGATGACGGAAGAAGAGGGAGGAGAGTCCCAGCGCTGAGGGAGCCCGGCGCTGAAAAACAAGTTTGTTTTCCTGGCACTATAGTGGTCCTTTAAGCTGTGTGACCAGGCCCAGGGCTATTGTGAGACATCTTAGATGTCTTTCTAATTTATGCAACTAAAATGTAATGTTCAACAAGAACAATGTATCTTATTTACACATTCTGATTTCTAAACACATTTATTGTAGTTTAAACACACCTTACTGTAAGTGTTATTGCTGTGGAGGTTTGGTATAAAAGAGAGACAAAGGGATTTAAGCCCAATATAGGGACTGATTCTGTAAAATAGGAACACTTGAGAGGTATGCATCTAGCCACAGAACAAACAGAGCACAGTGACATTTTAGAATGCCATTACCTGTCAAGTGACAGTTCCTCTTTAAGGCTTTAGTAGTGGGCCAGGCATTTCCTCTCTGAGGTAGCTCGTACGCTAACCGTATAGAATGCAGAATATAGACTGTGTACCAGGCCATCCGGCATGCACACCCACCTTGTGAATCCTCAGTACTCAAATCCATTGTTCCAGTTGTAGGTTGCATTCTACATTGTCTAGCATTGAGCTATGGAAACAATCAGACATCATGAGGAATACAAGTGAAAGTTTTTGCTCTATTTAAACAAGTCTATGTGACAATCTAACTCTCTCAATGCTGGCTAGATTGCATCACACACACAGTGCTGTGCTGGCTCTATCCCCTCCTGAACAGACCTTTTCTAGAGAGACTTCCCTTTTCTGAAACCTCTTCTCTCAGTGAATCCTGCACAGTGTATTGGACACACAGCTAGTAGTAATAACATACATAGATGTTAAACTCTGATAAAAAAATTTTTTTTTAAAAGGTTGATGTCTTTAATGATGTGTTTCAGGAACAAGAATGTGCAACAGTGTATACCGTTTTCTTAAGTGCACACCTGTCCTAGATACATGTGACACTTCTGCGTGACATGCACACTAAGAGACCTGCACACAAAAGTGAGACAGTTTAGTAATAGAAGAGGAAGTCACTAAGCTTCTTCCTCATTAGACACAGGAAGTTCTCGTGCAGAGAACTCCAAAGCTGGCCGTGTCTCTGCCACATCTCTCTCTACTATGACACATTTTTAAACAATCTTTCCTTCTACGGGTTATTTTGCTTTGTTTGTGCTTGCACCGTGTGCCCCTTGTCCTTTGTGGACCACCTTTCTCTGATTTGTCTCTTCACTCTATGTTCTTTGTTTGGTGCTCACACTCGCTTGCCTACCTCCATACTTTGTAGCCCCTTTACGCCTTTTTGGGCAAGCAGGTGGCAATGGAATTGTGGCAGCACTGTGCCCGCTGGCTGATTCAATGCCGTGTACTTCCTCCTAATCACCGGGTAACTTTAGACACTGCCCAGGTATGTGACCTGGCTCAAGCACTGCGAGATGGAGTCTTACTCTGCCAACTGCTCAACAACCTCATCCCTCATGCTGTTAACTTGCGTGAAATCAATGTGCGACCACAGATGTCCCAGGTATGTAATGGGTTAATTGGGAAAATATTTTCAGCTTGTTCTAGAGTATTGCCTAGTGGAATTGTATGTGACCTTGAATGGGGTCGTAATGTCATAATAATTAGGAGCAATTTACTGAAACAAAATTATCCCATAATCAACCGTATATTTGGAGCCAAAATTAAATACTGATTGCAATTGTTCGATCTTTGAAGCACAAACATCCTCTTCTCTCATCTAACCTGTTACTTACCTAAATTTCCTGTATTACTTCGAATTTATCATTAAGCACAATTGCATATGGTTGTTACTTTAAAAATACTTATACAGTCCAAGCAGACACAAGTCATGATTCTGCTAGACAGAGGAGAATACTTTGAGTGTTATTACGGCATTTTAAATTGTATATCTCTCTCTCTCTCTTGATCTGGGGCTTCCCAAAGCTACACTAGAGCGGGGGAAATTGTTATAACTACTGCAAAATGGGAAGTGTAATTTTAAACTTCTGGTTCATAGAATTAAATGAATGAAATGTGTAAAAATGTGTTTATGCAATAAGGGAAGGGTTCCGATCTGACATTTCAACTTTGTGTATGGAGTAGATCCTAAACTGCATTAAATATCAGCTTTGTCTTGTTTAAATTGTTTTCTTTAATTTAATTATTGTTCGTTGTCGTCTGGGATTCTTATGAGCTTTGTAGCTTGAGTTGAGCCCAGTTTATTATTTTTCTATTTTTGAAATTGTGTACCGAGAGTCCTGGTACAGCAAGGAGGCATTCCAAGTTTTGATATTATTCAGGATCTCAACTATCTCAAATTTGTATTGAGGAAGGAGATGAAATCATGTAAAATACGATGACGTGCATTTTCAAATGAAGAGGGATAATCTAATAGCTGCATGTCAAGTGGACGTAACGAATAATCGGCTATAATGCAGTATTAGAGGAACACTCTGAACACCATAACCACTGCATTTCGTAAGATGGGTATTTTTACTGCTTTAATTTCCTGTCCTAAGCAGCCATAATGCTGCTATGGATATATCGAGGAAAAGAAATTCATGGGAAGTATAGATATATTTTCTTTAAAGTACTGAGAGTGCACTCACTGTATGAACCTACACTACACACCAATAACATTATACTCACTGTATGTATCCAGGGCACCCATCAAAACATTTTGGCCCTCTGTCCTGGCACACTTTCCTAAACACGTGTACAGATACAATCTAACAAACACATATTTGCAGACATAAGTACTCACACATACACTCTCTCGGACACACAAATACAAACTCACAGATACATAAGATCAGCTACACATATGCATTCCCTTACAAGCACAGCAACACATATTCCCAGACACACAAATTCGCAATGCAAAGCACACAAAAAGATTCACACACTCCTAGACACAAAGAGCCCCAAACATACAAATAGACACCACCGTACACTTAGATGCCAGTGCCAAACAAAGATGATAATACATACAAAGATACTTAATGACCAGCACAAACAGAAAAAAAAACTTACCTAAATGCATAGAACATTCATCAATATCTATAATAAAAAACACTAGATTAGAGTAATACAGTAAGATAACCTCAGGATACAATTACATATTGCACTCACAAACACTACGCTATGCCTACACCTTAAAACTCCTCAAATACAGGACTCTTCTTTGTTCTCACATCCAAAACATGCATACGGGGAGAGAGAAGTGGACACAGAGTAGATCTTCACTGGTTATAAAAGACTACATTTATTGGTCACACTTACAAGATATAAAACCAGAATAGGCATATCACTATATCCACTTCAAATTCACTTGCAAAAATTCTCAGGGTGTTGGAGCAGCCATCAACAATAAAAATTAATATTTGCAGCCTCTTTTCTGCTTTTATAGTGTTTGGTAGCAGGAGGGTGGCTTCCTTGGGTCCAGAGGTTGTGCGTTGCCTGATTCCTTCTCTCCCCATACAGATCTAGGCGTGACTTTAACCCCTTAAGGACACAACTTCTGGAATAAAAGGGAATCATGACAGAATATTTCCGTCATGTGTCCTTAAGGGGTTAAAGAAAGTGATATAAAATCACTTTCTCCCAGCTCAGTTCTGCCTTGACAGTGTTATTCAGGGGCCCTTTCTGATGTTGCAGGTAAATGCAGTTCAGTGTGAGGAGGTATTTCCATTTCCCCAAATGAACTGGACCAAATAGCAAAAAAAGGCCCTAAACGAGTCCCAACATTAGACCGGGCATTGACCACACTATGGGTTGTAATTCCCTGATTGTAGCCCTGTATGTATGTATACAGTAGAGGAGTTGGAAAATACTCATTGCTTTCTGAACTCACACAAAGTCAATAACGCAGCCTGTGCTTTTTAATGGGAAAGGCAGAATAGAATAGTGTCAGTTTCTGTTCTGTGTGCTCCTATAGTATTCCCTGTACAACCACACAATCCTCCTAATATCTACTAACTCAGTACTTCCTCTTTTACCCAACTCTCTGTTTCCTGTATTTGCCCAGACTTTTGCCTCCTTGCACTGCTTAGCTGCAGACCTCTTCATTGTGTTCGTTCACCATTCTGAGCCCATGTGTACTAGAGAATAGACTTTGTGTCAAACACAGTGCCTGCTTATTACAGTTGTCAATGTTTTAGTCACATGGGGCATTTCTCTAGCTATTCACCTTTCTAGTTGAAACAGTCAAACAATGTCGTTTGATCTTTTTGAAGAGAATTTGAGTTAGGCGGGACCTTTGTACACAGCACCTGCTGCGGTGAAGGGAAGATGTGACGTTGAACTGTTTGCTGTACTGCTTATACGTATAAGGAAGCAGCATATACAGGAATACCTTGCTTAACACTTTAGATAGGTTCCAACTGCTATGAGTGCTAAGCAAAACAGCTCTAAACGGGGCAGTTTAACATGGGGAAGATAGGGATAGGGAATCAACTTTGAAAAAAAAAGACACAACACCAATAGAATTTTAAAACTTTTTTTACTTGCTGTGAACTGCACACAGCAGCATAAATAAAACGCAAAATAAACAAAGGGGTTTGCTTCCAATAAACTAAAGAAACAGTACCAAATTAAAGTAACAGTCCCAAACAGTCCAAAAAAGGTTTAAATGGTGGATGTGGAGGCTCCAGGGTCCTCCTCCTGCCTTGTTTTTTTTGGCCACAAATTGGTCAAGGGTTATTTGTCTATGCTTCTTGCGGCTATCCAGCAGATGGCGGTAGCAAGACACACCTCCCAACACAATGCGCCTTGCATTCCTGCTCCTAATTGCATCAGGATCATTGGCCACCAGCTCATCCATTATGTCACTGACCTGATGCAATGCCCTGTTTAGGAGCTCAGAGGAAAGCTCTTTTGGAGGCTCAGTGTCCGAGTCGCTGGTGTCCTGAGGTTTCTGTGTGCCCTGTTCAGCCAGTTCTTCAAGGTCCTCGTTGTTGAGGCTTTTACCTGAAGCCTGGACTAACTGCTAGATGTCCTGAGCATCTGTGTCTCCTAGTCCAGCCGTGGTCACAAGGTAAACTATCTCCGCTATGATGGGCTCTGGTAGTTGCACATCCTCACACAGCTCTGGCCAGATCTTTTCCACACAGCCTTGAGGCACTGCTGGGTCACCTCCTTCCAGGAAAGATCAATGTTGGAGACAGCCTTCATGATGTGGTACTGCTTCCAGAGGTCCAAAATTGACTGCTTGTCCTTGCGGTCCGTGTGTTCAATCAGCGGATGGAATGTGCAGCAGAGATAGTAGGCCTTGAAGGTGGCAATCACCCCCTGGTCCATAGGCTGGATAAGCGACGTTGTGTTTGGCGGTAGGAACAGGATCTCCACAAGAATGCAGGTGGGCAGCTCAGTCAAGTTAGTCGGGTGGCTCAGCGCATTGTCCATGATGAGCAGCGCTTTCTCCTCCAGTCCCTTGCGCCGACAATAACGCTGCACGGAAGGGCAGAAATGGTCAGTGAACCACTATGTAAAAATATCCCTGGTGATCCATGCCTTCCTGTTTGCCTTCCAAATGACTGGCAAGCTGGACTTGCTAATGCCCCTCATTGCCCTCGGTGTCTGGGAGTGGTACACCAGCAATGGCTTTCCGTCTCCGATCCTCCTCCTCTCCTCCCTTTCGGCTGAATGCGCACGCACGGCAAGAGCTGCGTGCGCATTCAGCCGGTCTCATAGGAAAGCATTTACAATGCTTTCCTATGGACGCTTGCATGTTCTCACTGTGATTTTCACAGTGAGAATCACGCAAGCGCCTCTAGCGGCTGTCAATGAGACAGCCACTAGAGGATTTGAGGGCTGGATTAACCCATTTATAAACTCTAGGTCTGGGTGCCTAGAGTGGTCCTTTAACTCTGTATGTGAGCGTAAATGCTCTTCGCCTTCTCCATCAAGATGGCTTGGCTGAGAGGCATGTTACGCTCCAGCTCATCATCTATCCATATGGAAAGCCTCTTCTCCATCTCCTCAAGAGCATAGGACCTGGAGCGGGTGATATTCTTGGCTGAAGAAGCAGTGTTGGTTGTCGCTGAAGTGCGGATCTTATCTTTGTTTTTGAGGATTGTGCGGATAGTGGAGGTAGGCAAATGGAGATCTGCGCCGATATCCACCTGGCGCTCTCCTTTATCCAGGCGGTCCAGCACTTGAATCTTGACATTCAGGGTAATACTCTGGCGCTTGCCCTTAGCCTGCTCATCTTTGTGCTCAGACATCTGTAAAACAGTATAAAAAATACAATGAATGTAGATTTACAGTATTCTGTACTGTACCTTGCCAGCAGACGTTCTCTGCAGGATTTGGGGGTCCCTGATAACAATCACTAGATGTGACTCTATCTGCATTACACCCTCCCCCCCCAAAAAAAAAAATGTATTAGACAATTAATAATTAATAATCACATTATTAAAAACAAGGGAACAAAGAAAGTTACAGAAAACAAAGGGAACAAAGATACAAGTTGGAAAAAATTGTATCAGACAATTAATAATTAATAATCAAATTATTAAAAACAAGGGAACAAATAAAGTTACAGGAAACAAGGGGAAAAATTGTATTAGACATTTAATAATTAAAAATTACATTATTAAAAACAAGGGAAAGTATTATGTACCTTGCCAATGGATCTTCCAGGTTGGATTTTGCTGTCTCTCTCTCTCTTTCTGGCTCTCACTGGTTCTTTCTCCCATGGTGCCCCTATTAATGCTGTAATGATGCAGTCACGCTCTTTTAGTGTTAAGCGGGTCCCACACGGAAAAAACAGTGCTATAGTGGGGTTTAGCGCTCTGCAGTTACCAGTACGGCAACAGCGCTATAGTGAATCAGCGCTATAAGGGGTAGCGCTAAACGAGGTATCCCTGTATATACTCCGTGTATACAGCAGGCACTGTGTATGTTCTTCTGCTCAATGCATAGGAGTAACAAACATAATCTGTATAACATATTACGTATATCTCTAGCAAATTTCAAATAAATTATAGTTACTCAGTGATAAGTTTTCATTTCAGCTTAACCTGCAATTAAAAATAATGGCAAATTTAAACTATCATAAAGACCTATTAGAATCCAAAAAAATAGTTTGTCATACTGGTGTAAAGTTATAGTATCAAAGGGGATCTTTATATATTATTTTAGCTGTTTTGTTTTGTTGGAGTGTGTGTGTGTGTATATATATATATATATATATATATATATATATATATAAATATGTCAAAATAAGATTTATGTTTTTATTTTATAGGTATACATTCAGCTGTATTGAAAATAATTGGAGTATGTTAAATAGGCCCGCCACTCTCCTTCTTATTCTTGGCTGAGCTTCTTGCAATGCTGTAACGTCTGGGGATTAATAGCAAATAAAGAAAGTTAACAGATGATTAGATTTTTTTTTACTTATTTGAGGGGGAATTTTTGCAATGAAAATTCATACTTGCAAGAAAGAATTAGAAAGGCTTTAAATAAACACTTTTCCAGCTTCATATACAGTGGTACAGCTTTCAAATTTGGAAAGGAAAATAACTTACTCTTAGCCAAGACCTGTTCATTTTGCTACAGACACTGTCTTTCTCACAAGTAATATAGGTCCCACCGCTCCCAATTAAACTAGGTTTAAAATAAAGTTATTACTCACCTGGAATCCAGCTTCAAACGATGTTCTGAGTCACTCTTTCGTGCCTCTTTGAGACGCCAGGGCAGCTGTTGACCGGTTGAATTGTCATTCATAAATGGCCCCAAGGGTAGAACGGTGTCCAGCCATGGCATCCTGTCCATATAAAAAAAATTAAAAAAATTATGAAGCTCATTAATGGCTGCAGTGCTTTTCTATTCCTAGAGGTTCCTGTGTGAATACCTTAGTCACTGTGTGAAAATAACCAGTCTTGCTGCTGTGCAAACCAAATGCATTATGTTATATGCATGTTTTCATACGGAGGATAAGTAGATATTTCTACTCAGCAAATCTGCAAACAAGTTTGGTTGAAGCTACACTTCACCAGGGCCAATTCTGCCATTAGGCCATTTAGGCAGTGACCTACGGTACCAGTTCCATGGCTGTAATAGCCTAGACAAACCAAGTACAGGCAGTTCAACTGGCTAGAGATATAGTAAAATGATGGATGGGATCAGGATGGCACCCAAGCTCCAATGGCTGTGGCACATCGCAGTGCTGTGCTATCTTCACCTACTGGCTGCCTTCTCCCAGTGCACACCACTGCAAGTCATCCCTTCCATTAAGCCATGCAAGGGCACACTGTCCATGTGCTCCCACCCCCTGCCCTGTGCATGGAGATGTCACGATGGATCAAGGACACAGAAAGGAAGTGGGACAGGGCAGCAAAGGACCTGGTAGCTTAGAGCAATTTGCATGCCATCTGCAGTCTCCATTCTGCTCTTCTGCGTAATCTGTTTTGATGATAAATTGCTCTTTTAAGTGCTTTGGAAATAAGACATGTATTTTGCATCACTGAGATTAAAAATGTTTTGGATTGTTGTGTATGTAAGAATACATAGTGTCAGAGTGTGTTTGTGGAGGAAGGTGAGTGATGTAAGTCTGTGGTGGTTGATTTTTGTGTGTGAAGAAGTGTGTGTGGTGTCTGAATGTGTTGGTAAGCTTTGCATTTGCCCTCTACAGTTTACCTTTTGACAGGAGGGGAGACAGACCTTTTGAGCATCACATTCATTCACTGCCTGTACCTGTCTCAGTGTTGAGTCCCATCTTGTGTTAACAGCATCTAGAATGTTTCTTCAAATTTGAAATGAAAAACATATTTGAATGTTTCACTTTGAAGTAATCAGCTGATTTTGGATCATTTTGAGAGAGCATGTATCATTATATTTGTTTCTTTTGTTTTAGAAGATATAAAGACTTTTCAAACCATAAGCTCACGTCAAAATGAAGTCTCAAATCATTGCTGTCAAAGCCTATGTCAAGTTACAAGTTTTCTTTGATTATGTTCAGTTGAGTTGCAAGTAAAGTCCGAGTCACGAGACTCAAGTACACAACGCTGGATTTTAGCCCTACCTGGTACAGGAAGCAGAGGCTGAAAGTTCCTAGTGAGCAGGATCTGGTGGGGAAGAGGATGTCACATGTCCCACCTACTACAAACTTCTCTCACTAGGGAACAAGTGTGACGAAAGCAGTGTCATGCTTGCACATTGTGGGTCACTGCCTTGCACTAAACCATCAATGATAGGTGGAAATATGTAGAAAGGGCACCATCAAACTTTAGCACAGGGCCGAATATAAAGATCTTTTGATCTTCCTGCCAGCTCAGGAAGGGCCTCCTCAAAATCTGGCTGTGAGGCACATTAACAATACACACACAATCACAGACATACACATATGCTTTTTTATTTATATTTAAGAGGTTTACGCAGTCTCCTGTTGACTATAGTATAGTGCCTGAAAGGCAGGGCTGGATTTCCCATTAGGCAGAGTAGGCACCTGACCACTAGGCGACACCTGTTTTGAGCACTTATAATGTGCCTTTTCAAGCTTTTTAGTATGTTGGGGAGAGATATCATCAGGAACCTTGACCATTTTTCTCTGTAGTCCTGCCAGCATTAATAACAGAGCTGCAGGAACAGTTATAGACGGTGCAGTGGCGTACACACAATCCATGGGGCCCCGGTGCAAAACTGATCCGTGGGCCCTCCCCCGTTCCGTACTCCCATCCCCCCTGACACATACATACATACATACATACAGACACACACACATCCCTCGACAGACACATACATACAGACACACACACATATATACACACAGACATACAGAGACACACACACACAAACACACATACATAGACACATACATACAGGGCCCCATGGATTGTGTGTACGCCACTGCATACAGAGACACAGACACACATACAGAGACACAGACACACAAAGAAACACACACACATACACAAAATGTTTCCTACCTTGTTACTTTCCCTGGGGTCCAGTGGTGGCTCAGCCTGATGGGAGTCAGAGTTCCCACTCTGACTTCCTCCTTCCTCCCGCGCGGGCTCTCAGTATGCTGGGAAGAGTGACCGGGGAATCACTTCCTCCCAGCTCTGATTTAATCACAGGGGACCCGGTCGCGCTCTTAAAGTGCCCAGCGCTGACCGGGCCCCCTCACAATCCATATCCATCGGGTGGCCCTGACAGCATGGGCCACCCAGTGGACCCCTCTATATGCGGCCCCGGGCCGCAAAATGTGGCAGCAGGCCTGGTACCTGGTCGCAGGGGTCCACAGGTTGGCCGGGCCCCCTGGAGTGCCGGGCCCGGTCGCAGCTGCGACCCCTGCGACCGCGGTATGTACACCGCTGAGACGGTGTAAAACTCAGTGTTGTCCAGGTCCTCCAGTGTCTGTGTGTGAGGCTGAACAGGAAGTGGAAGAGATCCCATCTGCCCACTAACAGCCTCTCACGCAGGAAATGTCTTGCAGGAGCAGGGAAGCTCTCAGTGATACACACCGTATAACCACTACTTCAGCTCTAATATCATCAATCTGACTGGCTTAAAGAAGATATTGGAGGGTGAGGACTTTGGAAAAAACACGTTAAACTCATGCACTAAAAGCCTAAACCTGACAATGAACCCTTTACCTTAATCCTATGTTTAACTATTCTTTAACCCCTTCGCGACCTCGGACATTTCACTCTATATCACGTATTTAATGAATGATTCACTTTAGCAACAGCTATTGCTGTTTGTAATTCATGATTACACATGTGATACACATTCCATATGATTCATTGAACCTCGCTTTCATCCTTTCACCCTCCAATCAACTGTTCACAATGTATATTTAAATGTAATGAGTTACACTATCAAATTGTCTTGAGAAAAGTCCCTGGAGGACTGAAACTTTGACACCATTTACTGGAAATTTGATGCTTTGAATAAATAGCACGATTTGAAATAATTCTGAGTCTTGTGAGTGCACTTCAAACAAGGATTTATATTTTAATATAAAAATAGACTTAGCGTAAAATTACACACGGGTATATATATATATATATATATATATATATATAATATATATATTATATAGATATTATAAAAAAATAAATAAATAATAAAAAATTAAAAAATGTAAAAATAACTTAAACTTAAAAAAAATTATATATATGTAATTTTATTCCAAATTTATTTTTGATATTATATATATATATATATATATATATCTCAAAATATACTTAGAATGAAATTATATTTATTTATATATATATATATATATATATAAAAATAAAAATAATACAAATTATACTTATCCATATACATAATTACATAAATAATTTCATAAATATACACGTAGACTTCAAATATATAAATATGTATATATATATTTAAATTCTACGTGCATAGTTATGTAATATTTTTACATAATTAAGAAATTTTATTGATTGCAATCTGCCTGACAACCCAGGTCGAAAGTCCAGAGAATTTAATTTGCTAGCACTATATATTTTTTTGTCAATCTTTCTTTTATTATGGCAATTGCATCACAGAGTACAGAATAACGAGAGGAGTTATTTCAAGGTAACACAAAATATAGGTAACAGCGTAGTTTGGAATACACTCCCAAGAAAGACTGCCACATTTTTATAATATATGAACATAGAAACACAAACTAGGTTTAGCTATTGCGTGAGAGTAATGAATGATTATGTAAACTGTGCTTTTCATGTGAAAAATATAGTAAATTAAACATGCTGAGTGGTAAGCAGCACACATTTTTATTTATTTTTGTATTTAAAAATTTTTTTTTAAAGTAGATTCAAGCTTGGTAACACGCATTAATTAACAGGATAATTCTGTTATATAAACATGTCTAGTTTACTGGAGAAATGCTACATAGACGGTAAATGAGACACGGTGGAAACTGGCAAGTAATGTTAGGTTACATGCTAGGCAGACAAATAATATTCTAAACAGGGTGACTATGTTAGAAAACGTGTCTAATCCACTGAAAATTTGCTGCAGGGTCGATAGACAAGACACTATTGAAACAGGTAAGTGTGGAACATTAGGTTACATGCTAGGTAAACAATTTATGGTAAAGACCACTGGAGTCTAGCAGGCTGTTGTAATAGGGTATATATCTGTGTGGGGCTAAGCAGGAGCGTCTGCAAGTGTTCTCAGCCCATTCCGCAGGGCAGGATATTGCCATGGCGGTGGGATTCCAGTCCATCAGGCTGTGGTTGGGGGACCCCGTCTGCCCCTTACTTGATTAAGGGTCCACTGAGCTCCTTCGGAATGTCTTTTCCTATCAGAGGGACTTTTAGCCTTCCTTGTAGCTAGTTGCTGCCAGCCGGTCGTGGACTTGCGTCGTCTGTGTACCATGTGTCTTCAGTCTGAAGCCTTAAAGGGGACTCGCGCTTTTTGACCATGGATCCCGTCATGAGGATCATGGGCCCAGGGTTCATCCAGTCCCCTGTTGTCCTCCTGGGTGTATGGTAGGTGAAGGAGAGGTGCCTCCAGGTGAGTACCCAGCCCAGAAAAAGGGTGAGCGGCGAAGACAACAGCGTTGTCCATCTGTGAGGCTGGCTGAACTGGAGCAGTAAGGCTGTTTGTTGGAAGGGCCTCTGACTGGAGCTGTGGGGCAGGAGTTGTGGGTGGCTGCATCTGCTCTGCACGGGTTGCAATCCGGCGCCAGAAGGCTGCACAGATCCTGTCGAAGTTTGCAATGAATGGCTTCCCATGGCGTCTCAGGTTGTTTCCCCACTGCGTTGGCCATTTTGGTTGCGGCCCAGGGGCAGGTGAGGGCTGGCAGCCTTAGGCCTGGGGGACAAAACCAGTCAAGTGGCCCATTGCACCACCAAATCAGTTCACCATCCATGCCCACCTTTTCCTGGTTTTATAACGGATATTGATGTTATGTTAATCAGTAGCTCTTTGCCATACCCGCTCCTTCACGGCTTTGACTTTCAATGTTGTCAGAGCGCAGGCTGAGAATCTCTGAGCCTGTGCTCTGACTCACTAACTGAGCGCCGGAACCACGAGGAAGAGGATATAATCTGACTGCATCTACTGCTGGTGCGCACCAGTGGACCACCAGCGAATCGTTTAAATTGAATATGCTGGTGTCCCCAACTTGTGAGCTGTGTTGGCCACCGGGCACCTCTGTTGTCATTGCACCCTGCGTGACCGCACAGCGTGCACACCCCAATGGCTGGCCCTGCTGACACACACTGACGTTACTACTTAGACATCCCTCAATATTAATACAGACATCAGAGTAAACACCAATAAACTGTGGAAACAGAGCTGATCCCCCCCCAAATTTATAAAGATTTGCTCACTGGATTTGTTGTAAGATTAAATCATGCCTCCTCCTCTCTCTCCCATGCGCTGCTCTGTAGGCTGGGAGGAAGTGAAGAGTAATCACAATCTCCCAGCACAGCGGCACCTGTGGCTGCATGGGGAACAGCTGGTTAATGTAATGCTTGCAGGACGGCCAGCTGCCGCAGAACCTCTTTGTTCCCGTCTCTGCAAAGGGCTCCAGGCACTGCTTGTTGTGAGTGTGAGCAACTTTAAATTAGGGGCAAAGGGCACTTGCACTGCGGTAAAGACGGGTCTGGGCAGTAGGAGAATGCAGTGCAATCAGTAGACTGGTGCACCTGCCCAGGATCAGAGCCAGTGCAAGGATTTTTGCTGCCCTAGACAAAAGAAAAATTTGTCGCCCCCCCCATGTGACATCACAATGCCCCACCCATTTGATCTGCCATATGAACTAACGCCAGTGCTGCACACAGTGTGTGTTTACATTAAAAAGCCTGCATGGACCGGCTATAGACACCAGAACCACTTCATTAAGCTATAGTGTCCCTTTAATGTGAAGTAAATTATAGATTAGTGTCACTAATAATTTACTAGATTGCCTACTTACAACCAGATGAGGATGATAATGGGCTGCAGTTTGGCTCCACTGGTCTGGTGTAGCACAGGATCTCTGGAGGCTGTTTCAACTGTGGTCACAAAATTCAATGTTCTGGGAGAATTCAAAGCAGCTCCATTTTTTGGAGGGCCCCTTACACAGCTCAAGGTCTGGGCCCCAGGGCCTGACGGTGAGTATGCCCATAAGGCCCACTCATAAGTCCACTTATATATTCCCCCCTCCCATGAGTTCGCTCACAGGGAGTGGAGTGTATAGGGGATGTGTTATGTGTTATTGTAGAGGAACTAATGTGTGTGCTTATGGTATGTAGTGTATAGGGATACCAGTTTGTGTAGGTGATGCAGTGTATTTGTGTGTAGTGGAAGCAGTGTGTATAAGGGATGTATTGTGTGTTTCTGGTTGTGTGTTAGGGATGCATTGTGTGAATCTGTGTTTGTATGCATAAGGGATGCAAGGTGTGTGTCTGTATGTGTGTGCATTGAGTGTAAGAGATGCATTGTGTTTCTCTGTGTATGTAAGAAAAGCAGTGTGTGTGTTTGCATGTGCGTGTAAGGGTTTGCATTGTGTGTTTCTGTGTATGTGTGCAAAGGATGCATTGTCTTTCTGTGTAAGGGTTGCATTGTGTGTGTGTAATGGATGCATTGTGTGTTTCTCTGTGTGTAAGGGAAGCATGTTGTGTTTATGTGTGTGTAGGGATGCATTGTGTGTTTCTGTGTATGTATAGGGATGCATTGTGTGTGCGTGTGCGCGTAGTGTGAAAGAGCTCCCTGTCTTGCCCCCTGTCCTATAGAGCTGTCCCTTCTGTCCCTTAGAGATCTCCCCTGCCTCTTAGTGGTCTCTCTTCTCCCCCACCCTCCCCTAGCGGTCTCTTCTCACACTCACCTGTGCTCTTCTCATCCCCCCCCTCCACCCTCCCTGTGTTCTTCTTACTTCCCCCCTTGTTCTTCTTACCCCCCTTTTTCTTACACCCTCTTCTTCTTCTTACCCCACCTCTTTCTAATCTACCCTCCTTCTTACTCCCTTCTTCTTCTTACACCCCTTCTTCTTCTTACCCCCTCAGCCTTACTCCCCTTCTTCTTACTCCCCCTTCTTCTTCTTACCCCGGCTTCTTCTTGCCTCTTGGCATACACATATTCTGCATCTCCATACTTCTTGCTCCACCTTCTTCTTATCTCCCCTTCTTCATCTTACCTTCTTCTTATCTCCTTCTTCAGCTAACTTACTCCCCTTCTTCTTGCCGCTTCTTCTTACCTTCCCCCCCCTCAGCTGCCTCCCTCCTTCCTCAGCGCCACCTCTCTTTTTGCTTCCCCTCTTTTTGCTTCCCCTCTTCTTACTCTCCCCCTCTTCTTACTCCTCCCCTCTTCTTACTCCCCCCTCTTCTTGCCTGGGTATGTTGAGGTCACGGGGCCGGTGCCACACTCAGTGTGCACTTCCTGTCAGTCCGGCTGGGTACAGGAAACAGAAACTCCTGTTCCGCGTGGAGTTTCTGTTTCTTGTAACTGGCCGGACTGACAGGAAGTACACACTAAGTGTGCACCTTCCTATCACTCTGGCCGGGCACCGCGGACCAGAGAGGAGCTTGACCACGCTACAGGGAAGGGGAGGTGAGAAGCTGTGCTGCAGCCGCCAGAGGCTCTTAACAGAGCGCTCAGGCGGCTGCAGCATTTAAAGGGCCGGCCCTGCAGCAGCCGGTCTTAAAAGGATTTAGGGCGGCCTGGGGGGGGCAACTTGTGGCAACACAGACTGCTAGGATGCGCTCGACTGCATTTTACACAGTGGGGACCGGGATGTCCCCCACCTGTCCAGTGGAGTGGGGGGGGAGGGAACGGGTCGGCTGTGGTGGTATCCCAGTGGCCCCAGAGTGAAGGATCGGCCGTTTCCTCCCCCATGGGAGGCGTCAGGTGAGAAGGCCGCAGAAGCTGATTCTGACCTCGGGTCGGCGGACAAGACTCCGGAGTCGCTTAAGAGGGTTCCCCATCGGTTAATTGTAATATGTAATCTCGTTTCATGCATTTTCGGGGATTGCACCTCAATTTGTATCGTGCTTTGCTTAGAATGTGTGAGGAGCTCGCCACACACACGTCCGTCGGCCATGCTGGTTAGGCCCCGCCCCCTGCTAGCACTATATTTAACCCTGTAACTTTCCAAGACACCCTAAAACTTATACATGGGAGGTACTGTTTTTTTTATGGTAGACTTCGCTGAACACAAATATTAGTGTTTCAAAACAGTAAAACATATCACAGCGATGATATTGTCAGTGAAAGTTACTTTTTTTTGCATAATTCACACACAAATGGCACGTTCACTGATGATTTCATTGTTGTAATACGTTTTACTGTTTTGAAACACTAATATTTGTGTTCAGCGATGTCTCCCGAGTATAACAGTATCCCCCATGTACAGGTTTTATAGTGTTTTTGAAAGTTACAGGGCCAAATATAAGGCAGTTTTTTCACATTGAACATTGGTTATGTTGCCTTTGAGAGTGTTTGGTAGCCCAGGAATGAGAATTACCCCCATGATAGCATACCATTTACAAAAGAAGACAACCCAAGGTTTTGCAAATGGGGTATGTTCAGTCTTTTTTAGTAGCCACTTAGTCACAAACACTGGCCAAGGTAAGCGTTGATAATGTTTTTTTTGCATTTTTAACACACAAACAAATATAAATGCTAACTTTGGCTACTTTTGTAACTTTGGCCACTGTTTGTGGCTACTAAAAAAGACTGGACACAGTGGCGTACTAAGGGGGGGGCGGGGGGGGCGGTCCGCCCCGGGTGCCACCAGGGTGGGGGGTGCCATGACCAGCCCCGCCGCCCCCCCCCCATGCTGCAGCCGCCCGAGCGCTCTGTGAAGAGCCTCAGGCGGCTGCAGCTTTGCCCGGGCGGTGCTTCCATGAGGGCGGACCGCACCGCCCGGGCGCAGCCTGAGGAGAGGCTGACAGGAGGGAACGCTCCTGTCAGCTCCCTCACTGCAGCATGGTCCGACGGGTACAGCGAGCAGCTGTCTC